>JARQOC010000006.1:339915756-340432702 GCA_033576535.1 Allobates femoralis
TGTACAGGTCTCCGTATTCTACACCTGCACAGTGTCTCCTCATTCTACACCTTACAGGATCTCCTCATTCTACACCTGTACAGGGATCTCCTCAGTCTACACCTTACAGGGATCTCCTCATTCTACACCTGTACAGGGATCTCCTCATTCTACACTGTACAGGGATCTCCTCATTCTACACCTGTACAGAGGTCTCCTCTTCTACACCTGTACAGTGATCTCCTCATTCTACACCTGTACAGTGTCTCCTCATTCTACACCTGTACAGTGATCTCCTCATTCTACACCTGTACAGGGATCTCCTCTTCTACACCTGTACAGGTCTCCTCATTCTACACCTGTACAGTGTCTCCTCATTCTAACACCTGTACAGGGATCTTCTCATTCTAACCTGTACAGGGATCTCCTCATTCTACCTGTACAGTGATCTCCTCATTTACACCTGTGCAGGGTCTCCTCATTCTACACTGTACAGTGATTCCTATTCTACACTTACAGGTTCCTCTTTCTACACCTGTCAGTGATCTCCTCATTCTAACTGTACAGTGATCTCCTCATTCTAACCTTACGTGTCTCCTCATCTACCCTGACGTGATTCCTCATTCTACACCTGTACAGTGATTCATTCACATTGTACAGTGATCTCCTCATCTAACTGTACAGTGATTCCTCATTCTACACCTGTACAGTGTCTCCTCATTCTACACCTGTACAGTGTCCCTCATTCTACACCTGTACAGATCTCCTATTCTACACCTGTACAGGATCTCCTCATTCTACACCTGTACAGTGATCCTCATTCTACACCTGTACAGGATCTCCTCATTCTACACCTGTACAGGGATCTCCTCATTCTACACCTGTACAGTGATATCCTCATTCTACACCTGTACAGTGTCTCCTCATTCTACACCTGTACAGGATCTCTATTCTACACCTGTACAGGGATCTCCTCATTCTACACCTGTACAGGATCTCCTCATTCTACACCTGTACAGGATCTCCTCATTCTACACCTGTACAGGGATCTCCTCATTCTACACCTGTACAGTGATCTCCTACAGTTCTACACACTTACAGGATCTCCTCATTCTACACCTTACAGGATCTCCTCATTCTACACCTGTACAGGGATTCCTCAGTCTACACCTGTACAGGGACTCCTCATTCTACACCTGTACAGGATCCTCATTCTACACATGTACAGGATCTCCTCATTCTACACCTGTACAGGGATCTCCTCATCTACACCTGTACAGTGATCTCCTCATTCTACACCTGTACAGGATCTCCTCATTCTACACCTGTACAGGATCTCCTCATTCTACACCTGTACAGTGATCTCCTCATTCTACACCTGTACAGGGATCTCCTCATTCTACACCTGTACAGGGATCTCCTCATTCTACACCTGTACAGTGTCTCCTCATTCTACACCTGTACAGGATCTCCTCATTCTACACCTGTACAGGATCTCCTCATTCTACACCTGTACAGTGATCTCCTCATTCTACACCTGTACAGGGATCTATCTACATTCTCTCACACCTGTACAGTGTCTCCTTATTCTACACCTGTACAGTGTCTCTCATTCTACACCTGTACAGGGATCTCCTCATTCTACACCTGTACAGGGACTCATCTCCTCAGTTCTACACCTGTACAGGGATCTCCTCATTCTACCTGTACAGGGATCTCCTCATTCTACACTGTACAGGGATCTCCTCATTCTCACCTGTACAGGATCTCCATCTACACTGTCGTGATCTATTTACACCTTACGGTCTCCTATTCAATGTAAGGGATCTCCTCATTCTACACTGTACAGGATTCCTCATTCTACACTGTACAGTGTCTCTCATTCTACACCTGTACAGGGATCTCCTCTTCTACACTGTACAGGGATCTCCTCATTCTACAACCTGTACAGGGATCTCCTCATTCTACACCTGTACAGTGTCTCCTCATTCTACACCTGTACAGTGTCTCCTCATTCTACACCTGTACAGTGATCTCCTCATTCTACACCTGTACAGGGATCTCCTCATTCTACACCTGTACAGGATCTCTCATTAACCTGTACAGGATCTCTATCTACACCTTACAGGGATTCCTCATTCTACACCTGTACAGTGATCTCTCATTCTACACTGTACAGGGATCTCCTCATTCTACACCTGTACAGTGATCTCCTCATTCTACACTGTACAGTGTCTCCTCATTCTACACCTGTACAGTGATTCCTCATTTACACCTGTACAGGGATCTCTATTCTACCTTTCAGTGTCTCTCATTTACACCTGTACAGTGTCTCCTCATTCTACACCTGTACAGTGTCCCTCATTCTACACTGTACAGGATCTCCTCATTCTACACCTGTACAGGACTCCTCATCTCACCTGTACAGTGATCTCATTCTACACCTGTACAGGATCTCCTCATTCTACACCTGTACAGTGTCTCCTCATTACACTGTACAGGATTCCTCATTCTACACCTGTACAGTGATCTCTCATTCTACACCTGTACATGTTCTCATTTACACTGTACAGTGATCTCCCATTCTACACTGTACAGGTTCCTCATTCTACACCTGTACAGTGTCTCCTCATTCTACACCTGTACAGTGTCTCCTCATTCTACACCTGTACAGGGATCTCTCATTTCACTGTACAGGGTCTCTCTTCACACTGTGGATCTCCTCATTTACACCTGTACAGGGATTCCTATTCTACACCTGTACAGGATCTCCTCATTCTACACCTGTACAGTGTCTCCTCATTTACACCGTCTTTCCTTTCACCTCATTCCTATTCATTCTACAGCACTTACATGTCTCCTATCTACACTGTACTATCTCCTATTACTCATCAGATCTCCTATTCTGAACTTACAGTCCCTATACCTACAGGATCTCCATCTACACGACAGATCTCATTACAGTCAGTCTCTCATTCTACATGTAGATCTCCTCATCACACTACAGTCTCTCATCACTAAGATTCTCATTCTACACCTACAGTCTATTCACTTACAGGTCTCCTCATTACGTACAGTCTCATCACCTACAGTCCTACCTGACAGTCTCTCATCTACACTGTAAGTCCTATTCTACGTAGCTCTCTTCAACTTACAGGTTTCTACGCGCTCCTCATTACCTTACGTCTCATCACACCACAGGTTCTATCTAACGCAGATCTCTCATACACCTGTACAGGACTCTCATTTACACTGACGGTCTCCCATTATGACGCTCATCTACCAGTGTCTCATTCTACATGACATATTCTCTCTACACTGTAGTTCCTCATCACACCTACAGGTCTCCTTCAACTGTACAGTCTATTCTCCTGTACGTCCCTATTTACTGTACAGGATCCTATTTACGTACAGGTCTCATTCACTGTCAGGTCTATTACACTACGTGTTCCTTTACACTCGCTCTCTTCTCATCAGATTCCATCTACTGAGATCCATCTACTCAGTCTTTACATACAGGTTCCCTTAACTTAAGTCCTCATTCTAACCTGAGAATATCTCTTTCACTATTCATGACCCTCTTCTACTGTATTACTATACCCTCGATCTCTCATCTACATGTACGTCCATTACCTTAGGTTCTCATACTCAGTCCTCATTCACCTGTAAGTCTCATCTACACTGTACAGGATCTCATCTACACCTTAGTTCTCATTACCTTACGTCTCATTCTACACTTACAGATCCTCATCTACGTACAGATTCTATCTGTACAGGTCCTCATTTACACTGTACAGGATCTCCTCATTCTACACCTGTACAGTGTCTCCTCATTCTACACCTGTACAGGGATCTGTCAGTTAGACTTACAGGGCAGTCCTGACTTGCTAGGCCCTGTAAACATTTTTTTGCCCCCATTTCATGTGTACAGAGTTATGTAAGTACTAGATTGTAATATTTATAAATGCTGCGTATTTAATGCAGGAATCTGCCATATCTAATTTTTGCTGGGGTTTTCCTACTCTACACTGGCTGTAATGTATTGGGCTTGCAGGGCTGATTTTTACTATGGAGGCTATGCTGGCATGTATAATTATTTGGAGGCCAGTTGTGGCCTCAATAATATACAGCCAGCACAACCCCAGTTATATGTACACCAGTACAGCTCCAGGTCATTACATTAGCCACCCCCTTCCATACATGCTCTCCCTATTGGTCCCCCTTCTAATAGTGTTCTCCCCTATGTGCCACCCCATTCATGCAGCTTCTCCCCCATGTGGCCTCCATTCATGCGATTCTCTCTCCCTCTATAGTATATGCACGGAGATCTGCACTAATATATGCACCCCAAAGTATCTCCCATTGTATAAGCACTCATAATCCTCCATATTATTGCGCCCATTGTCCTCCTATAGTAATGGACCCCCAAAGTCCTATATAGTATAATTCACCCTATAATCCTCATATGGTATACTGCATCCCATAAACATCCATATAGTAAAATGCCCCCATCTAACCTCATATAGTATACTGCGCCCATATTCTACCATCTAGTATCATGACCCTCATCAACCCTCACATATCCTCCATATTTTGCACCCTCATTGTCCTCCATATAGATATTGCTCTATAGTCCTCCATTATTAATGCACCCATAGATCTTTATATAGTAATGCACCCCTCAGTCCTGTATAGTATATTGCTCCCCATATTCTCATATAGTAATGACCTCCATAGTCCGACTGTAATGGGTCGGGAATGGACCTGTTGTAGCTGGGACACATACCTTGAAGTGTCCTGGTTGATTGCAGAATGACACTTGTGGTTCTGCTGCCAACCTGGAGCAGGGTTGGTCTTACCCCTCTCCAGGTGCTGCTGCTGGTCCTCCTGGTCTCAGGTACTCGGTTGTTCGTGTACTCGTCCACCAGGACCACTGTCTCACAGGCCCCCTTCACTTTCCAGTCGCGGATGAACTGTGGGAGGTCCTCGGGACAGTTCCACAGGAATTCCTCCATCACGAACAATTCCTGGATCTCCTGGGCGGTGCTGCACTCCAAACCTTTGATCCAGTGGGAGGAGGGAGAGAGGGGGTGCGGGAAGCAGCGTTCAGATGGGCCCCCAATGGGTGCGGGGAGCAGCGTTCAGGGGGCCACCGGAGGGCGCGGAGAGGCAAACCCTCCCCCCCCCCCATAGTCAGGGCCTGGAACCCACCCCTGTGCTTGCGCCAGCTCCACATGGCTAATTTGCTAATTTGCATAGCATGCAAATTAGCCATGTGGTAGCTAGCTGGACCTTGGAGGCCCCCTACCGCTGGGGGCCCAGGCTCATTGCATCCGCTGCACATGCGGTAGGTCCACCCCTGCTCTTCAACCTGTGATGACTTCAGCTCTCCTCTGTACAGTGTCTCCTCATTCTACACCTGTACAGGGATCTAGTGATCAGTATAGACTCTTCATCCTGTGATGTCTGTGTACAGTGTCTCCTCATTCTACATGTGTACAGGGATGTAGTGATCGGTATAGACTCTTCACCCTGTGATGTCTTCAGCTCTCCCCTGTATAGTGATCTCATTCTACACATGTACAGAGATCTAGTGATCAGTATTTTGCCCCTATCTACATAATGGGGAAAAAGTGAATGGAAAAGTGTTGGAGGAAAATCGACAGCTGTCAGCTATAGACTCTTCACCCTGTGATGCCTCTAGCTCTCCTCTGTACAGTGTCTCCTCATTCTACACCTGTACAGGGATCTAGTGATCAGTATAGACTCTTCACACTGTGATGTCTCCAGCTCTCCTCTGTACAATTTCTCCTAATTCTACACCTGTACAGGGATCTAGTGATCAGTATAGACTCTTCACACTGTGATGTCTTCAGCTCTCCTCTGTACAATTTCTCCTAATTCTACACATGTACAGGGATCTAGTGATCAGTATAGACTCTTCATCCTGTGATGTCTCTAGCTCTCCTCTGTACAATTTCTCCTAATTCTACACCTGTACAGGGATCTAGTGATCAGTATAGACTCTTCACACTGTGATGGTTCTCTTAACTCTCCTCTGTACCCAATTTCTCTAATTCTACACATGTACAGGGATCTAGTGATCAGTATAGACTCTTCACCCTGTTATGTCTCCAGCTCTCCTCTGTACAATTTCTCCTAATTCTACACATGTACAGGGATCTAGTGATCAGTATAGACTCTTCACCCTGTGATGTCTCCAGCTCTCCTCTGTACAATTTTCTCACCTAATATCTCTCACAATGTACAGGTGATCTAGTGATCAGTATAGACTCTTACCTGTGATGTCTCCAGCTCTCCTCTGTACAATCTCCTAATTCTACACGTACAGGGATCTAGTATCTATAGACTCTCACCTAGTCTCGCTTCTCTGTACAGGATCTCATTACACTGTCAGGGATCAGTGATCATATAGACTCTTCACCCTGTGATGTCTTCAGCTCTCCTCTGTACAGTGATCTCATTCTACACCTGTACAGGGATCTAGTGATCAGTATAGACTCTTCATCCTGTGATGTCTCCAGCTCTCCTCTGTACAATTTCTCCTAATTCTACACATGTACAGGGATCTAGTGATCAGTATAGACTCTTTATCCTGTGATGTCTCCAGCTCTCCTCTGTACAATTTCTCCTAATTCTACACATGTACAGGGATCTAGTGATCAGTATAGACTCTTCATCCTGTGATGACTCCAGGTCTCTCCTCTGTACAATTTCTCCTAATTCTACACATCTGCTTCAAAAACACCCAGAATTCCCTATCAAGGGCTCTTAGGTGAAAATATGAGAACAAATTCTACTTTTTAAGTGATCACTTTATTAGTACAAATTTACAACTTATTCCATAAAAATCATATAAAATATTTTTACTCTAAATAGGGGTGTCCTGATAACAGAAATAACTCATGTCTGGGTCCAGGACTCAGACCAAATACATCACTATTTATACAGTTTATATAGTAACCAGTGATACCAGGTATGTATAGGGGTACTATTTCCTTGTTAATTTATCACTTCAGGCATTCAGTAGTGTGTCTGGACATCTATGCACTCTCCCCTTTCTTTAGCATAGGTCATAATATCATGCCACCTCAATACTTCAATTATAGGTGCCCACTGTCATATGTCCAGATCATACACTCTGTGTGCACACCTATGATCTAATAGTGCCCTTTCACCTCTTATTGACAGGGCGCCCTGAGGAAGGAGACGAAACGGCCGTAGGCGGTGGGGGTGCCAGGACCGCGGCTATACAACTATTTTCTGACCAGGTATGATATAAGTAAGGGGACACTGGGAACTAGAAAGGCAGTAGCACACAAGGTGTCAATAAGAGGTGAAAGGGCACTATTAGATCATAGGTGTGCACACAGAGTGTATGATCTGGACATATGACAGTGGGCACCTATAATTGAAGTATTGAGGTGGCATGATATTATGACCTATGCTAAAGAAAGGGGAGAGTGCATAGATGTCCAGACACACTACTGAATGCCTGAAGTGATAAATTAACAAGGAAATAGTACCCCTATACATACCTGGTATCACTGGTTACTATATAAACTGTATAAATAGTGATGTATTTGGTCTGAGTCCTGGACCCAGACATGAGTTATTTCTGTTATCAGGACACCCCTATTTAGAGTAAAAATATTTTATATGATTTTTATGGAATAAGTTGTAAATTTGTACTAATAAAGTGATCACTTAAAAAGTAGAATTTGTTCTCATATTTTCACCTAAGAGCCCTTGATAGGGAATTCTGGGTGTTTTTGAAGCAGTTGTGGTGCAAGGTGAGGCAATACAGGTTGGGGACATTTGAGATAATAATTCTACACATGTACAGGGATCTAGTGATCAGTATAGACTCTTCATCCTGTGATGACTCCAGGTCTCTCCTCTGTGCAGTGTCTTCTCATTCTACACCTGTACAGTGATTTAGTGATTAGTATAGACTCTTCACCCTGTGATGTCTCCAGCTCTCCTCTGTACAATTTCTCCTAATTCTACACATGTACAGGGATCTAGTGATCAGTATAGACTCTTCACCCTGTGATGTCTCCAGCTCTCCTCTGTACAGTGTCTCCTTCTTATACACATGTACAGGGATCTAGTGATCAGTACAGACTCTTCATCCTGTGATGTCTCCAGCTCTTGACCCTCCCCAAGGCCGTGGGGACTCGGTACCCGTGCGGTTACTGTAAAGGGATGTCACTGGTGGTGTGGTGAATCGGCCACCGAACCTGGCAGCTCCACAGCGCCTCCTGTTAAACCCAGGTCAGTCAGAGAACTGCCTGAGGATAAAGAAGCGCCGCAGCTGCCCTGTCTGTACTGGTTTACTAAGGCACCTCTCAGCGAGTGTGGTATATGCCTTCTAGTCCGCAGCCAGAAGAACATATAATCTCCTCCACCCCGTCAGTGACAGAGGCCCTGGATGAACCCCAAGCACTATTGCTGCCACCAGCTCCTCGTTTTAATATAAGTCTGGTCCGTGGTCGGGCTTATATTGGGTCAGGAACCAACCCAGGTAGCGATAAATGAGCACACAGACGTGGGTATGCTTGATCAAGATAAAAAGAGCAACTCAAGATTAAATTTATATATTTAATCACCCTAATGGTACACTAGATATTTTTTATGGTTATTATTAAGATGTTACAAATATTACAGTCAGTTATGCAAATCTAATATATAAAGCTGAATGTGTGTGTGTATGTATGTATGTGTGTATGTATGTATGTATGCATGTCCGGGATTGGCATCTACACCGTCGCAACTACAGCCACCAAATTTGCACAGTCACACGTCTGGACCCCGAGAGTGTCATAGGCTATGTTATGAGGCGAAATTTTAACCCCGCACGTTCCAGTTCACCAAACAATTTTGCCCCTATCTACATAATGGGGAAAAAGTGAATGGAAAAGTGTTGGAGGAAAATCGACAGCTGTCAGCTATAGCCACAAAATTTTGCACAATCACACGTCTGGACCCCGGGAGCGTCATAGGCTAGGTTGTGAGGTGAAATTTTAACCCTGCGCATTCCAATTCACCAAACAATTTTACCCCTATCTACATAATGGGGAAAAAGGGAAAGGAAAATTGTTGGAGGAAAATCGACGGCTGTCAGCTATAGCCACAAAATTTTGCACAATCACATGTCTGGACCCCGGGAGCATCATAGGCTATGTTGTGAGGCGAAATTTTAACCCTGAGCGTTCCAGTTCACCAAACAATTTTGGCCCTATCTATATAATGGGGAAAAAGTGAAAGGAAATGTGTTGGAGGAAAATTGACAGCTACCAGATGTGAACAAGGGGGACTTAAAGAATGAGAGCGATGCCGCCAAACAGTATATACCATACAGTTGCTAAGGTGGGGCCCCGACATAGGATACTCACCACACACGGGGATATGAACACACACACAAAATGCGCCTCACACTACCACGTGCTTGAACACATATACCACCCTCAGCACACATTTCACCACACATTCACCAACCGCGCCACATAATCGCCCTAAAACACTCACAAGTCTGGTATTATCCTTCAACAATAAAAATCTGATTAATAAGCAGCAAAACTACAAGAGAAACAAATGTACCATATAGGAAATACGGCAGCTGTCAGTCACATGACCTGTCTGTTATGTGTATGTGTGAGCTAATATATACTGTCAGGGGGGAGGGTTTCCTGTTGCCTGGGGATTTATCAGGCTGCCAATAGCAACCAATCACAACTCAGCTTCTATTTTGCTACTGTTAATCTGAGCTCTAATTGGTAAGTATAGACAGCAAAGGACATTCTCAGTAAAGCTTCTGTGAGGTAACAGGATGTCTGTGAGGTAATAGGATGTCAGTTAGGGTGTGTTGGTGGAAAGGCTGATGTCAGTCACATTACCTCTATGTGAGAGGATATAGAAACTGCCAGTTACAGACTATTTTTACCACAATAATGCCTCATAAGAAAAGGAGTTCCTTGGCACGAATGTTAGCTGATACAAAAAGAAAAGCTGCATTACGGGTGAGTGAAAAATGTGAAGACTGGGAAACAAGGCTGACTCACATGAGAACAGCAGCTGCTTCCTCAAGGGCCAATGAACTTTCTGAGGAGAGGGAAGCGAGGCTTGCAGACATGAAAACAAGAGCTGCTTCCTCAAGAGCCAATGAACTTTCTGAGGAGAGGGAAGCGAGGATCCACCAAAGCTGTGTAATGGAACAAGACTCTTGATTAAGAACCTGTTTCCACATGTAATTGAGGCAACCATTTTGACAGGATGTGCCACAGGAGAAGATGTTTTCATTCCAACAATTCCTCTTATTCCATCTGATTTGACTTTTGAATTTAAACGCCTCCAGTATCCTGTTCGACTGGCATTTGTCCATCAACAAGGCTCAGGGACAGTCTTTGAAAGTAGTTGGAATTGATTTACAATCTCCATGCTTTTCTCATGGTCAACTTTATGTGGCCTGTTCAAGAGTTGGAACAGCCAAAAATCTGTTCGTCTTTGTACCTGAAGGAAGAACTAAGAATGTCGTCATTCAAAAGGCTCTCGAATAAGGAGTAGAAGATTACTTCACATTACTTGGCCAATTTAGTTAAATGTGTGTGGAATATCTGTGGTGTTGAAATATACGTTGTGAAATGCTTCTATTAGCTTAGTTTTTGCCTTTTAACATTTCTATAGATTTGTTTTGTGGTTTTTGTGTGCTGAATAAATTTTTGTTAACACATTCTATTTTGTTAACAGCAGTTATAAACCCGGGCGAATTCGGGTAGTACAGCTAGTAAAAGGATAAATGGAATACACAGAATTACACACACATGTGATCAGTTACCTTAGTGCTGATGGCACCACAAGGGCGGCGTGATGCCAATCTGTTCCTGTGGTATTCTCTGGCTTTGGTGGAATAATGCCTCTTCAGAAGAAATACAATATGGAGATGGGGCAGCAGATTTTTATACCTTATGGGCTGACCCCTGTCTCCACCCATCTCGCACCTCTGGGCTGTCTCACAATTCCCACCCCTCTGTGTGGAGATATAGGTATCCAAACTTTATTATATTCCCTAGCCTTGTCTGTGAGCATCCCCGACGGAAGACAATGCTTTCATATTTTCAGTTATGATTTTATCTTCGTCTGGATATGAAACATGACTATTCTGAGGGCTTCCTACTAGCCAATATTACGTTTAGATGGCTTACAGTCATCCTACATTCATATAAATATAAGCCCTATGACCGTCTAGATATGTAGATTTCATATTTACATTCGACATTATCACAGGATGGATGGCTTATGAAATATTAAAAGTTATAACCCGTCTGAAAGGATTTTCCCCTCCACTTGTGATACAGGGAAATTAGATTTGCCACTTCTGCAAATCCCAGCAGGGAGTCATCCTTTGGATAATGGCTGGGTACAAAGTGTCATCTAATCTCCATTTCCTAGGAAGCTCCATACACCTGGCTAAATGACATTTCCCTAGCTGATTAGCATATCACAGGTGAGGAAGAGCCCTTTTGTGGGGCCTGTTGGAAGGCATCTTCATGCTAATTAATCTACTACTTGCCAGAGATAGATTGCCTCTGGCTACCAAGGGTGGGGCTTATCTCTTTATGAGTGAGATGTGTCTTATCTGAACAGACAACTATTATGGAATCTGGGGAATATGGCAATATTCCTTACAAATATGGCTTAATCATCACATCAAATACTGCTTAATCATCACATAATCACCACACCTCCCTCCTTTAGAGGGCGCTAAGGAGCAGCACATTCCTGTATTTCCCCGTGCGCCCGTCCACTACCTCCGCTTGGCGGTATAACTCGTCAGCGTTACTGTGGTCATGGTCACTCTTGTGGCTAAGGGTGAAGTTGAGTTCCTGGAGCACAAGGCTCCCATGTAACAACCTTCCATTCGTCATGGGGACCGTGTGTAACCGCTGAGGGGGTTGTGGTCTGTCCCCACGATGGAGTGGCGTCCGCACAAGTGTAGCTGCAGATGCTGCAGGGCCCACACAATTGCTGGAAACTCCCTTTTCCATCGTGGAGCAGGCCGCCTCCCTCCCTGGATCCCACAGTGCCCTCTCTTCTCTGGTGGTGGAGACGGCCGTCTCCGCGAGGCGGCTCGGCACCTCAGGACTGGCACTCGCTGGTAGTGCAGTCTCAAACCCCTGGCTAGGCATAGCCAGAAGCAGTGCAAAGGCCTCACTCCCACAGGCACCCCCTGGGACCTGTTCTGGGTCAGACATGAGTTTGGTTATCCCTCGACAGAGTGAGGGCCCAGAAACCAATGCGAGGCCTGCATTCTCGCTCCTCAGTTCATGGACGACAGCGACTTGACCAGCTGTCTCCCCGGGGGATAATATCACCTTCCCATCGGCCCTACTGGCCTGGAACAACTCTTTCCTGTCATGCTGACAGGCCTGGGATAGAGCTTTCCCATCATGCTGACAAGTTAGGGGCAGCCCCTGCCCCTCATCTTGACAGGTCGCTGGAAACGTGTCCCTGCCCCTCTGACAGGTGTTAGGCACTGAGGTCCAATCACTCTGACAGACCGGGAGTACCCCTATGGCACCCGGACAGGGTATGGGTACAACTTTCCCATAGTCCTGTCGGTTGGGGGTACAATTTTCCTATCATCCAGACCGGTTATGGTCTTGACCCGCCCATACCCTTGACTGCCTGTAGGAACACCTGCCCCAACACGGTATGGGGATCGCCTCCCCATCTCCATGGCAGTATGTGAGCACAACTGCAAGTTGGTCCCTGGGCCACACCTCCGGTGACCCCTGCTGGACCGTTACCTTGCACAGCCGTCCTTGGTCCCAGACCACCTGCTTGAGGCCCGAGTCCAAGGGAGGCTGTGCCACCCGCTCCTTGAGAGCTTTCAGGCTGACGTCAACTCCTGACGCCACCTGACACCCCTGACAAGACGTGGTCAGGTTAGAGAAAACTGACACGTTCTCCGTCAGTTCCACGGGACCTGTCTCCTGGCCTCAGTGTAGACGTTCACCACTGCCCTGACAGGTTATGGGGACCGCATCCCCCTCCCCTTGGCAGCCAGTGGGTTCAACTACCGGTTGGTCCCTGGGCCACACCTCCAGTGACCAGTGCGGGACCGTTACCTGGTACAGCCGTCCTTGGTTCCAGACCACCTGCTCGTGGTCCGAGTATGAGAGAGGCTGTGCCACCTGCTCCTGGAGAGCTTCCAGGCAGTCGTCAGCCCCTGACGCGACCTGACACTCCTGACGAGACGTGGTCAGCGAAGAAGAAACTGCCACGTCCTCTGTTAGTTCCTCGGAACCTGTTTTCTGGCTTCCGTCTGACTTGGCAGCCACTTGGTCTGAAGGAGAGAAGCCGCTGAACCTCCGCGAGGTTCCCTGGGCTCCAGCACCCCCACTCCTGGTGACAGCTGCTATGGCTGCTGTAACCATGGGCAGTGCCTGCTTCCCCTCCGCTCCTGACCAAGTCGTCGGTTCAGGCAGACTATCCTGGCCTCCTGACATCCCGGTGGTGGGAGGTTCCTGCCCTGCAAACTCACCTGGTGGCTCAGAGCTCAGCGTCTGGGCCTTACCTGGCAGCACCACATTCCCTGTGGGTACTCCGACCTTGACCGCTGGCTCCCTGGCTACAATACCTTGCTGCTTACAGCAGAGAGCAGGGTCACATCTGTCTGTTCCTTCTGCAGCTATCAGCCCCCTCGGCCCCCTCTGTCTCCCCTCTGAGAATAAAATATGTGCTGGCTGGTCATGGCCTAAGGCTTTTCTACAATTCCCTTTATCTTCCTCCCTCCTCCCGCCTGTCAATGTCAGAACTGTGTGTGCTGCATTGTGTGGAGTGTCACTGCAAACATCATCAACATCATCATTAATAACATCATCCCCATCAACACTTTCAATATTGGACAGTAAACATTCTGGTGGATCAGAACTGGGGAGGTCAGTGGCCACATACTTGGGCACTAGCCGCACCAAGTCTGACCCAAGCAATACATTTGCTGGAACATTAGCAGACACCCCCACCTCCCTCTCTCCCCTCCCCGCGCCCCAGTCTAGATAAACCCTGGCAATAGGCAGTGCGGGTTCCACGCCTCCAATTTCGGTAGACCAACATCACAAAGCACTCACTGATCTCAGGGAGACCAGTCAAGGAAAACACTGCGGGCAGCCGGCTAAAGTGCTCAAACACAGTGAAATCCATGATGCATTGAAATTTGAATATGCAAATGGAGTCCGTGGAGCCTCGATTAAGAGTCTCAAACACGGGACTAGCCAGATATCACTCCAGGGAAGGACCTAGCTCTGGGGTGGAATCACAGGGTGAAGAGTGTATACTGATCACTAGATCTCTGTACATGTGTATAATAAGGAGACACTGTACAGAGGAGAGCTGGAGACATCATAGGGTGAAGAGTCTATACTGATTACTAGATCCCTGTACAGGTGCAGAATGAGAATGGACCACACTTGGACACTCTGAAGAGCTGTTCACTTATCTATTCTTAGATTGTGGCCTCTCGCTAGCTCCACTTGAAGTGGGTCATGAAGAGATCGTATGTACCGATGCCCAAATATTTGAGCAGCCACGGTCTCACGAAGGCAATGGTGGGAACATGTCTCAACAAGTGGTGGACGATGATGAAACACAATTGCCAGAAAGTCAGGAGGAGGACTAGGGTAAGGAAGTGGAAGACGACGTGGTTGATGATCCAGTAACTGACCCAACCTGGCAGGAGGACATGCAGAGCGAGGACAGCAGTGCACAGGGGGAGGGAGGCGTAGCATCACAATAGGCCTGAAGAAGCAGGATGGTGGCCGCAGGCAGAAGGCAGGCAACCGTTCCCCGAAACAACAACATGACAGAAGTTGCCAGTACCACTGTTAGGTCTTCCTGAGTTTGGCTGTTTTTTATGGTGTCTGCAGATAATTCCAAAAAGGCCATTTGCAACACCTGCCATGCCAGCATCAGCAAGGGTAGCAAAACTAGCAGCCTGACTACGACCAGCATGATCAGGCACATGTCAGCAAGGCACCCGACTTTGTGGGATGTACACCAGAGTCCAGGAGCAGTGTCTGCGGGTGACACCACTGCATCTTCCACTGTTGTGCGCTCAAGCCAATCCCCTATCCATACTGCATGCGAAGATGCCTTCTGTTCTGCACCTGTAGTTGCACAAGCAGAAATAGCACCATCATCAACCACGTCCTTGTCCCAGCGCAGCGTTCAGTTATCCATAAACCAATCTTTGGAACGCAAGCGCAAATACGCTGCCAACGCCCCACATGCCACACTTCTAAATTCGCACATTTCACGAATGCTTGCGCTGGAAATGTTGCCTTTTAGGCTAGTGGAGACGGAAGCATTCCGCGACCTGATGGCGGCGGCCGTCCCACGTTACTTGGTCCCCAGCCGCCACTATTTCTCCCGGTGTGTTGTCCCCACATTACATAACCACGTGCCACAAAACATTACACGTGCCCTTAACAACGTAGTTTCCGGAAAAGTCCACCTAACCACGGACACGTGGACAAGTGCTTGTGGGCAGGGGCGGTACATCGCGCTGTCGACACACTGGGTTAATTCTGGAAACCGGGAACCAGTCTGAGCTTGGGATGAAACACGTCCTTCTGACACCAAGCATTGCAGGCCCTAACTCAGTCAGGGTTTCACCAACAGTGTACAGCTCTGGAACGTCATGATCCTCAGCCTCCTCCTCCACTTCACCCTCTACACCAGTCCCAAGCTGGAAGCACTGCAGCACTGCCTTGGCTAAGTGGCAACAGGCTGTGCTGAAGCTAATATGCGTAGGTGACAAACCCCACAATGCTGAAGAGTTGTGGACAGCTCTGAAACAGCAGGCAGATCACTGGCTCACACCGCTGAACCTACAGCTAGGCATGGTCGTGTGTGACAATGGCCGGAACCTGGTGGCGGCTCTGAGGGAGGCGAGCTGACACATGTTCCATGCGTGGCCCATGTGCTCAACATCATAGTTCAGCGGTTTCTTAAATCCTACCCGGAGCTGCTGTCGGATTTGCTTGTAAAAGTACACCGCCTGTGTGCCCATTTTAGAAAGTCACTTACTGCTTCAGCCGCCCTTGCCAGCTTTCAGCAGCGTTTGCAGATTCTGTATCTCAGACTGGTGTGTGATGTCCCCACAAATTGGAATTCCACACTGCACTTATTGGTCAGGATTTGTGAGCAGAAGAGGGCAGTTGTTGAGTACCAGCATCAACTAGGCCGTCGGTATACGGTTCAAACTCCACACATAAGACCTCAGGAGTGGAAATGGATGTCCGACATATGTACCGTCCTCCAAAACTTTGAGGACTCCACCAAGATGGTGAGGGGCGATGAAGCCATCATTAGCGTCACCATCCTGCTTCTCTGTCTTCTAAAACGCTGTCTGCTCAAAATTAAAGACGATGCTTTGCAAGCGGAGCACGATGAGTTGGATCAATAAACCGTACGGGGTGATTACACACAGCCCAGCCTCATCTCATCCCAACATGCATTGGAGGACTATGACGAGGAGGAGGATAAAGATATGGAGCCACTTTCATGCGGAATTGACGGTAATACACAACCGTCATACCGTCAGTTCAGCGTGGATGGCCAGAGGACAGGGGAGAGGAGGAGGAGGAGGATGATGATGAAGACAGCATAGTCAGTCATCATGTTGGTGAGGACCTGAAGTCTTGCCTGTTTACAGTCTGGCGCACATGGCTGACTTTATGTGATGCTGCCTGTCTTGTGACCCTCGCGTTATCAACATCTTGGCGGACACTCATTACAGGTTGGTGACACTTTTAGACCCACGCTACAAAGAGAACTTTATTTCTCTTATTCCCGAGGTGGAGAGGTCTACAAAAATGCTGCAGTACCAGAAGGCCCTAGTTGCCGAATTAGTCAAAAAATTCCCTTCTGAAAATGCTTGCGGCAGAGATCACGGTTCGGTGGACAACCAAGGCATCCGGCCGAGAGAGGCACAAATCCAAACCAGCAGAGGTAGGGGAACACTCTCAAAGATCTGGGAGAGATTTCTTAGCCCCTCCCATAGCACAGGCCCTCAGGTGCGGGGTATTGTCACAAGGACTGCAAAGTTTGTAAAGATGCTGAAGGAGTACCTTGCCGATTGTACGAAAGTACTCCTAAATTCCTTTGTGCCTTATAATTATTGGGTATCCAAGCTAGACATGTGGCAGGAATTGTCTCTATACGCCTTGGAAGTCCTGGCCTGCCCTGCCGCTAGCATTTTGTCAGATCGTGTTTTTATTGCTGCAAGTGGAATCATTACTGATAAACGCACCCGCCTGTCAACTCAAAATGCTGACCAGTTGTTTTTGAGCTGGATACTGAGATTAGAGATTAAATTACAGCAGCTAGACCGGTCAGACACAAACAATGACACGGGTATACAGAGTGTTTTCGCGTATACAAATTGGAGCTACAACCCTCTCCTGGTGCACAAAAATGGTAAATAAATGCAGACAAGCGCTGGTTTTTAGCTGGACACTGAGATTAGAGATTAGAGGTTAAATCCCAGCAGGTGTATCAGTCAGACACAAACGCTGACGAGAATGCAGAGTGTTTTGGTGTATCCTAATTTCCGCTACAATCCACTCCTGGCGCACAAAAATGCTAAATGAATGCAAACAAGCATTGGTTTTTAGCTGGACACTGAGATTAGAGGTTAAATCCCAGCAGGTGGACCGGTCAGACACAAACGCTGACGAGAATAACGAGTGTTTTGGCGTATCCTAATTTCCGCTACAACCCACTCCTGGTGCACAAAAATGCTTAATGAATGCAGACTAGAGTTGGTCTTTAGCTGGACACTGAGATTAGAGATTAAATCCCAGCAGGTGTACCAGTGAGACACAAACGCAGACGAGAATACCTAGTGTTTTGGCGTATCCTAATTTCCGCTACAACCCACTCCTGGTGCACAAAAATGCTAACTGAACGCAGACAAGCGTTGGTTTTTAGCTGGACACTGAGATTAGAGGTTAAATCCCAGCAGGTGGACTGGCCAGACACAAACGCTGATGAGAATACAGAGTGTTTTGGCGTATCCTAATTTCTGCTACAACCTACTCCTGCCCGTAGAGAGCTAAATTAATCCCTAAAAGCACTGTTTTGGGATGGATGAGATTTCCAGCCTGTCCACCAGCCCCAGATGTGATGCAGGTTGGTATACTGGCACAGCGAAGTTTGCTATATACCCTGCCTCCCTGTATACAGCTCTATTAGTCCTCAGAAGGACTGTTGTGGTAATTAGATTAGCAGCCCTGCACCTACACTAGCAGAAAGGCCACAAATCTGTCCCTCAATCAGCAGCTTCTCTCCCTACACTGAGTATCTGTGGAGCAGAGTGACGAGCACAGCGCGGTTAGGTCTTATAAAGACTTGATCAAGTTGTGCGGCCAGCCAATCATTGTAAAGTCACAACCTACAGAGTTGTGGCTTTACAGTGGCTGTTAGCCAATCCCTGCATGCGGGCTGGCTCTGTAAAGAGCACCAACATGCAGGGAGGTGGACCCCGAGCATAGCAAGAGTATCGCGAGATTACTCGGTGCTCGCTGAGTACCCCGAGTACCGAGATATTTGTGCGAGTACCAAGTAGTGACAAGCATACTCATTTGGCTCATGTGGCAGGTAACCACATATCTCTTTGCTGTACAGCTGGGTTTCCACAGTAGGTAGTACTACAAACAACACCTTCCACCCCAGCACAGTAGGGGGAGCTCAACCTGCTGCACTTAGGCAGGATCCCCTATAAATATTGCTGCTGGGGGTGGAGTTAGTCAGAGTGTGGCAGACGCTAGAAGAGCTGCAGGAGAAGTCTGGTGCTGGTGCCACGAATAGGCCCAGGCCAGAGACGCAGACTAGCAGATCCCACCAGCCTAAGTGGGACTGAAGGCAGGGAGCCTGGAAGAAGAAACAGAGGAACAGAGGAAAGGGAGCAGGTAGCTCAGACAGCGAGTTCACCCTAAAAGAGGAGCCAGATATTGGGGATCCGTAACAGTGGTAAACTCCAAGTCCCACTGGAAACCCCTTGGTACCGAGGAAGCTTCAGCTACCCGGTCTCCTGAGAGAGTAGCAGAGAGGGAGCCAGGACTAGCAGGGCGCTGCAGTTCCAGAGAAAGGGTCATCCCGGAGACCGCACAGGAGAGGGAGAGAAACACAGAAGAAGAGAGTGGAGGAAAGTCAGCATTTAATGGACGGCGCTTCAATACACACACACACAGAGGAGGAGGCCTTATACCCACTTGCTGTGGGAGCCCACTGTGCAGCCCAGCTACCTGTCGGTGCTCTGGACATTTTGCCTGCAAAACACCAGTAAAAGGTAAAGAGACTTTGGCTGCGTTTGTGCTTTCTTCCTATCACCCACCGTCTATCACCCACCGTGTTTCCCTATAGACTTTTCCCATTACACTCCCGGCTCTGCTGCCTCCTGCCCATTCACACCACTCTGCCCTGGAGGTCCCAGTCCTGCCTGCAGGGACAATCCCATCATAGCCGCCTGACTCACCGTAAGCCCGTGGACTCCGGTTTAGACAGGCTGTAGCTCCTTCCTCCTTGTCACGGGTGGGCCGTGCCTGCCGGTAGTCGGGCCCGGTGGAGTGCAGATCAAAAGTTGAAGACGTCTTGTAGGAACAGATTAAAGGGGTTAATTTATTCGTGACACCACCTATGAGTAGTTTCGGTAATCGTTACCGACGCTGCGGAACCTCCGGGGGATGGACAGCAGCAAGATGGAATGCTCCCCACAGGCTGAGCGGTGATCCCCGGAGGCTGGAGCTGCTTAAGATGTTGTGCGGCAGCTGCGGTTACCTTGTAGTGCAGACGGACAGTTCATAAGGAAGCACGGACACAGAAAGTCTCTGTAACGGGTCTTTACTGTAACCAGCAGGCAGTACATGGAATACAGTTTACGGGTAGTGGACCGGGTGGACTCAGCAGTGATGGTGTCCCTTAGAGATCCGCAAGTGGTCCTCCATTCTAGCTAAGTATTTTGCCATTGTTGCCCAGGAATACCAGATCGGGTACGGGGAGGCTGCTTCAATGCCCTATCCAAGATGTACGTTATGGATGTTCTGGGGAGCCTTGGGTCCCTCGGTGGGTACACCGCTGGTTAGACGACTGGAAGTTGGCTGGTGGTGGGGTGCTCCTGTGAAGCTGCTCCTCCACGCTTCTGGTTCGCGTAGCAGAGGTGAACTGCTGCCAGCTTCGGTACCAGTGAACCAGCTGTGAATTGGACACTGGGGTATTTTGGAACCCGTGGTTGATGATGCCCGATCCCGGTTGTTGAGGCCTCAGGTGCTGACACCCGACCGGTGACGGCCCGGGGGCTGCACGAGGTGCAGAGTCCCCGCTCCTACTCCAAGTTCAAGTTCTCTCTTCTCTAGACTCCTCTAGACTTCTAACTAACTAGAGTCTGTACTTCCTACACACTTCCCTAGCACTCCGCCCACCAGGACCCTGGGTTGGCCCTCTGTTCTAGGTGATGCATGCAGGGTTGGATCTCTCAGTTAACCGGATCACTGCTGTGTCAGAGAATATTGCGGCTGCATTTATGGCTGCAATACCCTCCTGTGACGCACTCGTTGCGGGGCGCCACACGCCATGCCACTGACCTCCAAAGGACTGTAGCAGCGCTGGTGATCCCTCACCAGACACAGCAAGTGGCGTCACGAAGACAACCTTTTAAATAATCCCTGTAAATAACCCCTTTTCACTGACCCCCAGGGCTACAGCCTCGGGCAGCCACCCGTGACATCCCAGACTGTAACCGAGCCCGAGCCCTGAGTACCCTGCCCTGGGCGAGTCACTCATCCCTACCGATGAGGTGAAGGGTCTCTATGCCCAAAACCTACTGACCGTCACACCGAAGGAAAGTGACTCGCCCAGGGCAGGGTACTCAGGGCTCGGGCTCGGTTTCAGTCTGGGATGTCACGGGTGGCTGCCTGAGGCTGTAGCCCTGAGGGTCAGTGAAAAGGGTTATTTACAGGGAGTATTTACAAGTTGTCTTTGTCGTGACCCACCTGCTGTGTCTGGGGAGGGGTCACCAGTGCTGCTTCAGTCCTCTGGAGGTCGGTGGGATAGCGGCTATGATGGAATAGTCCCCGCAGGCAGGACTGGAACCTCCAGGGCAGAGTGATGAGGTTGGGCAGGATGCAGCAGAGTTGAGTCGGTTAGGAGGATAGGAAAAGTCTATGGAGGGGCACAGTGAGGGGGTAGAAAGAAGGCAAACACGCAGCAGAGTCTCTTTACCTTTAACTGTTGGAATTCAGGCAAATGGTCCCAAGCACTGACGGGTAACTGGCTGCACAGTGGGCTCCCACAGCGAGTGGGTATAAGTCCTCCTTCACTTTTGTGTTCCTTGAAGCACAGTCTATTAAATCAGGACTTGCCTCCTGTCTCTCTTCCCTCCTGTGCGGTCTGTGGGACAACCATCTCTTGGTATTTGCAGTGGCCACTGCACCTGGCTCCCTTGCTCTGACTCTCTCAGGAGACCGGGTAGCTGTAGCTTCCTCGGTGCCCAGGGGTTTCCTGAGGGACTTGTAGTTCTCCACTGGCGCGGATCCCCAATATCCGGCTTCTGCTTCCTCTCTAGAGCGAACACCCAGCTAGAGCTGCCTGTTCCTGCTCTGGTCCTACTTCTGATCTCCCAGTCTTCAGTCCCACATAGGTTGGTGGGAGGCTGAATGGCTCTTCTGTGTCTCTGGCCTGTGCCTTCTCTTAGCACCAACACCAGAACCTTCCTGCAGCTCTTCTAGCGTCTGCTACACTCTAACTCCGCCCCCAGCAGCAGTATTTATAGGGGATCCTGCTTAAATGCAGCAGGTTAAGCTCCCCCTACTGTGCCGGGGTGGAAGGTGTTGTTTGTAGTGGCACCTACTGTGGAAACCGAGCTGTGCAGCAGAGAGATATGTGGTTACCTGCGTTGGCAGGGCGCCACACACACCCCTAGGTAACATCAGTACTCTGGGACTGAGACATTTTTGTTTAAACAAAGATATAACAATGATAATAACATATTTACATATCTGAAAAATGAAAAATTACAAAAAGGCACTGAAAAAATATTGAAAAATAGAAAAATAGAAAAAAAATGGGTAAGTCCATACGGTGCTAGTCCATCCACCGCAGGCTTGTTAAAGTTTTTAAAGAGTTCAAAGTTCAAAAGGGGAAAAATTCAATAGAGTCCTTACAGCAATGTCTCTGTACGCTCCGCGTAAGGAAAGAGAAAAAATCTTTTCAAAAGTTCACATTTTCAACAATAAACAGGGATCCCTATGGGTGTCTCGGCTTAGGAGACCTGGTTCCTCCCTGCTCCAGGCACTTTCTGTTCCTAACTAATATGCATGGGACTGGGCCCAGTTCCTCCACCCTTCTGTACACTACTATTTACATTGCTGTTTACACTGTTTCCTATTTACATATGCTTTCAAATGTATTTTACACCCATTCTCCAAATCTAGACGCGGCTGACCTCGTGTGTTCCTATGTGTTTTTCGCACTATAATACTATCTCAGGTTAAGTGTTTAATGGTGTTAAACTTGGGGTAGGTGGTTCAGGTGAGTTTCTGCCTTGCCTTAGTCTCACTACTGGGCTAGCAGGTGTACCGATTGCAGAATCCTCAGATTCTCTTGCAACGGGTCTTTCTTCCTGAATTCTCGGAGTTTCTTCTTGGGGTTGGTAAAAGTTGATTACTGGGATGATGATGGCTCCATCAATTTGAGGTCAATCTTCAGGGAATTCTCCTAAGTCAGTCTGGATCATTCTTTCCTTTGGTTACTGAATTGGGATTGGTTCTGGAATGGGTTCGAACTCTTGGATGGGTTGATTATAATCTTCTTGATCTTCCCAATCTGAAGGACATCTTTTGAGATTATCTCTGGACACTGTTTGTCTGGTTTGTCCACCATCTTTACTAATGATACAGATTTTGTTGTTATCATGGACATAATATAACAGGACATAAGGTTCACTTTCCCATTTGTCATCCAACTTATTGCGGGTTCTTTTCCTTTTCAAGAGTAAACTTCCTGGTGATATAACTTCTGCTGGAGCACGCTTGTTATAATCCCTCTCTTGTTTTGCACGGGACTTCTCCAGGTGACTGTCGACACTTTGCTGGACTTTAGCATACTGTTCCTGTCGATGGACTTTCCAGTTTGAGATGATTCGATCTGCTTCAGGATCTACTACACCGAGTTCTAAGTCCACTGGTAATTTTCCTGTACGAGCTCTCATCAGATATGCTGGTGTACAATTGGTGGAACTCACTGGGATGTGATTGTACATGTCGATTAAGTCAGGGAGTTTCTCAGGCCATTGGTTCCTTTCTTCCAATGGGAGAATTTTCAGCATGTCTATGACGATGTTATTCATCTTTTCACAGAGTCCATTAGTTTGAGGATGATAAGGGGTCGTTCTGATCTACTTGCACCCATACATCTTGCAAAACTCTTGAAAAATCTCTGCTTCGAATGCTGGTCCTTGATCTGTGAGAATACGCTCTGGATACCCCAACGGTCTGCAGAAGACTTTTTGAAAGGTTTTTGCTGCAGTTGCAGCTGTCAAGTCTTTTACATGGGCTACCATTAAAAATCTTGAGTAATGGTCTACCATTGTCAAGGCGTATGTATACCCAGATCTACTTGGAGTTATTTTCACGTGGTCCAAGGCGACTATTTCCAATGGCTGTGTTGTTACGATTGGATTGTGTGGAGCTTTCTGATTCTGCACACCTTTTCTTCTTAGGGTACAGGCTTGACACTTTCTACACCACTTCTCTATGGATGATCTCATATCTGGCCAGAAAAATCTACCTTTGAGCAGTAGTTCCAACTTCTTCCACCCGAAGTGACCAGTTTTGTCATGGTAGACATCCAGGATCATGGGAACCTCTGATTAGGGATGGGCGAATCTACTCGTTACTACTCGGTACTCGCCGAGTAGTAAGAGATTCGCCCGACTCGTTACACTGCGAGTAATCTCAGGGATGACTCGCAGTCAGTAACGAGTCCGCAGGGAGCGAAGGAAGAGAGGGGGGAGAAATGCTCCTTACCTCTCTTCCGGCTTCTGCTATGTGCTGTGTGCTGGGCTCTGGGACTTGCGGGCTGCGGCAGCTCCAGGGTCCTAGAGCCCACCTACACAGAGATGTAGCAGAGCTGAGATAGTTCTCAGCCTGCTCACTCCCTGTGCATAGATATGTATATGTATGCACAGGGTTGTGGCAGTGAAGATGTCGTTTTTGGACTACGTCGGACGGAAGAGGATTTTTGGAGTAAAGATGGAGTCTCTAATGTCTTTTTTGTTTTATTTTTAATAAACAATTTTTCTCTGTGTTGTGTTTTTTTTTTATATTGAGTACTGGAAATTCATGGCGGTCATGTCTAATATTGGCGTGACCGCCATAAATTTCGGGCTTAGGGCCAGCTGATAATACAAAGCTGGCCCTAACCTCTTTATTACCCAGCGTGCCAATGCCACCAGGGCCGCTGGAAGAGCGGGGTTCAGCGCCAGAAGATGGCGCTTCAATGAATGCGCCATCTTCTGGGGCGGCTGCGGGCTGCAATTTGCAGCGGGGGGTGCCCAGAAAGCTTGGGCATCCCTGCGCTGCGGATTCCAGCCCCCAGCTGCTTAGCTGTACCTGGCTAGACATAGAAATTGCGCGGAGCCCCACGCATTTTTTTTTTTATTATTTCATGAAATTCATGAAATAATAAAAAAAAGGGCTCGCCTATATTCTTGTGTCCGGCCAGGTACAAATAGGCACCTGGGGGTTGGGGGCAGCTCGTCGCTGCCTGCTGGATCCGGCTGGTTACAAAAATACGGCGAAGCCCACGTAATTTTTTTTTTTGAAAAATCTATAAAACAATCCTAAAAAAGGATTGCATCTTTACTAACCCCTCGACCATGGTGGAGGGGTTAATAAAGAGGCAGTCCCTTTTTTAGGATTGTTTTATGGATTTTTCAGAAAAATTTCACGTGGGCTTCGCCGTATTTCTGGAACCAGCCAGATCCAGCAGGCAGCGACAGGCTGCCCCCGACCCCCAGGTGCCTATTTGTACCTGGCCGGACACAAGAATATAGGCGAGCCCTTTTTTTTTATTATTTCATGAATTTCATGAAATAATAAAAAAAAAAATGCGTGGGGCTCCGCGCAATTTCTATGTCTAGCCAGGTACAGCTAAGCAGCTGGGGGCTGGAATCCGCAGCGCAGGGATGCCCAAGCTTTCTGGGCACCCCCCGCTGCAAATTGCAGCCCGCAGCCGCCCCAGAAGATGGCGCGTTCATTGAAGCGCCATCCTCTGGCGCTGAACCCCGCTCTTCCAGTGGCCCTGGTGGCAATGGCTCACTGGGTAATTAAGGGGTTAGGGCCAGCTTTGTATTATCAGCTGGCCCTAAGCCCGAAATTTATGGCGGTCACGCCAATATTAGACATGACCGCCATGAATTTCCAGTAATCAATATAAAAAAAAAAACACAGAGAAAATTTTTTATTAAAAATAAAACAAAAAAGCCATTAGGGACTCCATCTTTATTTTAAAAATCCTCTTCCGTCCGACGTAGTCCAAAACGCAATCTCAGCTCTGCTACTTCCCTGTCTGTGCTTAGACAGACAGGGATGTAGCAGAGCTGAGAACTGACTAAACAGTCAGGGTTCAGCTCAGGGCATTAGGACCTGAGCTGAACTCTGCTGTCAGCCAGACTCGCTCTGCTCCGGAGATTCCCGAGCAGTGACGCAAGTTAATTTATTCACTGCTCCTGTCACCATTCGGGAATCTCCGGAAACAGAAGCAGAAAGACTCGGGGAGCGAGTCTGCGGCTGAGGCGGCAGCGGCGGCGGAGGCAGGGGTAAGTAGCCGGCCGGGCCGGTGCACCCCCCCTCTCCCCCCTCACCCCCTCTGACCCCCCCTTCCCCCCTCCCCCCTTCAATCTTTTTTTTTTTATTATTATTATTTCTTTAAAAGCCAGCGGCTTTTTGCTGCTGGCTTTAAAAGAATAACAGGGGGATTTGCAGGTTTTTCCTCTGCTGCCAGACCCCTTATAGGGTCCGGCAGCAGAGGAATCGCTGCAATACTCGCCTCCCCATTCATTTACATTGGACTCGCTAGACTCGCAACGAGTAGCGAGTCCTGGACTCAGACTCGTTACAGTCTAGCGAGTCCGAGTAATTTAGGATTCGCCCATCTCTACCTCTGATCTTGGCATGATAATTTGCCACACCTGTTCATGGGTGCTTGGATTTATATACCGCCGGCATAACTTATTTTGGTATTGGAACAGTTTACCTCTTTCATTCCATAGATGTTTAGCATCAGACGGAAGATTTGCAGGCAGCTTCGCTGACTCCTGTGCTATCAGTTGTTTAATCAGGCCGACAGATGGGTCTTCGTTCTGCACTCTCTCCTAGTCGAAGTGAGGTAACAGGTTCACTGCTTCAGTCAGTAAAGAGGTTTCGATGGGTCTGCTGGCATGGGGTCTCCCTCACATGATGGAAAGCAGGTAACTCCACTTCTTCCAGCTCATCTTCATCTACACCTCCTTCAGATAAGTGAGGCATCCTGGATAAGGCGTCCGCATTTCCGTTTTCATGCCCAGCCCAGTACTTGATTGTGAATTGATAGTTGGAGAGTCTAGCCATCCATCTCTGTTCCATGGCTCCCAACTTTGCAGTTTCCAGGTGGGTGAGCGGATTGTTATCCGTGTAGGCGGTGAACTTACTAGAGGCTAGGTAGTGTTTAAACCTCTCGGTTATGGCCCAGACCAAGGCTAGGAACTCCAGCTTGAAGGAACTGTAGTTTTCTGGATTCCTCTCTGTGGGTCACAACTTTCAGCTTGCGTAGGCAATTACTCTTTCCTTGCCGTCTTGCTTCTGGGCGAGGACAGCTCCGAGTCCCACATTGCTGGCGTCTGTATACAGCAGGAATGGCAGACTGTAGTCCGGGTAAGCTAGGATTTCTTCTCCTGTCAGGGACTCTTTCATCGTCTGGAAAGATTCTTCTTGCTCTTTACCCCATCTCCATGGAGAATCCTTTGGCTTGCCCTTCATGGGTTGGCCTACTAAAAGGTCTTACAGAGGAGCAGCCTTCTTGGTGTACTCCTTGATGAACCTTCGGTAGTAGCCCACCAAACCCAGGAATTGACGTACTTCCTTGATGGTTTTGGGTTCTGGCCATTCTTTGATTGCTGTCACCTTGTCTGGATCAGGGGCCACGCCTTCGGCACTGACTATGTGTCCCAGATACTGCACTCTCGGCTTTAACAGGTGGCATTTTGATGGTTTCAACTTCATCCCGTATTTAGCCAGAGCTTCAAACATTTCTCCTAGATGGGCGATATGGTCTTCGTAGGTCTTGGAATACACAATCACATCATCTAGATAGAGCAGTACCGTCTCGAAGTTCTTATGCCCCAGGCAACTCTCCAACAACCTCTGAAAGGTCCTGGGTGCATTACATAGTCCAAAGGGCATGCTGTTGAACTCACATAGGCCCATAGGCATTGCGAATGTCGTCTTCTCTCGATCTTCTTCGGCTACGGACACCTGTCAATACCCACTAGTGAGATCTAAGGTGGAGAAGTAGTTGGCAGACTTCAACGCAGCTAAAGACTCTTCTATACGTGGCAACGGGTAAGCATCTTTGTGTGTTATGCGGTTTATCTGCCTGTAATCTACACACATCCTCATACTGCCATCCTCCTTCTTTACTAGGACTAATGGTGCTGCCCAGGGACTACAACTATCTCGTATAACCCCTGTGTCTTTCATGTCCTGTAACATTTCTTTGGCTTTTTGATAATGTGCAGGTGGAATAGGCCTGTACCGCTCTTTGATCGGTGGATGTGTACATGTGGGGATGTGGTGTTTGACCCCTTTTATCCTACCAACATCAAGTGGATGCTTACTGAAAACTTGTTCAAATTCTTGGGCTACTCAGTATACACCTTGCTTTTCATACACAGGAGTGGTGTCAGTTCCGACATTGAGCTGCTGGCACCAGTGGCCCAATTGTTTGATCAGTTTTTGCCCCTTCCTCGTGGGGTTCAAGTTGCGCTGCTCGAATCTCATTGTTGCTGACTGTGTACAATTTGGCAACAGTGGTATACCTGGGAAACTTAACCTCTCCACTGCCACAATTTAAGATGCGAACTGGTACTCTCTCTTTGTGTACATTAGCTACCCCCCTGGCTGTCAACAGTGTAGGTCTGTCCTCTGTGCTCACGGGCTCCACTAACGCTTGATAGTCCTGCCCTCTCAGACCTATAGCTGCGTGAACCCATACCATCATTTCACTCATTGTGGGTATCACATTAGGCATCGGGTCTGTCACCCGTGCTGTACCAATTTCGCCACCTGTAATTGTTACCTGTTGTTGGTTTAAGATGGCTCTGATCTCGTGCTGGATAATCTTCCTCTGACCAGGCCTGGCAGTTTCAGCAAGCTGTTGAAGCAAAGACAAAACCTCCTCCATGCAATTGCTAACAACATTGGTACCCAAGACAACATAAGGATCATAGGCATTAGTGGCTTCTGCTACTACAAGGACCCCTTGATTTTGTAACTCTACCTTCCCCACCTTTATGGGCACTTCTTTAACCCCCATTACATTAAGTGGTTCCCCATTTGCTGCATAAAGGGAAATATCTACCTCGGGCTGTTTCAGTTCAGCATCAGCCCAATACTTTCGGTAAAGGATATAGGGGACAAGGGTCACCTGTGATCCGGTGTCCAGTAGAGCAGGTAACGGGATGCCATCTAACACGATGGACAGAAACGGCCTCTGTCCAATGAAAGTCTTGCACCAGGTGGTTGGGCCCTGTTGATCTAGTCCTGAGGTTTGGCCCCGGCCCCCAGGGACTGCCCGTTTAAAGGACAGCGTCTGGCGATGTGACCGATGCAGTTACAGCTGCGGCAGATGGGCTCTCCACTGGAGCTGTATCGGTCGGTGGTTCTTTCTCTGTAGGCTGTAACTTGTTTCCCTCACATCCAGGGAACGTCATCCGGGCTGTCAGCAAGCTGGATCTTTGGCTGAGGCTTGGCTTGGGGTCTTGGCGCTGGTTGCTGGCTCTTCTGTAACTGCATAGCGTTCATTAGTTTGGAGATGTTTTTGCTAATTTCCCTCATCTCAGCACGCATCTCAGCCCGCAGGGAATCATATTTGTCAGGCTGTGCAGATTGTACGTTGTGCGTGGTTGCAGCTATTTTGGAGCAGCCTGCACCTCACCACCACACCACCGTTTCATTGCAGCTTCATGGGTCTCTACCGGCTTTAACCCTTTTATGGCCATTTCTTTCAGGGTGCTAAAATCAGCATCTGGGTTGCTTAATGACCACCAGCGTACATTTTTACTGTCCTCAGGGGATAGCAGGCCCCGGGTGAACTGTTCAATTAGGAGTTTGTTCTCATCTTGTGCACTTGCAGGGCTAACATGTATTAGGGCGCGCTGTGCTCTCTCCAGGCACCAGGCATAAGCTCTTATGTCATCTCCCGGCCTCTGGTAGCAGTGATGAAAGCGCATACGAATGTCAGCTTCATTACACTCCTCAAAGGCAGCTCTCAGTTTATCAAATATAGTAGGGGCTGATCTGCATTCAGCAACGGACCATGAGGCACTTTCTTTCTCTGCTGCCCCAGTTAACTGTCCAAGCACCACCGTAGCACGTTGTTGGCCAGTCATAGCATACATGTCCAGGACGCCCTCAATCTTCTGCTTAAACTCATCAAGTGTATCAGGGCGGCCATCATACTGGGGCAACCACTTGGCTCCCGGGATGTATGGGAACGACATGGGCATTATTGGGGCAACGGTGCCCGAAGCACCGTAGGTACTTGCAGTGCTACCGGAGGAAGCCATCGAGGGTCCGGGGTAAGTCTGGGGGTCAGCGTACGCCACCTCGTCCTCGCTGGAGGAGGCCGACATGTTGGAGGCCCCCTAGTTAATTACAGCCAGTTGCCGAAAGGTTAAACAGTTCAGGAATTTCTGGACCGGGAGCGGGGCTTCAGTTTTGCGCTCTGCAGACTGGCGCGCCCCCTTTCTTCCCGCTCTCCGGCGCAGTAATGGCGGCGGAACTTTTCACAGTCACACTTTACAGTTAATAAACAGCACACAGTACCCGGGGATACTGGGCACAGGATCCTGTTCGTGACGCCATTTTGTGACTCGCCCAGGGCAGGGTGCTTAGGGCTCAGGCTCAGTTTCAGTCTGGGATGTCACGGGTGGCTGCCCGAGGCTGTAGCCCTGGGGGTCAGTGAAAAGGGGTATTTACAGGGAGTATTTACAAGTTGTCTTTGTTGTGACGCCAACTGCTGAGTCTGGTGAGGGGTCACCAGCACCGCTTCAGTCCTCTGGAGGTCGTGGGATAGCAGCTATGATGGGATAGTCCCCGCAGGCAGGCCTGGGACCTCCAGGGCAGAGTGGTGAGGTTGGGCAGGATGCAGCAGAGTTGAGTCGGTTGAGAGGATAGGAAAAGTCTATGGAGGGGCACAGTGAGGGGGTAGAAAGAAGGCAAACACGCAGCAGAGTCTCTTTACCTTTTACTGTTGGAATTCAGGTAGATGGTCCCAAGCACTGACAGGTAACTGGCTGCACAGTAGGCTCCCACAGCGAGTGGGTATAAGGCCTCCTTCCCTTTTGTGTTCCTTGAAGCACAGTCTATTAAATCAGGACTTGTGACTCACCGTAGCCAGGGTGTGCACGTCTCGGGCTGTCGCTGCTCCCTGTCACGGTTCCGCGCCCAAGGCTGTGTAGGCCCGGTGGTCCAGATCAATAAAGTTGGCTGAACAGATAAGGGGTCAATTCTTGTTGTGACGCCACCTGCGGGTGTTCTGGTGATTTCACCGGCGCTGCCTGGGCCTCCGGGGGATGTAATGCAGCAAGATGGAACGCTCCCCACAGGACGAGCGGGAGTCCCTGGAGCCAGAAGCTGCACTTGATGTTGTGAGGCAGCTTAGTTACTCTTAGTATGCGGAGTTAAACAGTTCTGAAGAAACCCGGACACCGATAGTTCCTGTAACGGGTCTTTTACTGTAACAAGCAAGTGATACATGGTATACAGGTAACGGGTAACGGACTAGGTGGACTTAGCAATGACCGGTGTTGTCTCAGAGCTCCGCGGTGTTCCTCCGTTCTAAACTTGTTCTAGGTGGTTTGCCGATGTCGCCTTAATGTGCCAAGTTTGGGTACAAGGAGGCTACTTAAATTTCCCTGCCGGTGTGTACGTTCTGGTGTGAGGGGAGCCTGGGTCCTTTTGGTGGGTACTCCGCTGGCAAGACGGCTCTATGTACGGTGGCAGTGGGGTACTCCTGTAGAGCGGTCCCTCCACTCCTGGTTTGCTAAGCAGTGGTGAACAACTTGCTTGCTTCAGAACCAGTGATCCGGTTGTGTGATGGGCGCGGGTGTATTTTGACCCGTAGATGTTCACCCAGAGTCCGGTTGTTAGGCACCGGGTAATGGCGCCAACCGGTAGGTGGTCTGGGAGGCTGCACGGAACTGTGCAGGGCCCCCTCTCCTACGTTCCTCCCGACCACTTCCTTCTCCTTCCTCCTTCTCCTACATTCTCCTACACTCTACTCCTACACTCCGCCCACCAGGACCTTATTGGCCCTCTATGCTAGTGGTGCATGTAGGGTATGAAGCTCTGAGGTTAACCATGTCATTGCTTAGTCAGAGAATATTGCATCTTCAGTCTGGGATGCAATACCCTCCTGTGACACACTCGTTGCGGGGCGCCACACTTGCCTCCTGTCTCTTCTCTGATCTGTTTCTCTTCCCTCCTGTGCGGTCTGTGGGACAACCTTCTCTTGGTATTTGCAGTGGCCACTGCACCTGGCTCCCTTGCTCTGACTCTCTCAGGAGACCGGGTAGCTGTAGCTTCCTCGGTGCCCAGGGGTTTCCTGAGGGACTTGTAGTTCTCCACTGGCGCGGATCCCCAATATCCGGCTTCTGCTTCCTCTCTAGAGCGAACTCCCAGCTAGAGCTGCCTGTTCCTGCTCTGGTCCTACTTCTGATCTCCCAGCCTTCAGTCCCACTTAGGTTGGTGGGACGCTGAAGGGCTCTTCTGTGTCTCTGACCTGTGCCTTCTCTTAGCACCAGCACCAGAACCTTCCTGCAGCTCTTCTAGCGTCTGCTACACTCTGACTAACTCCACCCCCAGCAGCAGTATTTATAGGGGATCCTGCTTAAATGCAGCAGGTTAAGCTCCCCCTACTGTGTCGGGGTGGAAGGTGTTGTTTGTAGTGGTACCTACTGTGGAAACTCAGCTATGCAGCAGAGAGATATATGGTTACCTGCGTTGGCAGGGCGCCACAAAAGGCCTCAGATAGGAGTAGGGATCCAAAGGGAGTATGCCCAGGAAAGTCCGCGACTGCTAGCCCGGAGGTTGTGAGCGGTCCTGAAGAGACCCAAAAGGTAGTGAGAAAGGGGGTGCTTTGGTGATCTCTCAGCTGCTGTACTGGCTACCAGTACCGCTCACTTCAGAACCAAGACTGTGTAAAAATAAGAGCAACACCAGTGAATAAAATACCCGGTTGAACTTGAGACTTGTGTGAGAGTTTTATTGAGCGTCCGTGGTTACAGGCTCTGGCATCTGAGAAGTTGCGAGGCTGAAAGATCAGAAACACCGCTGTCAGAAGTAAGTTGCATCCCCACAGTTACCTCACAGTCACCTCACTATAAACTTTTATCACCCTCCCAGGGGATAAAATAGCCCTGTCCGTGGAGGGCTCATCACCTTGCTACGTCACATCATCATCCCTCAGAACTGAGACAAGCAGCAGTGGTCACATCTGGCCGCATACCACGGGTGCCGTCACAGTGACAAACTTATTATTTTTTTTTTTTTTTTACCTTTTTTATATTTTTCCCTTCTTAAATTTGTTGCGAACTCTCCAGGGTCCTGGAACCATCTGCGGCCACTACCGTGACGTTCCCCTGTGACCAGACAGCAGGGAGCGGTCCCGAGTAATCCATTGCCCTGGTGGGCGATGCATAGTCACCAGGGAACTGGGATGATTCACTCAGGACCCTCGGTGGTGTGCCTGCCATTCCCTACCGGTGCCTTCACTGCGCTCTTGTGGCACCCCAGGGGTTAATGTGCCACAGTAACATCACATGGGTTCCCTCCCCACAACACACTGATACAAGCACCTCTGGGCCAGGAGGGGGAGCTAAAACAGCTCCCTTATATACTCAGGGTCAAGAGGAAGTAGTTGGAGAGTTCTGAGTTAGCTGAGAGTTGAGTTCAGTATGAGGTAGTACTGTGAAGTGTCCAGTTCCTGGAAGAACTGAGGGACACTGCAGTGTAAAGGAGCTGCGTCAGGCTTCTCTACAGTCCCCTCACTGATTCCAGGCCTAGCCAGGGTCTAAGGGAAGGAGAACTGAGGACAGAGAAACACATCTGGGAGACTGAGTGCCATCACCACTCACCCCGGAGGAGTGCACAGAACGGACACCGGATCCGAAACTGTGACTGACACACACAGCATAGTACATCCCGGGATAGTGGAGTTTCTAGATCGACAGTACCAGAGCGAAGCAACACGGCGGGGTCAGCAGCACACGGAAGACTCAAGTTGCCTAGCCAAAGGGGTACCTGTGAGGAGAGACAGTGCCAGCAGCTCAGCTAGAAGCAGCAGCAGGGCCACACACACACAGCGCAGCAGGAGGAAGCTGAGGACCCGGACAGGGTGGGAGCAACCCGGCCCCAGTACAGACTCCGTGGACAATAATCTGCTACAACATCTGCAGTAAAGCTTTGGAAAACTTCAGAAACGTGAGTGTGTGATCCTTGAACCCGTCTCCACTATCAATCCCTTTATTACCACATATATCATATCCAACATAGACTCTAATTACCCCTGCCCCGGGGAACCAGCCTCTACCTACGGAGAGCCATTCCATCTAAGCTGCCCAACATCATCCTCGGAGGTTCTGCAACAGCGGTGGTCATCCTGACCACACACCGTGGGTGGCGTCACAACAAACATTCATCCCTTGTTAAATATCCCCTTTTACTTGCGGAACCCGGGACACGGTCCGAACCAGGCCCTCTGTGACATCCCCAGCAGCAACCCGGTCCGGTACCGAGTACCCCGTCCCAGTGGGCTCTCACAACCGTGCAGCGTCTCCGTGCGCAGAGCATGGAGCCACCTCCCACGGGTCTAGCCCAGGATGAAGAGGCGGAGCTCCCCTTCAGGGCAGCTCCCCTTCAGGTCCCCCTGACCCTAGTTCGGTGTGCCTTTTCGAGGTATATGAGTCAGCTCGGCAGGGAAGGGGTTATTCTAGGCACTGCCACTGCTATCTGGACATCTCATGTGGACACACTGTCCACGAGGCCGCTCCTCCCTTCCAGAGTGACAGCTTTGAGCCTGGCCTATCCCTTAACAGTGACAAGACTGCAAAAGTTACCAAGTGCACTCCCCTTGGGCACAACTTCAACTGGATCAGAAGGGGTTTTACCCTGCAAAACTACCACAGCAAGCAGTTCCTAAGGGCCATACCTTGGTTTCATCTAAATCATGCGATCATGTGATCAAGGCCCATACTGAGCTGAAACGTCATAACCTTGTCACAGTGAACAAACACTATAAATAAAATTCTCACGAAAAAGCCCTATTTCCCTTGTACGTGTGCAGTGATTCCTATAACCATTGTGGCATCTGATAAGCGATTTCCTCAACGCGGCGGGGTGGATGAGGGGAGTTGTAGTTCAAGACTCTGTAGTGCTGCAGAGGCCTTTCGGGTAACAGATTAAATGAAGCCAGAGAACAGATCAGCTTAAATAGTTCTTTTACTGGTACCAGATGGATAAGGTACACCGTACAGTCTGGCTCACCGGGGATTATAGCCACAGATTTTAGGATTAACCACAGAGTCCGTCAAATGTGTCTCTCAATTATCTTTCTCGGTCTCTGTTCACAATGGCTCTCTGCCCTCCCACGCTGAAGTCTGGTTAGTAGTTGCCAGGTGTGTTGCCTTAAGTCACTCTTACCGCTTGGCGTCTTGGACCTAGCTGCGGGACAGAGGTTAGGCTTCTTGGTGGGTGTCGTGGCTCCCTTATGAAGGCCCACAACACGCTGGTCTGCGGTTTTGGATAAACCTGATGAAAAGCGCCTCGGTTCCAGTTTACCGGAGTGACCTGGGCACTCCAGATGGCTCCGACCAGACCTGGAGAGTCCCCTTCTCGTCTGGGTCACCTCTGCCCCTTAGAGGTACCCTCTCCTCAGGACAGCAGGGTCCCCTGCGTCCGTCCGATGTCTCTCTCTGTTACCGTCTGACTAGCCTGTTTTCCAACTATCACTCACGTCTCCCGCTTACCTAAGCTCCACCCCTCGGGACCTACTGAAATACAGTCCCCTTTGCTAAGGTGTCTGTGGGTGGATTTTGTGTACAGACTGTGTAGTTTTCCCCCCTCCACCTGTGACTACGAAGATACTACACCTTCTTTTTGGGGTGCAGTACCTCCCTGTGGCATCCCGCCAGAGGGGCGCCACATATACGCCAGTTGTTTTGGCCACAACTTTTTACAGAAGCTCGGGGCCTACAGTTTAAAGGCTCGGGGTTGAACTCCCACACCGTGTCCAAAGCCGGACCTCTGCCCAGGACCAGACCCTTCTGGTCGGTAGTACCGGGTACAGATTCGGGTGCACCTTAGCTCCTGGTGCCCCTAGGGTCTCTTTCCTGTCACAACGACCTTCCCCTGCGTCGTCCTCCGCTCGTCTCTCTCTCTCTGACTGACCGTCATCCCACCCATACACTTTTCTACCCAGGTGACTCCTCCCACAGGACTGGGTCTTCCCTGCAGCGGTTCACCCACGGTCCTCTACGCTAGGGTGTGTATGAATGGGGTTGTGAGGGTCCCTGGTTTACCATCCCAGTTCCTATAGTCACAGGAATACCACACACTCTTATTTGGGTGCAGTACCCCTCCATGGCACCACAATCAGTTATGCTTGGGATAGGTGATTAACCCTGGTGTTCTGATCGCATTTACTATGCACTTGTAATGTTTCGGATCAATATGACCCTGACTCACCGTAGCCGGGTCTTCACGTCTCGGGCGTTGCTTCCCCCGTCACGGTTCCGCGCCTGAGGCTGTGGGGCCCGGTGGTCAGATCAAAAAGGGGTTGATTGAACGGATAGGGGTTAATTCTTACTTGTCGTGACGCCACCTGCGGGAATCCGGTGATTTCACCGGCGCTGCTTGGGTCTCCGGGGGATGTACGGCAGCTAGATGGGACGCTCCCCACAGGATGAGCGGGAGTCCCCGGGGCCAGGAGCTGTCCTTGATGGAATACGGCAGCTTAGTAGTTTTTAGCATGCAAAGGGTTAAAACAGTTCTGAAGAAAAGCACGGACACCTAGGGTCTTTTGGTACCTTTACTGGTGGCAACAGGTACACTCGGACCGGGCGATGAAGTAGACACTCCTGGAGGTTCCACAGCAAGCAGTAGTATAGACTTCCTTCTATTCACTGTTCTGGTGAGGTCTGGTGGATATGGAATCCTACCGGACCGGGTTGCACGTTCTGGTGGGACGTGGTTCACCTAAGTTTGTTAGGCATGTGCACTTCTCCTTCCCTGGGCTCTCATCTGGCTGGTGCTTCAGGTATACAGGGAGCTAGGCTTCCTGGCTGAGGTGCTGGTTTCTCTGGAGCCAGCACTGTGGCTCCTGCAGCTCGGTTCCAGTAACCGGATTGTTAGGGAGAGTTGGATCACTCTTCTGTCCCTGTGAGGTGTGTTCCTCCTGTTCTATGACCCCAGTTGCAAGGGTCTCTCACTTTCCGGGTGTACTGGTCTGGGCCTAGCGTGGCTCCAGTACCAGGTCAGCTCTCCTAGCTGTTGTCAGTTCTAAAGTGACTGGACACACTCCGCTGTTTCTCGCTCCAGGACCCTATTTATAGGGGGAACTGGCTTAAGGTAACCAGTGGAGCTCCCCCTAGAGGCCTGGGGTGAAACAGGGGTGTTCTAAGGTGTTTTGGTTGTTGTGAGTGCTGCTTGCTGTTTCCACTCCATTTGTGTACCAAGAGTTCTGTGGTGCCCCAACCAGGGTGCCAGGGTGCCACAACCCGACCTATAAAAATGTTGATTTTAGCCCAAAATGCCCAAAATGCCCAAAAGGTAATCACGGCTCACAACATGGCACATGGATCACAATATGGATGTCACTCGTCCTACTCTTGTGGATGAGAAATGGTCAGATTTTTCATACGCTTGTGTGTTTCCAGCCTTTACCAGAGAATACAAAAATATGTTGAAATTTGAACAAGAAAAATGCTAAAAGCAAATTGGCACTAGAATGGTCAAACTTTTAATGTCAAAAGTCATTGACTGTGAAATCCTGACCGGATCATTTAAACGTACAAGGGTATTCATTCCCATAGTTATTCTGGCATCTAGTGTGGCGCCCTGTGCCAGGTAAGCTACAGAACCAACTAGTTCACTAAGGGATTTCCACATCTGGTACCTCATCTGCACACAACACCTTCCACTCCAGGCCTGTAGGGGGAGCTCCACTGGTTCCTGTTAAGCAAGATCCCCTATAAATACAGGTACTGGGGGCGGAGTTATCCAGAGTGTGCAGTCGCTAGGGGAACTGTGAAGTTCAGCTCAGAGCTTAGTGAGCAAAACTGGTCACCCGAGATCAGTGCACCGCCAGAGCCAGTGTGAGATCCAGAGAGTGAGGACGGAAGGCAGAGGCAAGGAACACTACAGTAGGGGCAGAGGAGCCATCCCGGCTCACCCCTGGAGAACATCGGTCACTGGAGTCCAAGTCTGCAAGGGAAAGAGGTCAGCCCAGCAGAGAAACCCAGTAAACCGTGGAGGCTTAGCTTCCCGGACACCCACAGCACCCACATTTGAGAGCCAGGAGCCGCAGGAGAGATAGCGGTAGCCGAACGAGAGCCCTCAGTGCAGCAACATGGGTGTGAAAGAGTAGGAAAGGTCTGTCCTGGTTTCATACACGCCAGACTCAAGACAAGGGAGCATGACAAGGAGGCCTATACCTCAATCGGTGTGGAAATCCCAAAGTGCACCCTTCAACCTTGGATGTGTACCTGCAAAACCACCAGTAAAAGGTACAGAAAAATACTTTCTTGTGTGAGTGTCCATTCATTCAACCTGTCCCTCACTGCAAATCAGAGCTGCCCCATTCCTACCACGCTACCCTATTCCATTAATTATAATCTGCTCCATCCGTATGGAGCTACAACACCTTGCTGCCGCCCATCACCACGGAGGCTCCAGCAACGCCGGTGCCATCACCGGATCTACAGGTGGCGTCACGACATTCATCCACTAACTTTTATCCCTGTAAATACCCCCCTTTTTGTTGTCACCCAAGGACACAGGCTTAGCCACCGACCACCCGTGACATCCCTGCACACAACCGCCTGAGACCTGAGTACCCCAGACCCTTGTGGCGGGCTGGCTGGCTGCTGTTACCCCCGGGTGGCAGTCCACCTTTCACAGCCAGGCGCCCAGTGAAGAGCGGGGGGGTGCCTTTCTCACCTCCCGACTGCCTCCGCTCCAGTCCCGGGCCCCGCAGCCTCTCAAATATGTGCGGCCATAATGCGCCGCCTGGAGGCCGGTCTCCCTGGTGGCCGCTCTCCCTGGTGTGGGCGGCCCTTCACTAGGACTGTACCACCGGCCCTGGGGGGCTAATGCCACCCTGGCACCTGGCTAGTCCGCCCCTGCTTTTGGGCCAGACACTAGCGACCCTGATCTTCCTTTTACTTTAAGTAGAAAACAGTTTCTATTAAGACTTGCAAAAGCTTTCAAAGTAAAAAAATAGGGGGGGGAACAAGAGGCGCAATAGTGCCCTATCACTAGTGACACTAATGTATGCGGTGGGTATGAATTCACTCACCTAGCACAGTTGTGAGACCCACAACTGGTGTAAAAGCATTTGGCATTAAATGCAGCTGCTGCAGGACTTCCACCTTCCACATGCACGTGGGAATCATCCAGAAGTTACCTCAGGGGAAATGGTGTATCAGTGTCCGCGCTGCTGAAATCCCAAGAAAACGATCCGGAAACCATATGTAGGTTGCATCAATCATCCATTTATTCCTTTCCTACGCGTTTCAACACTGTCTTTTTCTTGGGATTTCAGCAGCGCGGACACTGATACACCATTTCCCCTGAGGTAACTTGCAAAAGCTTTGGCCATCAGCAAATGTCAAGAGCAAACACTGAATTCAGTTGACATATATTTGCCCTCTCCAAGCTTCAGCCATGAGCAACTTTATATTGTCTTTGCATGGGCAAAATCCTTTCAACAAGTCAAGGCAAATGTTTTCACTACTGACCAACAAGGCAACTTAAAGAGTTTACACCCAAAATGTAGTTTACAGAGAAGTCTTTGGACAATAAATACATTATGTTCCCAGCTAATGTTAAAAATGTACCAATGAAAACGCTCGACATCTGGGCGTAGAATGGTTTCATTAGCTAGTATGTCATAATCCGGATCTTTTGGGATGCAGTATCACCTTTCTCCACTAGGTGGTGAACGTGTCTGTGAATCCTAGTAATGTGGTTAAAAAGCTCTTGGCCCTGTTTATTTATGATGCTTCAGCCATAAAATCCATATATTAGAAGCCCAGAGATTTCACTCATGGATGTAAAATGTGTTCATATTTATTGGGCATTTTTATGATCATAATCAATTGGATTTCTCCTTATTAGTTTATAACAAGGTCATCTGTGTAAACTCCAGGGGGATTAAACCTGACAGTATTCACAGTTGCAGTCCAGCAGAAAGCACCTCGGTCTATCAAATTATGTTTTACAACAGCAGACATTTCGCAGCTGTTAGGAAAGAGGCCGAGCGCTGTGTTGCTTTTGAGCAAACGGAAGCGATCAGTCCGTTACTTAACACTCATATTGTCTTTGGAAGCCATTCAACTCGGGGTACAATTTTAGTAAAATCCTCTATAGTTCACTCATTGAAATCTGCTGGCAGAAAACAGCAAAAATATCCCTCAGTAATTAACCACATCCACACCACAAAAAAAGAGCCAGAAATGCTAAACTCTTACAGATGTGCTCCGCTTCACGGCATGTAACGTGCTTCTATTCCCTGCTCATAAACTGTCAGGTGACATCAAGCATGTTCATTTTTAATACGCCATTCAATAGCCTCGGTGGGGATAAGGCCTCGCTTCCTGTGTCAAAAGCCGACTTATTACAAATAGTCTCAAAATGATTAGCGTATGTCACTTTCTGTGCCTGGAGCCACCACTGCCTGTCAAATGTTAACCCTTAAAGTGTCGCAAGTTACCAGGTTCTCCAACAGGACCCTTTGACCCTGCATCCCAAATCCCCAATTAATAAACCATTGCAGTAATATGAGCTGAAGGTAAGATCCGGTACACAACTATTCATACTGTGATAAAATATTAATGGAATTGCTCATATAAAAGAGGAAGCCATACTATACTAATAACAGTCAAAATCAGCCCTTGGACATTGATTAAAACAATGGCCCAAAAACTCACATGCACTCAGTATTGGTGCTACCAGATACATCTTCCCTCCAAAAAGGGGCTCAAATCTTAGTGGCCACGGTGAGTCCATGTTCACATGTTGAGTATTTGGTAAGGTTTTTTTTTTACCTCAGTATCTATAAACAAAAAACTAGCAGTGGAAAAATCAACGAAAAGTATAATAGAAACACGTCTCCACTGTATTTATCACCCACTCTGGCTTTTGGTTGCAAATGCTGAGGTAAAAAACTCACTAAATAGTCAACATGTGCGCATGGCCTAATTGGTCAAGTAAGGTCCTATTAGTCCACATTCACATGGTGAGTATTTGGTGAGTTTTTTACCTCAACATTTGTAGCCCAAACCAGGAGTGGAGCAGCCAGAGGAAATGTATAATAGAAACACGTCACCACTTCTGTATTTTTCACCCACTTCTGGTTTTGGTTACAAATGCTCAGGTAAAAAGTCAACAAATACTCAATGTGTGCATGTGGTCTCAATGATACACAAGTTTTGTGGTTGAAAACTAACACATTGCTCATATGGCACCCCTGCACACTGGTCGCCACAGTGATGCTGCACCTACCACACAGGTGTGGTGTCACCGTTCCCAGGTAAAAGGGATTTCAAACCCAAGACACATAGTTTGCACACAACACCATCCCAATTCCAGGCTAGGGGATTCGGGTGGACCCTTTTGAGGGAGGGCCCCATCTCCTGGCTGGAGGAGGGGTTAGCAGTGGGTTAGAGGAGAGAACGGAGGAGAGTCGATGAGAGGAGGAAGGCATCCGGAGTGGATACAGAACAGAGAAAATCCTAGGGGTCACAGGAGTGGGGGATCCACCCGTTTACCCCGAATCTGGTCCCAGCCAGAGTCGGGCGGAGGGACTGGTTGCCAGAGGGGACCTGCCCTGATCTAGTTTGGGTGTTCTAGGCCCCGAACAGGAAAACCGGAGGTCGCTGACTTTGCAGAAGCAGTGACCGCAAACCTTGGATAATCCGCAGGGCGGTGGATAAAACTAGGGCCAGGGAACGTGTGTCGCCCCAGGGTGTGGGGTACTTGGGTGTCAGGCGGCAGAAGGGGTTAACGGTGTCACGGGGAATGGCGGCCGCGCCTGACCCTGTGTCCTGGGAGACGGTTCTCTTGAAAAGGGGATATTCACAATGGATTATGTACAAGTTTGTCGTGACGCCACCTGCAGTACCTGGTGAGATGTCACCAGTGCCGCTCCAGTCCTCCGGAGGTCGGTGGTAATGCGGCTTAGATGGGTTAGTCCTCCGCAGGCAGGACTGGGACCTCCTGGGCAGGAAAACTGTTGAAGGAATGAGTTCATGCAAGGAAAGAGGTAGCAGAGTCAAAAGTCACTTCACCGTGTACCTTACTGGAACTTAGCAGAGTTCTTACAGTCCTCAGTGCAGTTAGGTGTTACAATGACAAGTGGCAACGGGTGGCTGCAAACGGATCTCTGGTAGATAGACAGAACCCCTTTTATGTGCCTTTCTTGTTCCTTTTCTTCCCTGCTTCCCAGTAGCTGTGTGAAGCCTGACCTCACATAGAGTAAGTCTGACCTCCTGCTGTTTCTCTTTCCTTCCCTTGCTCCTGTTGGGTAAACCTTCTCTTGAACATTGCGGCCCTTTTGGAACTGCGACTCCTTGCACAGCAGTTAGCCAGCATGTCTGGTCCCCTCTAATGGTCGCTTAAGAATCAGGGCCGTATCTAGAGATACCCCCGTGTTGCGGATTTTCTGTAGGCCGTAGAGGTTCCTACAGATGCGGGCTCCGGTACCCGGTTTCTTTCTTTGAGCAAACTCCCTCCGAGCTTCTTGCTCCCTTCTCCGTGTCTGCGATCTGTTCTGCTGTCCGAGGAGACCCTCCTTCTTGCCACTGGCTCCCTGCCTGGATCTTTTCTAGCCCTCCAACCCGGAGGCAGAGACCTGAAGCCTAGGCAGGCTCCGGCCAAAGACAAAAGACCTCCTTTCTCCCCCTGGGGGTGACTATACAACCTCCCGGGTTCCCTCCCACTGCATGATCTAGTGTGGGGTGTGGGTTTAGGGTTCCGCCTACCATCCATCAATCTATTTTGCAGCTGGGGTGACTACACCTCTATTACAGGTGCAGTACCCCTCTGTGGCACCGACATAGTGGGGCGCCACAGACATACTGCAGCTGTCGCCTGACAAGGCCCGCAGCTATCAGCCTGGGACCCTGTCCACGAAGGCGCAGGGCAGGCGAGGCGAGAATCCAGCACAGGGAATAGCAACCTGGGAAGGCCCACGAAAAGTGTCTCAGCAGAGGGATCCTAACCACCTGGGGACTGGCCTGGCCGCACTATGGAGTAGGACAGCATCCGGCTGGATGACCTTGCCTGATCAGCATGTACAAGTAAAGAACTGCAAGAACTGTCTGAGTATCCTCCTTTTACACCCTGTGACATAATTCATTATCACAGCCCCATCCCTGCTATAGACGTTTCCCATCTGCCCTGGGGTTCTGCTCCACCTATGGGGCATACCACAGCTGCCCTACCATCTGCCCACGATCTGAAACTGCAGCGTCGGCCCTTCCTGGCTGAAATACCACAGATGGCATCACAAACTTTCCCCTGTAAATATCCCCTTTACTGCACGCCCAGGGCCATGGAGCTGGGTTGCTGCCACCATGACCTCCTGAAGAACTGTCAGACCTGTTTTCCGAGTACCCCCTGGCCCTGGTGGGCGTCGCACTAAGGCCATATGCATATATTGAGTATTTAGTGAGTTTTTTACCTCAGTATTTGTAAGACAAAACCAGGAATAGGTAAAACAATGTAGACGTGGTGCATAAATTCCGAATGGTAGTCTAAATTTATATATTCAATATTTGATATCCTAAAGAACATGCCTAAAGCCTGGGGAAGAAATAAAATCAACTCAAAAAAAGAAATGATCACTTTAAAGATGACATTGGTGAGCGCTGTACCGCAGCAGAAATGACGTTACCGGAGTAAGTGACTGGTCTTTGCAGACCAAAGATTCTGTCTGTGTTTGTCCAAAATGACGAAGACAGGAAATTCCAGTGCCTAATCCCTTCAGGGATCCCTGCTCAAAACCCTTAAAAACCTGCAAATGAAAGGCACCTGTCTTAATGAGCCTTCGCTAAAAAGCATTAGGCTACATTCACACCCAGCGTTTTGGCTGCATTTTGTGAGGATCTGTGGCGCCCCTGCGTCCAGGAGGCCACAAAAGGGAACTGCAGCCAGGCAGGTAGGACAATTGTTAAACACTAACACCCTCACAGCCCACACAACCCACGTGTCAGAGAGGTAACATCCAGCCCTGAGGTTAGACACTATATGAAACCAGAGGGGTGGTGGATGAGAGGAGTGGGTTGGGCACACCAGAGGTCAGGTGACTGACAGTATATAGAGAGGGGGAGGAGTGAAGGAAGACAGTAGGCTCTAGGTGCCGAACAGCAAAGACCTAGGAGTAGGCTGAAGTAGCTGAGATGTAAAGACAGAAAGACACACACTGCCTGGAAGAGCCTAAGCCGAGGAGTGCAGACCCGTACTGAGCCAGTGCGAGCCAGATGGGGGGGAAAGCCCGTCCGACGCCGAAACCACCAGGAGTGTGAGAGAGCAGAGAGGGACGGTGTACCCGTGCCCTAGACAGCAGCTGAAGCGACCTGTTGCAGGTGGAGAAGCCCTCCTAGAATATTGGAAGGAACACAGAGAAGGAGCCTGGCAGAGCCTCATGCTAGAGGACTGTTGGAGGCTGGGCTAAAGTAGAGTGTCGGCTCTAAAGGGGACCGTAGTTCACCCGGTATCCCCAGATAACACGACGAGGGGTCTGAGTTCCAGACTGAGATCCCTAACCCAAATGACAGGCAGCTAAGTGACAGACTAGGACTCACAGAAGCCCGAGTCACCGCCGTACTGTCCAGTGTCGCACAACACAGAGAAAGAGAAGGTAATAGCCCGGAAAGGACACCTAAAGACTGTGTGAGGGGTCACAGGAGGAAGGAGTCTGGCTGCAGGAGAGAAGGGAACCCGGAAAGGGAGAAAGCAACCGTGTGCTGAGTACTGTGTAACAACTGCAAATAACTTGTAAGCTGACTGAAAGAACTTGAGTAAAGCTTTGGAAAACCCTGCATCGCCTCTCTTGTCAGTCTCTAGCTGCAGACCATTCCTCCCTACAGATCCAGCCTGTCAGCAGCAGCCAGGAGGAGAGATCCCTGCAGCCTGCAAAGTAAGTGTGCTCAAACTACACACACAATAGACTTTAACCCTTACTGCCCCGGGGATACAGTTCTCCCCACTAGAACTATACCATCTCCGCTGCCATTCCATCACCCCCGGAGGTTCTGCAGCAGCGGCGGCCCCCATCACTGGCCGCACCAAGTGGGTGGCGTCACCCGTGACAATCTCCCTTGTAAATAAATCCCCTTTTATTGTGAGGGCCCAGGGACACGGTCCGGACCAAGCCACCTGTGACATCCCCACTACCGACCGGTCCGGTACCGAGTACCCCCGTCCCGCCTGGGGCTCCAGGAGCCTGGCGTCACGAACAGGATCTACCCGGTCCAAAAGAATTGGACCTTGTGCGCCTAAACGGCGAGTTCTGGACTTTTCCCGCCAAATCTGACCTTAATGGCGGCCACAAGGGACTAGCGCCATGTGCAGAGGAGGCGTTCCTAAGACTCCCATCGTGGGCCGGTCCGGCCCAAGGTGCGAAAAGAAGGTCCCGCCCTGGCTCTCCTTAACTCCGGGAGAGCCAGCTGTCACTCTCAAAGAAGAGCCGCCGCCCCTAGACCCTCCTACCAAGAAGTTGGCGCGAACGAAGAAGGAAATCGTCATCAGGAGGGGGCGGAGCAGGCAACCGGAAAAGAAGGAATCGCCATTCGAGTACACGAGAACGGAAGCAGAGGACGCAATGATTAGCACTACACCCGGAAGACCACGCGTGATCCCGGAGGGCCCACAGATTGCTTCAGTGGAGGAACCCAGCCGAGGAGAGACCCCGTGTGACCGAGGAGAGATGGCTGAAGGCGGAGAAGAGCGTCCCTATGTCCTAGACACCCGGAGGGGTGTATTGCGGCGGCTGCCCCCAAGGATGACACGGGCCCGGGAGGAGAACAGGACCCGGATCCAGATCGACATAGACCACTGTCAGGGCTATGAGGCCCAGGTTAAGCGACCCGGCTGGGTCAGAGAACCACGTGAGCCCGCGGAGAGTGAGGCCGAAGGCCGTACAGCGATATTGGTAGATGTAACTACCCCACAAGCCGCATTGAAGACCCTGAAAGTGTTCCCTAGAAAATCAGCACCGCAGATGCTACCTTGGAAGCAAGCGAAGAAGGAATGAACACGGGTCCTTGAAGAAACAGATGAAGAAACTGTAAGTGTGAATGTACATTGTTCCTTATTGCTCCCCCAACCTTACCTGAGTGAATGCTAGCATTCCCCTGTCTGTCTTATATGTTTTACCTGAACAATTGATATCATGAACAATGACTTGATACGAACTTCCCTTGTATATAGTTGAGCACCTTTTGTGTGCTCCCCTTTGGTTTTAAGACCAGCTGCACATGCGAGATAATGCACGAACTTTGCATTTTGAGTCCAGAACTTTGAAGCTGCTTTTTGAGAATTTGCACTTTTTGAAAGAAGAGAATTTTATACTTTTATACAAAGTAATGTTTTATAATGTGTTTTACAGAAAAGGGTAATGACGAGTATATACCCATGCACTTGTTTATAGTTAATGTAACGTTCCAAGAATCGTGCCTCCCGGACGGGAAGAAAGCAAGAATACTTAATGTTTACTGTTATATAAAATGAAAATGTTTTCAGGGTAATCCATGTCGAGTCGCGCGAGGACGCGCTGTTTAACTCCGGGAGAATGTGGCGCCCCTGCGTCCAGGAGGCCACAAAAGGGAACTGCAGCCAGGCAGGTAGGACAATTGTTAAACACTAACACCCTCACAGCCCACACAACCCACGTGTCAGAGAGGTAACATCCAGCCCTGAGGTTAGACACTATATGAGACCAGAGGGGTGGTGGATGAGAGGAGTGGGTTGGGCACACCAGAGGTCAGGTGACTGACAGTATATAGAGAGGGGGAGGAGTGAAGGAAGACAGTAGGCTCTAGGTGCCGAACAGCAAAGACCTAGGAGTAGGCTGAAGTAGCTGAGATGTAAAGACAGAAAGACACACACTGCCTGGAAGAGCCTAAGCCGAGGAGTGCAGACCCGTACTGAGCCAGTGCGAGCCAGATGGGGGGGAAAGCCCGTCCGACGCCGAAACCACCAGGAGTGTGAGAGAGCAGAGAGGGACGGTGTACCCGTGCCCTAGACAGCAGCTGAAGCGACCTGTTGCAGGTGGAGAAGCCCTCCTAGAATATTGGAAGGAACACAGAGAAGGAGCCTGGCAGAGCCTCATGCTAGAGGACTGTTGGAGGCTGGGCTAAAGTAGAGTGTCGGCTCTAAAGGGGACCGTAGTTCACCCGGTATCCCCAGATAACACGACGAGGGGTCTGAGTTCCAGACTAAGATTCCTAACCCAAAGGACAGGCAGCTAAGTGACAGACTAGGACTCACAGAAGCCCGAGTCACCGCCATACTGTCCAGTGTCGCACAACACAGAGAAAGAGAAGGTAATAGCCCGGAAAGGACACCTAAAGACTGTGTGAGGGGTCACAGGAGGAAGGAGTCTGGCTGCAGGAGAGAAGGGAACCCGGAAAGGGAGAAAGCAACCGTGTGCTGAGTACTGTGTAACAACTGCAAATAACTTGTAAGCTGACTGAAAGAACTTGAGTAAAGCTTTGGAAAACCCTGCATTGCCTCTCTTGTCAGTCTCTAGCTGCAGACCATTCCTCCCTACAGATCCAGCCTGTCAGCAGCAGCCAGGAGGAGAGATCCCTGCAGCCTGCAAAGTAAGTGTGCTCAAACTACACACACAATAGACTTTAACCCTTACTGCCCCGGGGGATACAGTTCTCCCCACTAGAACTATACCATCTCCGCTGCCATTCCATCACCCCCGGAGGTTCTGCAGCAGCGGCGGCCCCCATCACTGGCCGCACCAAGTGGGTGGCGTCACCCGTGACAATCTCCCTTGTAAATAAATCCCCTTTTATTGTGAGGGCCCGGGGACACGGTCCGGACCAAGCCACCTGTGACATCCCCACTACCGACCGGTCCGGTACCGAGTACCCCAGTCCCGCCTGGGGCTCCACAGATCCATTTCTGGTGCAGAAACTGCGCTAAGAACGGATCTTTAAAAACGCAGCCTTGTGTGTGTGTGTGTGAACGTGTGGCGTTATTCTGCTGCACTATTTACTCACCTTCACTACGGTTTCCTGCGATGTTCTCATCCCGGAGGCTGCAGTGTTCAGTGCCTCTAGGACCCAGCACATGTGACTGAGTGATGTCGCTCAGTCACATGGTGCAGTGCCAGGTCCTCACCTGATCCTGTGGCCTCCCTGTATGAGAACATCGCTGGAGATCCATGTGGGAGTGTGGAGAGGTGAGTAAAAGCGCAGCAGAATGAATGCAAAGTAATTGACATGCTCATTCTTTTTACGGATCCATTCTTAAAAACAAGAATGGATCCGTAAAAAGCTCAGTGTCTGAATGCAAAATTGTGAAATGCATTGACTTGGCTGGGATGACCAACATCACTGCATTTCACTACATTTTTAAGGCAATAGCGGATCTGACTCACCGTAGCCGGGGGGTACACGCCTCGGGCTGTCGCTGCTCCCTGTCACGGTACCGCGCCCGAGGCTGTGTGGGCCCGGTGGTCCAGATCAATAAAGTTGGCCGAACAGATAAGGGGTTAATTCTTGTCGTGACGCCACCTGCGGATATTCTGGTGATCTCACCGGCGCTGCTTGGGCCCTTGGGGGATGGAATGCAGCAAGATGGGAGGCTCCCCACAGGATGAGCGGGAGTCCACGGAGCCAGGAGCTGCACAAGATTTTGTGAGGCAGCTTAGTTGCTTTTAATATGCGGAGTTAAACAGTTCTGAAAGAAGCACGGACACCAATAGTCTCTGCAACGGGTCTTTTACTGTAACCAGCAGGTGATACATGGTGTGCAGGTAACGGGTAACGGACTGGGTGGACTTAGTAATGACCAGTGTTGTCTCAGAGCTCCGCGGTGTTCCTCCATTCTAAACTTGTTCTAGGTGAGTTGCCGATGTCGCCTTAGTGTGCCAAGTTCAGGTACAAGGGACTACTTAAATTTCCCTGCCAGTGTGTACGTTCCGGTGTGAGGGGAGCCTGGGTCCTTTTGGTGGGTACTCCGCTGGCAAGACAGCTCTGTTTGCGGTGGCGGTGGGGTACTCCTGTAGAGCAGTCCCTCCACTCCTGGTTTGCTAAGCAGTGCTGAACAATTTGCTTGCTTCGGAACCAGTGATCCGGTTGTATATGGGTGCGGGTGTATTTTGACCCGTAGATGTTCGCCCAGAGTCCGGTTGTTAGGGCACCGGGTAATGGCGCCAAATGGTAGGTGGTCTAGGGGCTGCACGGGACTGTGCAGAGCCCCCCTCTCCTAAGTTCCTCCCGACCACTTCCTTCTCCTTCTTCCTTCTCCTACATTCTCCTCTCTCACACTCTACTCCTACACTCCGCCCACCAGGACCTTATTGGCCCTCTATTTTGATGCGCATGTAGGGTATGGAGCTCTGAGTTTTAACCAGGTCATTACTTTGTCAGAGAATATTACATCTGCAGTCTGGGATGCAATACCCTCCTGTGACGCACTCGTTGCGGGGCGCCACAGATCCATAAGAAACGCAATCCAAAATGGTGCAATAGCGCATGTGGATGTTGCCTTAAACTGTGGCTGCAGTTGAGAGAGATCCTGTGGTGTCACCATTGACAAGTTAGAACTTCTGAATGGCTGGTTTTTAGTACTTCTGCCCCCAAAAACTTGAATAAAAAGCAATCACAAAATATTATGTTCAAATATTTTTATTGGTTTGCAAATAAAAGAACGATATAACATACAGTATGATTAGCATAAATGATACAGAAATCAATGAAGTACAATAAAAGGAGATTTGTAATCTAGGTGGGACAATATGAAGAAAGATGTACAATCTATATATTCATAGACCGAGGATGAATCAGAAATATATAACACTACTCAAGACTTTAGTCGCTCGGTCAATGATTTACATAAATATCAATCATATTTCATTAATTTGATTATTTAATGAATAGCGAGTTGCTAAACAGTAACTTAACTATTTACATACATGGAAGTACAAAGAGTACGTATATAAGAATGCCCGCTATGAATTAACGTGGGTATGATTTACTTGAAATAGTAATGCTAAATAAGTTGGATTGGGGTACGAAGATTAATCTGGTCTTGTACAATGTTGCGGTCTTTATGGTTGATTTGTAGGAGACATAATTTTATTCCACTTCTTCCATTTTTTGGAGTATTTTTTTAAAAGGTTGTTTCTAAGGGAATATGTGTATTCGTATGTGTTGTGACATGCTATTTTCTCTATTGTGTTTTCCACCGTAGGGGGAATAGGGTCCCTCCAGAGTGCAGCAATGTTACTTTTAGCTGTGAGTAGAATTTGCGTAATGATAGGTCTATGTTTATGAGGGATGGATTCGAGGCCAACAAGGAGAAGTACTAGTTCAGAAGATAGGTGCAATTTCAAGCCAGTGATGCTATTAATTAGAGCCTCAACTCTGTCCCAGAAGCATTTGAGAACTCTACAGCTCCAAAAAATGTGAGTCAAGCTACCAATAGCATTACAATTCCTCCAGCAGAGGGGGGAGTTGGAGTTTTGAATTTGATGAAGTTTAAGAGGGGTATAATACCAGCGTGTGTAAATCTTATAGTGGGTCTCTGCAAGGGATGAGCAGGGGATGTAAGAGTAGATAGATTCGAAAATTTGATGCCAGACATCCGTTGTAATTTCTTCATTTAGTTCTTTTTCCCATGCTTTTACATTCGATGAGTATAAAAAATGAGAGTCTTGGTTAAAGCTTTGATATATATACCCAGTTTTCCAGAAAAGAAGGCTTCGAGGATATCTGAACATCTGAGCTAGGTTCTGGGGTAGAAAAAAGTTTAGTTTATGGGACTTGATGAGATTTTGAATCTTCTTCCATGTCATCTCTTCTAGGATGTCGAGTTTAAATTTTTCCATAAGAAGTTGGAAGGGAATGAGTTTTTTACTTTCATCTATTATATCTGCAATGTACTTGACACCTAGTTTCTTCCATGAGTTTAGTTTAATTCTTGACGATATAAGTTCCAAGATATCTATATTTATCCACGTTGGAGACACCGTAGGATGAGACTTGTGAGATAGCTTCAGTAGAGTTCTCCAAGAAAGGATTGCAGATCTGACAGCAATTTCCTCAGGGAGTTTCTTAGTTTTGTCACATAGGTAGGAGAGAGTGTTGAGGCCAAGATCACCCTGAGGTTTAATAGATTCCTCTAGATCTAACCAAGTCGGCCCATCTTCTCCTGCCCACCAATTCTGGCTTAATTTAATTAGAGTAGCATGGTAGTAGGCAGTTAAATTGGGCAAGGCGAGTCCTCCATGTTTTTTGTTCTTTTCTAGGATTAATCTCGCTACCCTAGGTTTCTTTTTTGCCCAAATGAATGTAACCAACTGAGATTGCAATTTTTGTAACCACTTATTCGGGATTATTAAAGGGATAGATCTAAAAATATATAAAAGTTTTGGTAAAAGGCTCATCTTGTATGCATTGATTCTGCCAAACCAAGAAATTTCTATCTTTGCCAGATGTAGAATATCGGTCTGTATAGTTTTGTAAATGGTTTTTAGGTTAGTATCTACAATTGATGTTAGAGGTTTAATAAGTTTAATTCCAAGATAGTTGATATGGTCGTTTTCCCAGGCCAGATTAAACTCCGATTTAAGAGCAACTAATGTTTGCGGATTTAGGTTTAGATGTAGAACTTGTGTTTTAGTTAAGTTTATTTTGTAATATGAAATATTGGAGAATGTTTTAATTGTGTCCAATAAGTTCCTTATTGATTTAAGTGGCGTAGATAGTGTTAAAAGAATGTCATCTGCGAATAAAGATATTTTAAAATGTCTTTTGTGTGCCGGGATACCGCAGATTAGATCGAATCTTTTCGGCTAGGGGCTCTATGTAGAAATCAAAAAGGGTGGGTGAAAGGGACAACCTTGCCTTGTGCCATTAGTGAAAACAATTTTGTCTGACAAAACATTATTGGTCAGGACTTTTGCCGAGGGAGTGAGTAGAGAGATGTGATGGAGTTTAAAATATTGCCCTCAAAAACAAATTTTTTTAAGGTTTGGAAGAGGAAGCCCCAAAGGACTCTATCAAATGCCTTTTCAGCGTCGACAGTGACCATCAGGGCGGGAGTTTTAGTTTTTTCAATGCAGAATAGCAGATTAATGGCACGTCTAGTGGCGTCAGAGGTTCCTCTACTCGGAATAAATCCCACTTGGTCCTTATGGAGAAGTCCAGGAGAGATTTTCTGAAGTCTCAAAGTGATAGTTTTAGCAATGATTTTTAAGTCCGAGTTTAGGAGGGAAATAGGACAGTAATTGGTGACATTTTCAGTGTCTCCTTTATTTTTGGATATCACCATAATGATTGCTTCCTGCATTTCCGCTGGGAAGGCGTCTTGGGATGTGGTGGAAGAGTTTATAAGTTTTGTGAGGTATGGGGCAAGAGAGTTTTTAAAGTTTAAGTAGTATTCGTTTTGTAGGCCATCGGGGCCGGGAGATTTGCATTTGGCTAGGGAGTTAATTGTCGCTAGAATTTCTGTTTCAGTAAAAGGGGAATTAAGGAAATTCAAGTCTTCTTTTGAAATAGAGGGAAGAACAATGGAGTCTAGAAATGTGTCTATATCTGATTTTAAGGGAGTAAGTTCTGCTGGGTCTTCCTTTAAATTATACAGATTTCTATAAAAACTGGCAAAGATATTCGAGATATCCTTTGGGTTTTTATGTATTAAGTTTTTGTTGTTTTTTTATTTGGAGGATTCTAGTTTTGCGTCTCTGAATTTTAATTTTGTTGGCAAAGAGTTTGGAGGGCTTGTCCATACAGTTATGGAAATTGCTTTTTATGGTGCGTATGAATTTATCATATTCAGATGCTAATAAGTTTTTTAGTTGAATTCTCAGTTGGAGAATATCTGTATAGATTTTATCATTGGGGGACTTTTCAAGTTGTAGCTCTAGGTTTTTAATTTCTTTAATAATTCTTTCGGAATCCTTTATGGTGTTACGTTTAAGTCTAGAGTTAAGTTGTATTAAATGGCCTCTAATAACTGCTTTGTGGGCGGTCCAAAGGGTTGAGATTTTGGTGTTTTCTAAATCATTCTCTTGAAAATAGAGATTGATATACCGTAGATACTCGTGTATAAGTCGAGTTTTTCAGCACAAAAAATGTGCTGAAAAGTTCCCCCTCGGCTTATACACGAGTATATACGGTAGCCCCAGCTGTATACAGCAGCCCCAGCTGTATACAGCCCCCCTGTGGTATCCAGGGCCCCCCTTGCTGCACACCTGTAAAGTAAGATGTCAGTATACTTATCGCTGCCGCCGCTCCGCAGCTCGGTCACCGCGCTGCTCCGGGTCTTCATGCTTCCTTCTCCGGTGCACAGGAAATGACGCCATTGTTCGAGCGTCGGAGAAGGAAGCATGAAGACCCGGAGCAGCGTGGTGACCGAGCAGCGGAGCGGCGGCGGCAGCGGCAGCGATAAGTATACTGACATCTTACTTTACAGGTGTGCAGCAAGGGGGGCCCTGGATACCACGGGGGGCTGTATACAGCTGGGGCTGCTGTATACAGCTGGGGCCCCTGTATACTACTGATGGGGGGGAGGTCTGTATACCCCCTGGGGCTGCTGCTGTATATACCCCCTGGGGCTGCTGCTGTATATACCCCCTGGGGCTGCTGCTGTATATACCCCCTGGGGCTGCTGCTGTATATACCCCCTAGGGCTGCTGCTGTATATACCCCCTAGGGCTGCTGCTGTATATACCCCCTAGGGCTGCTGCTGTATATACCCCCTGGGGCTGCTGCTGTATATACCCCTGGGGCTGCTGCTGTATATACCCCTGGAGCTGCTGCTGTGTATACTACTACTGGGGCTGCTGTATACTACCTCTGGGGCTTCTGTATACTACCACTGGGGCTGCTGTATATACCTCTGGGGCTGCTGTATATACCTCTGGGGCTGCTGTATATACCTCTGGGGCTGCTGTATACTACCACTGGGGCTGCTGCTGTATATACCACTGGGGAGGCTGCTGTAACATTGCTGGGGGCTGTATACTACCACTGGGGAGGCCTGTATACCACTGCGGGGGCCTGTATACCACACTGCTGGGGGCTGTATACCTGTGCTGTGGTCCACCCTCGGCTTATACACGAGTCAATAGGTTTTCCCAGATTTTGGGGGCAAAAGTAGGGGGGTCGGCTTATACACGGGTCGGCTTATACACGAGTATATACGGTAATTTTGAATTGTTTCTCTATAATGTGGATGGTGAAATAAGTAAGAGTTGGCTTGCCAGATTTTTTGTTCAGAATGAATGGATCCATAAGAAATTTCAAAAGTGAGTGGTGAGTGGTCCGAACACGTTCTAGGGTGAATCTTAATAGTTTTGATATAATGTAATGTATGAATGTCAGTTAAAAGGAGGTCAATCCGAGCAAATGATTTATGTGCATCAGAGAAGTGGGTATACTCAATTGAAGAGGAATTAATGCAGCGGAAGGCGTCGAAGAGTTCCTCACTGTTCATCCATGTGTCTAGCGATGTGTTCAAGTTTCTGGATTTGTTGGAGGAGTCTAGGAAAGGGTTTGGTACTGCATTAAAGTCTCCGAACATGAGTAGCTGGCCTTTCTGTAATTCATGTACAGTTTTAATTAGTCTTTTTAAGAAAGTAATTTGTCCTTTGTTGGGCGCGTACACGTTAACAAGGGTGTAGCATGTGTCATTAATTTTACAGATGAGAATTAGAAAGCGACCATCAGCATCCTTTATAAGGTTAATTTTTTCAAACTTAACAGTATCTTTAACAATGATAGCCACTCCTGCCTTTTTCTTTTTATTGGAAGATAAAAAGATATTTGGATAATTTTTGTTCGTGAATTTAGGTAGGTTGTCACAGGAAAATTTAGTTTCCTGTAGACCTGCAATGTCTACATTGAGTTTTTTCAATTCTTTCCAAATTAAGAATCTTTTCTGGGGGAGTTTAGACCTCTAACATTGTAGGATAGAAATTTGTTAGCCATAGTCTAGACCAGGTGCTTGGGTGTCGATATGTGATTTTAGGTGATTAAGTGTACATAGGGGCATTGGGGTAAAACTTTGATGAAATAATACTAAGACTTCGTTTTTATAACAGGGGTTAACAATGAAACTTTGAACAGCCGGGTTCAAACCCGTGAAATGTAAGTGGCTTGTTTGCCACTAAAAGTCTAATAGGCGGAAGGGCCGAGGCCGGTGATAAACTTCCGAGGAGACTAAAGTTTTAGCCTTTGTGCCTATGAAGTGACCTTGGATCAAGTGCTTGGGTGAAGTTTATAAGCTCATGTGTTAGAGATGTGTAGGTCCTTAAAGGTGGGGTCACACGCGGCGATCTCGCCCGCGACATCGCCGCAAAGTGACGTCACAGCGATGTCGCGGGCGATATTGCAAGTGCGTCGCGCTGTGTGACAGCGCGATGCAACTGCAAATTATTGCTGGTCGCAGGTTGACAGGTTTATGAACATGTTCATAAACCTGTCAACCTGCGACCAGCGATTAGGCTGGATCACGCCGTCTGACACTGTTGGCGGCGTGATCCAGCCTATATCGCAGCGTTACTGAGCCATCGCTCGCTGGGCTGAGCCCAGCCCAGCGAGCGATGGCTCCGCCCACATCGCCGCCGCGTCACCGGCAACGTCGTGCCGTGTGACAGCTGGCCTGCGATGTCGGAAGCGAGCGGGCACCCGCGCATCGCTTCCGACATCGCAGGCCAGATCGCCGCGTGTGACCCCACCTTAAGAGTCTTTAATCCCGCTGAGATCTCATCAATTGTAATTGTTTTTTGTTTAAAGAAGAAGATAACATTGGTGGATGAACAACCCCATCTATATGGTATTTTTTTCTCCTGGAGAATGTCCGTAACCGGTTTCAAAGCCTTACGTCTTGTCATGGTCTCTTTTGATATGTCGGTGAAAACTTTAATTTTCTCATATGGAGGAGGCAGAGATTTATTAGACCACATGAAGTTGGTAATCTGATCCCTTGTCTGGTAAAATGAGAATTTGACTATAACATCCCTTGGAATGTCATTGGGTAGATGGGATGGCTTGGGAAGTCTATGTGCTCTTTCTATAGAGTATTGGATGTCCGATAAATTGGGAATCGTTCTTTTAATCAGGTCTTTCATGAAGGACATGAGTTCTGGATTCTTAACCTTTTCTGGAATTCCTCTAAATTTGAGGTAATTGCGGCGGTCACGATCTTCCCTGTCCGCTAACTTATCTTTTAAGTACTTTATTTCTTCTCTCATGTGGTCCTGACCCTTTTTGAGTTCTTTGCTTTCCTTTTTAAGGTCAAGTACAGCTCTCTCGTTTGTTTTCAGTTCTGGATACAACTGTTGCTAGTGAGTATCGCATATCCTCAAACTGTTCTGTAAGATCTGCTTTTAGTGACTTTTTGATGGCTGAAAAGAGCTTATGAAAGAAATCTCTGTCCATCGGTTGGCCCACATTAAAATTCAATAGAGGGTAGGGATGGGCGAATCTACTCGCTAGGACTCGTTACTCGGCGAGTAGTAAGGGACTCGCAGGACTCGGTACTCTGCGAGTTTCCCAGCGTTTACTCGCACGAGTCCAATGCAAATCAATGACAAACGCTGACAAAACTAGGATTGCCATTGTTTGCATTAGACTCGGCTACTGTGCCAGTGATAGCAGGGAAACTCGCAAATAACTGCTGTTACATTGCGAGCCGAGTCCAGCTGTCTTCTCTGTGCAGCTCCAGGGTCCTAGAGCCTGCCTGCTCACAGAGATGATGTAGCAGTGCTGAGATTGTTCTCAGTCTGCTCATTCCCTGTGCATAGATATCTATATCTATGCACAGGGATGAGCAGAGAGGACATCACGTTTTGGACTGCGTCGGATGGAAGAGGATTTTTTTAATTAAAGATGGAGTCCCTAATGGCTTTTTTTTTTATTTCAAATAAAAATTTTTCTCTGTGTTTTTTTAACCCTTTATTGGAGATTCTTAGTGGCCGGGTCAAACATGGCCTGACATTAAGAATCTCGGGCTTAATACCAGCTTGTATAACAAAGCTGGTATTAACCCCTTTATTACCCAGCGTGCCACCGCCACCAGGGCCGCTGGAAGAGTGGGGTTCAGCGCCAGAGGATGGCACTTCAATGAACGTGCCATCTTCTGGGGCGGCTGCGGGCTGCAATTTGCAGCGGGGGGTGCCCAGAAAGCTTGGGCATCCCTGTGCTGCGGATTCCAACCCCCAGCTGCTTACCTGTACCTGGCTAGACATAGAAATTGCGCGGAGCCCCACGCATTTTTTTTTTATTATTTCATGAATTTTAGAGATGGGCGAGTCCTAAAAGACTCGGAATCGCAAGACCCCAACGAGTCCGAGTCAAGGACTCGGGACTCGTTGCGAGTCCAGCGAGTCCAATGTTAATGAATAGGGAACCGAGTAATAGCGAATAATGACATTTACAACTCGCTGATGTGTCTCTGAAAGTGTGCGAGTCCAAACTCGCTGGTTTTTCTCTTATTTGGAGGCTTGGAGCCGATGATGCGAGGGAAGCGATTCTCCAGCACACACCATGCTTTAAGGAAACAGGAAACGAGTCGCGCTGACAGGCGCACACACAGAGCAATCCATTCATCAGTGCAATCATGGCAGCAGGCCGTGGCACGGTGAACACACTGCGTCTTATTGCACTTGTGGAGGCTCGTCCATTTCTATGGCTCCCTACAGATCCTGACTATGGGGATACGACCCAAATTAATACAGCCTGGAGAGAGATCGCCCAAGAGATGTTCCCTGCGTTCCATCGGAGTGACCATGAGGAACAGAGCAATCTAAGTAATTTAAATGAGTTCACACGTTATATATTGCATTTACTGTATATATACTCGTGTATAAGCCGACCCGTGTATAAGCTGACCCCCATATTTTTGCCCCCAAAAACTGTGAAAACACACACTCCCTACACTCCCTAAAAAAATTGGTTTTAAGTGCGCACAGCCACCGAGATGTGGTTTGGTGTTGCTGTATGCGTCACTTGCTGGCGGGGTAAGTGTGCGCGCTCACACTTGGCAGTGAAGCCGCACACTACACTCCCTAAGGTGGTGTACGTGCTAGCAGCAACGCACTGATCTGCCACAGAAAAAATAACGCTCTATGGCTTATTAGGAACAAAATCGATCTGGTGCAAAAGCAAAAAGGAAACAGCACCTCAGCTAAGCCTCTGACTGCAGCTGTTAGCAAAGCTGAGTGAGTAAGCTAAGCTATGAGGTCTGTCCTGTGTGCACTCTAAGGCTTCTCCTTCCTTCCCTCCCTGCCTGCCTGCCTGCCTACACAGCACTACTCTGTCCTCCTCCTAGCTCTCAGAAGAGCTTTTTGGGTTAATATAAGGAATCTTCCCTACACTGACAATCCCTGATCTGCTCCAGCATATATCTCTCTCTCCCTATACTAGGTCAGATCATCTCAGGAATGTGGCCAAAATGGCGGGGACAAGCCTTATATACTGCCTTGCCTGTCATACATGACATAGGCATGACGATGGACAGCAGCCAATCATAGTCCTGACACAACCAACTTTGCTATGCCATTACTGACTATGATTGGCTATCTTCACAAGTTTTCTGACCTAACACGCACGCTGTGCTGACTCGGAACATAACAGATTCTGTATTCGAGAGTCCGACTCCCGAATACAGTATCCAGGACTCGGAATCGTAGACTCGTAGGACTCGGAATCGTAGACTCGCTCAGACTCGCTGCTGACAGCGGGTATCTGTGAAGAGTCAAGCTTATTGACATTGAATTCCATTGGACTCGTCACTGTGCGAGTCCAAGCTGGGAGATTCGCCGAGTAACGAGTCCTGTGAGTACCTTCAGAATCGCCGAGTCCCGAGTCCTAGCGAGTAGACTCGCCCATCCCTAATGAATTTCAGAGTCAGAGTCTCAGAGTCAGAGTCAGAATCTCAGAATTTCATGAAATAATGTAAAAAAAATGCGTGGGGCTCCGCGCAATTTCTATTTCTAGCCAGGTACAGCTAAGCAGCTAGGGGCTGGAATCCGCAGCGCAGGGATGCCCAAGCTTTCTGGGCACCCCTGCTGCAAATTGCAGCCTGCAGCCGCCCCAGAAGATGGCGCGTTCATTGAAGCGCCATCCTCTGGCGCTGAATCCCGCTCTTCCAGCGGCCCTGGTGGCGGTGGCACGCTGGGTAATAAAGAGGTTAGGGCCAGCTTTGTATTATCAGCTGGCCCTAAGCCCGAAATTTATGGTGGTCACGCCAATATTAGACATGACCGCCATGAATTTCTATTAAATTGTTTTAAAAAAAAACACAACACAGAGAAAAATTTTTATTAGAAATAAAAAAAAAAGCCATTAGAGACTCCATCTTTAATTAAAAAAATCCTCTTCCGTCCGACGCAGTCCAAAACGCGATGTCCTCTCTGCTCATCCCTGTGCATAGATATAGATGTCTATGCACAGGGAATGAGCAGACTGAGAACAATCTCAGCTCTGCTACATCAGGCAGCAGGCAGGCTCTAGGACCCTGGAGCTGTGGCAGCCAGCACACTGAGCAGACAGGACTCTTATCTGTGCGAGTTTCCCAGCGATTACAGTTGCAAAGTAAATGAGTCCAATGCAAATAAATGGCAAAACTAGGATTGCTTCAGGCTGAAGCTTCCGAGACACATCTGCGATTTGTAAATCTCACACTACTCGCTATTACTCGCTTCCCCATTCATTAACATTGGACTCGCTAGACTCGCAACGAGTAGCGAGTCCTGTGCTTGGACTCGCTAGAGTCAAGCGATTCCGAGTAATTTAGGATTCGCCCATCACTAATAGAGGGTCATCATCAGCGTTTTCTTTTCTTGATCGTCGTCGAGCAGGGCTTTTAAATTTAGTTTCGTCTTCAGAATCAGTATCTTCTGGAAGGCTGCAGTTTAGATGCGGTTTGGTCGGGGTTTCTCTTTCTTTGCGTTTAGTAATGGTTTGTGAATTTTCGTATGCCATCAAATCTTCTGTTGAGGTTCCTGAGTCCTCTGGGTAAGTTACAGTTGATTCTGGGTTATTGTCAGGTAGAGTACTGGTAGTGATGTGAGCCAAAGAAACTGATTTGAGTTTTTGGTTGTCTTTACCCGAATCAGTAGTGTGTTCATTATTAGCAGATTTGTTACTGGAGTTGAGTTTAATTTTTGGGGGCATTTTACTTCAGTTGGTGCTCTAGAGGACTCTAAAGCAGGACTTATGGCAGTTAATTGCAAGAAAGTGGTACTAAGTGATGTCAGTAGTAAACTATGGAACTCTTCGTTAGTGTGGGGAGAATCACAAAATATTATGTACCCAAAAATAGTACCGATAAAAACATCAACTCGTAACGCAAAAAGCAACCCCTCACATGACTGTTAGCAGAAATATAGAAAAATTACAGCTCTCAAAATATGGCGATTCTTGTTTCTGCAAAACTCTTATGGAGTCAAAATCATCATCATTATACCTGTAGATGAATTCCCAGAGGGGTGCAACTTCCAAATTGTGGTCACTTGTGGGGGATTCTGCTCCTTTGGCACTTAGGGTGCGTGCACACAATCCAGAATAGCAGGATTGTGGACGCAGCGTTTTACCATTGTACAGTACCAGCATCCCATGCCTACTGTGCTTCTCCCTTCCACAAAGTTATTTCACCTGCGGTGTAGGTTACCATGCTTCCGCATCTCCACAGCATGTCAATGTGCTGCTGCACAGTTGGAAGATCTCCAGCGGGTGTATGCAGGGCAAAGCCACCCTGCACCGAACACAGATTGTGGGCACAGGGTGGCTGCATTCTCCCTGCAGTCACCGGCGTCTTCCCGCAGGTCCAGAGGCACTAAATTCAACATGCTGTGCCTCCAGATCGTGTGCACATACCCTTAGGGGCTGTGTATATGGAGTTGTTGAGCCCCAGGCTTTGGGGTACTCGGGTATCAGGCTCCAAGGGGTTAACGCTCCTGTTGTCACGGGGAGTGGTGGCCACGCCTGATCCCGTGTCCTGGGGGACTATTCTTCTGAAAAAAGGTTATATTTACAGGGGATTATATTTACAGTTTGATGTGACGCCACCTGTAGTTTCTGGTGAGGTGCCACCAGCGCCCCCACAGTCCGCCGGAGGCAGTTGGTAACGCGGCTAGTGTAGTAAAGTCCTCCACAGGTAGGACTGGACCTCCGGGGCAGCGTTCGTGTATAAAGGTAAGTTCATGCAAAAGAAGATGCAACAGAGACCAATTCACTTTTCTCCAGGTACTTTACTGTCATTTGCATTGGTCGCATATAAAATCACAGTTCAGCACTCCTGATGGTATGAGGACAGGTAGCTTAACGGGTGGCTGCAGGCAGATCCTAGGTAGTATGGTGGGACCCACAGTGTGTGCCTTCGTGCTCTAACTCCGTCTGTTCCTTCCTTCTTTCCAGTTAAATTGTGAAGCCTGACGACTTGAAATCCGCCCGACCTCCTTCCTTCTCTCACCCTTGCTCCCGTCGGATAACCTTCTGCTGGCTGGCCGCTCGTTCCTTTGGCGGTGCCTGGTACCCTCTTTTGGTTGCTCAGGTGCCCGGGAGAATTAGAGACTCCACGGTATTCCAGATTCTCTGTGGTCTTAAAGTATCCCACAGGGGCGGGCTCCGGTGCCTGGTAAGCTGTCTACGCCTAGAAAACTTTCTCTCTTAAGCCCTTTCTTCTTCTTCCATATCCTCCTGGTTCCTCAGCTGAGAGACCTACAAACTTACAAGCTTAGAGGCAAAATACCTGGCCAAAAACCTCAGCTCCAAAAGCCCTCCTTGTCCCCCCTAGAGGTGATTTTATTCCCTCCCGGGTACCTCCCACCGTGTACACTAGTGTAGGAGTGTTAGAATAGGGTACCACCCACCATTCTAGAGTCTACCTGCAGCTGGAGTATCTGCACCTCTTTTACGGGTGCAGTACCCCTCTGTGACGCCTGCTTGGCGGGGCACCACAGAGTCCGCAAACTATTCTAGGAAAATCTCTGCCTCAGGTATCAAATGGCGCTCCTTCCCTCCTGAATCTCTCCGTGTGGCCACAGTCACATAAGATGTAGTCACATTCACAAGAAGTTGTGTAATAATTATGTGGCCGTTGTTATCTATTTTATCCTTGTAAAAATGTAAAATTTGGGGCTAAAACAACATTTCAGTGGAAAAATGTATGTATTTTTTTTTTCACTGTTCAAAGGTATAACATTTTGTGACACACCTATGGTGTCAATTTACTTATTGCACACCTGGATGAATTCATTGAGGGGTGCAGTTTGTAAAATGGGGTCACTTGTGGGGGATTTCAAATCTGCACTCTGGTATGTCACTCATTCCCTTCTGAGTTTTGCACTGTATCTGACAAAGTACAGTAGATTCTGACCACATATGAGGTATGGACATACTCAGGAGAAATTGCAACATAAATTGTAAGATGCAGTTTATCCTGTTACCTTTGAGAAAATGCAAAATTTGGAGCTAAAACAACATTATGGAAAGAAGTGATTTTTTTTTTATTTTTGTGAATCAATGTTATAAAATTCTGTGAAGCATCGATGAGTTCAAGATATTGATGAGCAGATATACTCGTTACTATTTGTTACTCGCACAGATAGTACAGGATTTGCGATACTTGTTACTTGGCGAGTAATGCTGGTGCTTGTGAGTATTGTGTTGATTGTGAGCAACCTGACACAAATTGACAGCTACCTTCAGTACACAATGGGAGTTGGCACCCCAGTGAGAGCAGCTTGAATGGAAGGGTCTCACTGGGGGGGACACTCAAAAAAGCCCACCCTGTCCTAGAAATGCTCGTTTTATGGCTGGCTGTGTGTGGGCGGAGCCTATCACAAATTGACTAAAATTAGACACACTATTCAGATGAGTACGTGAATATTACAAAGTACTGGTTATGAGTATAGTGATTACGAATATTTCGGATCTCTAGTTCAAGGTACTCACCACACCACTAGATACATTACTTGAAGGGTGTAGTTTCCAAAATGGTGACATGTTTGGAGGGTTTCTGCTTTTTTGGAACCTCAGCGGCTTTGCAAATGCGACATACCATCCACAATCTCTTTCAAAAATCAAATGGTGCACCTTCCCTTCCGAGCCCTGCCGTGTGCCCAAACAGTAATTTTCCACCTTATATAGGGTATCGCCGCACTCAGGAAAAATTGCACAATAAGTTACATGGTGCAACATCTTCTGTTACCCTTGTGAAAATGCAAAATTTAGAACTAAAACAACATTTTTGTTGGAAAAAAGTGATTTTTTTTTTATTTTTACGGCTCAACATTATACATTTCAGTGAAGACCATAGGGATTCAAGGTGCTCACTTCACATCTAGATAAATACCTTGAGGGGTATAGGTTCCAAAATGGGGTCACTTGTGGGGGAGTTCCACTGATTAGGCACATCAGGGACTCTCCAAATGTGACATGGTGTCAGCTAAAAATTCCAGCCAGTTTTGGATTCCAAAAGTCAAATGGCACTCCTTCCCTTCTGAGCCCTGCCATGTGCCTAAACAGTAGTTTTCCACCATATATGAGGTATCTTTGTACTCAGGAGAAATTGCACAGCAATATGCATGGTGCAATTTCCAATGTTACCATTGTGAAATTGCAACATTTTGAACTAAAACAACATTTTTGTGGAAAAAAATTGATTTTCTAATTTCACGGCTCCTTGTTATAAAACTCTGCGAAGCCCCAGGGCTTCAAGGTGATCACCACACATCTAGATAAATTTCTTGTCTAGTCTCCAAAATGGGGTCACTTGTTTCCACTGTTTAGGTACATCAGTGGCTCTCCAAACGTGACATGGTGTCAGCTAACGATCCCAGACAATCTTGCGTTTCAAAATTAAAATGTTGCTACTTCCCTTCCGAGCCCTGCCGTGTGCTCAAACAGTGATTTTCTCCCACAAAAAGGGTATCGGCGTACTCAAAACAAAATGCACAACAAATTGCATGATGTGCTTTTTCCTGTTACCCTTTTGAAAATGCTTTATTTGAGGCTAAATTAAAATTTTTGTGGCAAAAAGTACAATTTTCTTTTTTTCCTTCCACATTGCTTTAGTTCCTTTGAAGCACCTAAAGGGTTAATAATGTTCTTGAATGTGGTTTTGAGTAGCTTGAAGGGTGCAGTTTTTGGAATGATGTCACTTTGGGTGCTTTCTGTCATATAGGCCCCTCAAAGTCACTTCAAATGTAATGTGTTCCCTAAAAAATGGTTTTGCAAATTTTCTTGGAAAAATGACAAATTGCTGATGAAATTGAATCCTGCTAAGGCCGGCTTCACACCACGGCACAATCTGGTCCGGGGCTGTCTGGGGTGAACTTGACAGCCCCGGGCCTGATTTGCAAACAGAACCGGAGGGCATATTTGATCATGTTTGTAGCCAGGGTCTGCAGAGCGCAGGTGAGGGAGCTGTCCCCTGCTGAAATGGTGCTGAACCACTTCACAGGAGACAGCTCCCTGGTGCTGAAGTTCAGCGTACCTCACGCCAAACATCAGCCGCCGGTGTCCGGTTCCCAGATCCTCCGGGAGAATCTGGGAGGATCCAAATTGGGCAGATTTTTTGCCCCGGACACAAAAATGTTGCTTGCAACATTTTTGTGTCTGGGAGAAAAATGCAAATTGTCCCGGATCCTCCTGGACAGATGGAAACCGGATGGCACATAGCTGCCATCCGGCTCAATCCGGCTGCATTAGGACAAAATCAGGTCTGGGGCTATCAGGTTCACCCTGATTGTACTGTAGTGTGAAGCCAGCCTAAAAATTTTTTTTCCCAAAGTTGTGCTGATATAAAGTAGACATGTGGGAAATGTTATTTATTAACTATTTTGTGTGACATAACGCTCTGGTTTAACAGAATAAAAATTCAAAAGTTTGAAAATTGCTAAATTTTCTAAATTTTTGCCAAATTTGCATTTTTTCACAAAGAAACGCAAAAAATGTTGACCTAAATTTACCACTAACGTGAAGCCCAATATGTCACGGAAAAACATTCTCAGAATCACTGGGATATGTTGAAGCGTTCTAGAGACAAAACCTTATCAAGTGACACCTGAGGAAGATAGAGAATCTATCGAAACATGTTGTCGAGTAGGAAGGGAGTCTGAATAAAGGTCTGTTGAAAAACCATCCCAGTGCCTGCTGCCTTTGTGCCTGAGCGCCTCCGATTAGACCGCTTACAGTTTGCTTACCTTCTAATAACCTTATCAAGTGACACTGGTCAGAATTGCAAACTGAGGCTTTATCATTATTGTACAAAGTGACTCTGTCCTTTAGGGGTTAAACAATGATGATAGACGAGCATAGAACCTAAGTTCATGTGGGGACCCCCTCTAAGCCTTCCTAAATCTGTAATGTTAAAGCACTTGTTTAAGGCAGCCTTTGCCATGAAGCACTCGATTACAGCAGATGAGAGGGATGCTGCAGCTTCTTCATGGAGGCAGAAGCATGATCTGGAATTTACAGCAACTGGAGGCTTTTTGCCAAAACGTATGGGCAGCTTTACCATCTGAGAAAATAAAGAACCTCATCCAAAACTACCACAAAGACTTCAAGCTGTCATTGATGTGAGAGAATCCAGATAAGGGTGAAAAGAGCTGGGATGAGATGCCGCGCTGACCACAAAGATAAACACAGAGTTAATCACACACTCTGTTTATTTATGCCTACACGTGTTTCATGGCTCATAGGCCACTTCATCAGGGCATCAAGATCTTAAAACAATCAAGGATATATATACACACACAAGATAGTGTCATACTATGAGCCATGAAACACGTGTAGGCATAAATAAACAGAGTGTGTGATTAACTCTGTGTTTATCTTTGTGGTCAGCGCGGCATCTCATTCCAGCTCTTTTCACCCTTATCTGGATTCTACATTGTTCAGCTGGGAGCCTGCAGTGACCTCCAGTGTGCTTTTATTGTAGTTGTGACACTCACAACTACATCAGGTGAGTTTAACCATTTGGGGTCTGAGGGACCTGTAAAATAGAGGTACTACCCTATGTGCGCTTCCTTTCTCTTTTAATTTATATTGATGTGAGAGGGGACAATACATGGTATGAAGAACTGGGGTATGTGAACTTTTGATCAGGGTAATTTGGATGTTTTTGGTTGTCATTATGACTTAAAAAGAGGAAACACAGTAGTTTGACAATAAATGGCTTCACCCAACAACTAACCATGAGTGGAAAAAAAGTTTTTTTTCTTTCTAAAAAGGCCAAGAAAGCAAATAATCTGCCAGAGTATGTAAACTTTTGAGCACAACTGTATTTTGTCACTACATTGCAAACGCAAGGTGTCACAGTACCAAGGGCCACATTACAAGTCACGTCAGCATTGGATTGAGAGAATACGAGCCATGCCAAGAGGTATATGAAAATTTCTCTAGACACGATTCAATATTATTGGATTCCTGCTGCTTGTAATGAGTAATACCATACATATTATTCTTCTCTAATTCTCTTTAAACGTGTTACAAATCACACTTACGGTCAGGTGATATCCACTGCTCACTGCTGTACGGCTTGTCAAAAATTTACTAAAGGGTGAATAACCCTTTAATTTGATATTTTATATGCACAGAAAGTAATGCAGGTTTTACAAGAATGTTGAGATGTCAACGCATCTACATTCAAATTCATCTCACATTTCAGTCCCGCTACTAAGATTTCAACTCCATACAAGCTGCAGGCAGCTGTGGTGTCAGGCTGGGTGGTTGATGTTAACTCATAAGCTCTCTCAAGTAAGCAGGACCGTTACACCTGCCACAACAGGCCTTGAAGATCTATTTATTAATGTTTCAGTTTGCATTGTGAAATTTTGTGACAGAAGGGAAGGTAATTGTTGGATGAAGTGTTTGGCTGATAGTATGCCATTGTCCAGCTCCGAAACCCAGGCATATAATTTGACTTAGTTTCTTTAATTCCAGTGGCATAACGATAAGGGACGCAGGGGTTGTGAATGTGATGGGGCCCAGAGGTGCAAGGACCGGTGCCCACCGCTCACCAATGCCAGCGCCTGCATCACATGGATGTGCATCCCCAAGGAAGCACATCCATGTCACTGCACGGCACACCACACGACCACTATGGGGCCTGTGTGTCAAGGACCCTCTTGCATCCTAGGGGCTTGGCCCATCCATCTACCAATGCCACTCCCACCCATCGCTTCCTCTTACCACTTGCGTTACAATGTGGAATACATATATCAGGCTGGTTGCCACCACCTCCATGCTAGGAGTAGGCAGCTCTTCCTGCTATATGTGTTCCAATGTGGACCGCACATTGACACTGCCTGCTCCTCCTGTGCTCTCAGTTTTCACAGGGAGACTGGAGCAGCGGGGAAACCAGGAGAGGTAAGTACAGATTTATTTTTTTAAATAAGTGGTACACAGTGGCCAGAGGATTATTTGGGGAGGATGCATTATAATATATAGAGAATTATGAGGCTACATTACACTATATGGGGGGCTATGAGGCTTTATTATACTGTAGGGAGGGCTATGAGCCTACAATGTTCTATATGAAGGGCTATGAAACTGCATTATACGGTATGGAGAGATATGAGGCTGCATTGTACTGTATGGAGGGTTATGAGGCTGCACTATACTGTATGGAGGACTATGAAGCTGCATTATGCTGTAGGGAGGACTATGAGGCTGTATTATACTGTATGGAGGGCTATGAGGCTGTATTATACTGTATGGAGGGCTACGAGGCTACATTATACTGTATGGAGGACTATGAGCCTGCATTATACTGTATGGAGGACTATGGGGGTGCATTAAACAATATGTGGGGCTAAGAGACTGCATTATACTGTATGGATGACTATAAGACTGAATTAAGCTGTATGGAGGGCTATGAGGCTACATTATGCTATACAGAGGGCTATAAGACTGCATTATGCTATATGGAGGGCAATGAGGCTGCATTATACTGTATGGAGGGCTATGAGACTGCATTATACTGTATGGAGAACTATGAGGCTGCATTATACTATATGGAGGACTATGGGGTGCTTTATACTATATGGAGAACTATGAGGCTGCATTATGCTATGTGGAGGGCCATGAGGCTGCATTATACTATATGGAGGGCTTTGAGGCTGCATTATACTATACAGAGGACTATAGAGGCTACATTATACTATATGAAGGATAATGCAGATGTATCATAATAATTGGAGGACAATGGGGGCGGAATGAAGAGGACCACATAAACCAGGATGGGGGACATATATACCAGGATAAGGGCCACATTTCAGGAGGAGGACCATATATAGCAGGATGAGGGACATTAGTAAATAAGGAAGGGGGAGAGGGGTCAATTTGTGAGTCTTTGTAGGATGTAGACGAGGCCCATACACCTGATCAATGTGTGAGCGGGGGGGGTTTGAGTTACCCAGGTGTAAATTCTGCGCCAGGGCCCATTGGACTACAGCTTTGCCACTGTTAAATACCTTACAAAACCCAAGACAGATTTAAAACCTGTCACGTTAGTTCTGGATGATATTGAGCTTTAATATGGTCATATACACGTTAGTTGAACCCATTCATTTTGGTGAGATTGGCCATCCAACTAGTTTGTACAGTATTGGCCGAAAGTGTTTGCACCCTTGAAACTTTTTTTTTTTCAAAGAAAAATATTACCATTAGACATTTTTTTCAAAAATATTTTTTTCCTTTGTGTGTATTGGAACACAATTAAACAGGAAATAAAGTTATATTGAACATAATTTTACTCAAAACTACATAACTGGACCAGACATCATTGTTGGCACCCTTCCAAAATTGTGGTAAAACAATGCTCTTTCAAACATGTGATGCTCATTCAATCTCATCTGTGGCAAGTAAGAGGTATGGGCAATATGAAAATAACACCTGAAACCAGATAAAAAGGGGAGAAGTTGACTAAACCTTTCCATTGTGGGGCTGCGAGTGCCACATTAAGCAATTAGAACAAAAAGAGAAGATAATTGTCTGAGGAATGGAGAACCAAAATTGTTGAAAAATATCAACAATGTCAAGGTTCATGAGCATCTCTTGAGACTTTGATGATCCTTTGTCCATGGTGTGCAACATAATCAAGAAGTTTACAACCCATGGCACTATAGATAATATCCCTAGACATGGATGATGGAGGAAAATTGATGAAAGGCTGCAATGCAGGAAAGTCCGGATGGTGGATAAGCAGCCCCAATCATTTCAATAAATTCAAGCTGTCCTGCAGGCTCAGGGTGCATCAGTGTCAGTGTAAACTATCCATCCTCATTTGAATTAACTGAAATGCAATGACAGGAGACCCAGGAGGACCCTACAGCTGACACTGAGACATAAAAAGACTGTACGTGAGTGAGTAGGCCAAAATGCTTTTAGGAAAGCATCTTGTGGAGAGTAGAGAGCAAGACAGAGCTTTTTGGTAAAGCATACTGTATCATTCTACTGTTTGTTAAAAGTGGAATAAGAAAATATGTATAAAGAACACAGTACAGTCAAATATGATAGAGGTTCAAAGATGTTTTAGGTTGTTTTGCTGCGCATGGCGCTGGGTGACTTGACTGTGTGCAAAGCATCATAAAATCTAAAGATAACCAAATAATGTTGTGCCAGAAACCTGGGTTTGTGTCCTAGGTCATGGGTCTTCTAGCAGGATGAGGACCCCAAAGATACTTCAAGAAGTGCCAAAATGCTGGAGAGTTCTGAAATGGCCAGCAGTGAGTCCGGATCTAAATCCCATTGAACACGTGAAGAGATATTAAAATTGCTGTTGGGAGAAGGCGCCTTCAAATATGAGAGACAAAGAGCAATTTGTTATGGATGAGTGGACCAAAATTCCAGTTGAGAGGTGTAACAGCCTTGTTGATGACTTTAGGAAGTGATTGAACTTATTTATTCCAAATGTTGTGCAAACAAATATTAAAATGAAGTTGCCAGCAATTTTGTCCTGCTGATTTTTGGAGTTTTTTGTGAAGATACAGTAAGGCGGCCGTCACACGGTTCAATATTGCTAACGATATCGTTTAAGCGATCTGCTTTTTGATCGCTTAAGCGATATCGTTTGTGCATCACTGCATGCGATCAAGCGATTTTACAATGTAAAATCGCTTGATCGTGACATCGCAGATATGAGAGCCGGAGCTCATATCAAGCGATCATCGCTTGTTCAATATGCTTCATTGTGGTGTGTGACACCACGATGAATGATTTCCCAGCGGCAGAGCCTATGCTGGGAGATGGTATCTATGGTAAACGTCGGGTTACTAAGCGCCGCGCGGCGCCTAGTAACCCAATGTGTACCATAGTTACCAGCGATCTCGCTGCTCCACATCGCTGGTGAGTCTGTCTGTGTGACAGCTCACCAACGATGTGAGCGATATTGTTAGCGATCGCACGTGCATGTGATCGCTAACGATATCGCTCACGATATTGTAGCGTGTGACGGCCGCCTAAGTCTAATGTGCCTCTTTTTTTGGTATTGATCCAATACACACAAGTGAAATAATCATATGTAAAACTGAATATTTAACTGCAATAATTTTCTGACAGGAAGGAAGGGTTGCTATTTCCAATAAATAGCATTATAGTTCAAGTCCTCTATGAGGAGGTAATTTGCATATTTAATGTCCCAGAGGAGCATGCAAGGCCTTTAAGTCTCCTCATACTGGCATACTAGAACTGACATGTTATCCCTCTATGAGGAGAAACCTTATCCGTTAATGTACCGTCACACACGTCAATATTGCATGCAGGCCCGGACTGGCAAGCAGGAGCATCGGGAGTTCTCCCGATGGGCCGTTGATTGTGGAGTGGGCGGGGCCTAGTGTCAGACTGGGCCATGGAGCAAGGAGTTTGTCCTTTATGGACCATTCAGGGCCGCCAGGTACACTGGTAACTTTGCATATTGAAATCACCAGCAGCCACATTATAATCTGTACAAGGCTACAAGCCTCCAGACTGTGATGTGGCTGCTGGTGATTGAAGTGCTGCACCACTAGCACCGTAGCCGCTGAGCAGGGATTATGAAGGGCCTCCTCTCCCCTCCATTAGACAATCTAATCAGCTGTTGGAGGGAGAGGGGAGGGTTCTGTGAGGGGGGGTCGCGTCGCACCTTCATATGCCTCTCACACAGAGAGCTGAATGACCCCGGAAGTAGCAGCTCTTGCACTTCTGGGGTCATCATTCAGCTTCCTGTGTCAGAGGAGCTGCAGCTGCTTCAGTGTGTGTGGAGTGAGGTGACATCATCTCACCACACACTGCAGGACGTCAACACAGAGTGAGGAGGAGGAGGACGATCCCGGAGCTGAAGGACACAGGAGAAGGAGCAGGTGAGTGCACAGCTCCTGGACCTGAAGATGGGGGAGATGGGGCAGGAGGGCTAATACTGCAGGCTGGAGGGGGGGATGGGGCAGGAGGGCTAATACTGCAGGCTGGGGGGATGGGGCAGGAGGGCTAATACTGTAGGCTGGAGGGGGAGATGGGGCAGGAGGGCTAATACTGCAGGCTGGAGGGGGGGATGGGGCAGGAGGGCTAATACTGCAGGCTGGAGGGGGGGATGGGGCAGGAGGGCTAATACTGCAGGCTGGAGGGGGGATGGGGCAGGAGGGCTAATACTGCAGGCTGGAGGGGGGGATGGGGCAGAAGGGCTAATACTGCAGGCTGGAGGGGGGATGTGACAGTAAGGATATTGCTGCAGGCTGGAGGGGGGGATGGGGCAGGAGGGCTAATACTGCAGGCTGGAGGGGGGATGTGACAGTAAGGATATTGCTGCAGGCTGGAGGGGGGATGTGACAGTAAGGATATTGCTGCAGGCTGGAGGGGGGATGGGGCAGGAAGGCTAATGCTGCAGGCTGGAGGGGGGATGGGGCAGGAAGGCTAATGCTGCAGGCTGGAGAGGGGGATGGGGCAGGAAGGCTAATGCTGCAGGCTGGAGGGGGGGATGGGGCAGGAAGGCTAATGATGCAGGCGGAGGGGGATGGGGCAGGAAGGCTAATACTGCAGGCTGGAGGGGGGGATGCGGCAGGAAGGCTAATGCTACAGGCTGGAGGGGGGATGGGGCAGGAAGGCTTATGCTGCAGGCTGGAGGGGGGATGGGGCAGTAAGACTTATGCTGCAGGCTGGAGGGAGGATGGGGCAGTAAGATTTATGCTGCAGGCTGGAGGGGGATGGGGCAGTAAGACTTATGCTGCAGGCTGGAGGGGGGATGAGGCAGGCAGGCTAATGCTGCATGCTGGAGGGGGGATGGGGCAGGCAGGCTAATGCTACAGGCTGGGGGGATGATTGAGAGGCTAATGCTACAGGCTGGGGGGGGGTGATGGGGAGGCTAATGCTGCAGACTGGAATGTTGATGTTGAGGGATCATGCTGCAGACTAAGGGGATTATGGGGAGGCTAATGCTACAGGCTGGGGGGGATGATGGGGAGGCCAGTGCTGCAGGCTGGGGGGAATTATGGAGCAGGAGGGCTAATGCTGCAGGCTGGGGGGATTATGGGGCAGGAGGGCTAATACTGCAGGCTGGAGGAGATTATGGGGCAGGAGGGCTAATACTACAGGCTGGGGGGATGATGGGGAGGCTAATGCTACAGGCTGGGGGAATGATAGGGAGGCTAATGCTGCAGGCTAGTAGGGGGATGATGGGGCAAGAAGGCTAATGCTGCAGGCTGGAGGGAATGGTGTAAGAAGGCTAATGCTACAGAGGGGCAATTGGGCAGGAATGTTTATGCTATTGGCTGGGGATGATGGGGAGGCCGATGCTATGGGCTGGGGATGATGGGGAGGCCGATGCTATGGGCTGGGAATGATGGGGAGGCCGATGCTATGGGCTGGCGATGATGGGGAGGCCGATGCTATGGGCTGGAGATGATGGGGAGGCTGATGCTGTAGACTGGGGATGATGGGGAGGCTGATGCTATGGGCTGGGGATGATGGGGAGGCTGATGCTATGGGCTGGGGATGATGGGGAGGCCGATGCTATGGGCTGGGGATGATGGGGAGGCTGATGCTGTAGACTGGGGATGATGGGGAGGCTGATGCTATGGGCTGGGGATGATGGGGAGGCCGATGCTATGGGCTGGGGATGATGGGGAGGCTGATGCTATGGACTGGGGATTATGGGGAGGAAGGGTAATGCTTTAGACTGGAGATAAGGGGTCATATTACTGTAGACAGGGGGGCTATTACTATAAAAAAAAGTTTTTAGAGTAGCTTTTATCATATGCTAGGGTTAATGAGGTGGCTATTACTGTAGATTAGGGCAGAGAGGGGCTTTTACTGTAGACATGGGGTTAGGGGGTCTTACAGAGTGAGGGATAATGCAAGGGACAAAATAGATGGAGGACAATGTGCAGGGCTCAGTGTGAAATGGAGCAATGTAAGGGACTCAGTATGAAGAGTGGGACAGTGTGGGGGTCTCGGCATTAGGCGTGAGGTAGTGTGGTGGTCTCTGTATGGAGGGGAGACAGTGTGAGGGGTTTCATTATTGAGAAGGAGCAGCATTGGGGGTACAGTATAGAGGGAGGCAGTGAGGGCGCAGTATGGAGTTGGGACAACATGAGTGGGACATTGTGAAGAAGGAGCAGCGTGATGTGGGGACAGTGTGGAGATCATAGTTCATAATTGAGGAAGGTGTGGTAGGTATAATTTATAAGGGGCACAGTGTGGAGATTATTAGGGGTCAGTGTGACGGTCATACTACACAAGGGTGGATAGTGTGTTGGTATTATTTTATAGGTGAGGCTAGTGTGGAGGCCATGTACCGTAAAAGGGACAGTGAGGTGAGGAGTAATTCTTTATTTACAGGGGCACAGCATAGGGCTTATTTAAGACACAGCATGGGTGGTTATTTTTTATTCAGGAGCATTATAATGACAATGTTATTTTTTTAAGGGCATCATCTCGGGATGTGCTGCAGAAGGTCGGAGAAGAGGGAAACCTGCATAGACGAGCTGTGGATGTGAAATCATTATGGAGTCGGGCACGTGACAGAACAGCGATTGGTGAGTATATTATGACAGAGACCTTAAACTACACTAACATTTACACAGATTTAGGGGGCTTTTTTAAATATTTGCAGAAACATCTATTTTATTTAATATTCAAATGAGGGTGCTTTGTTGCATCGTTTCGCCCTCATATTTGTACATTAAAGCATGTCTTTTGTCTTTATTGACAGGACTCCGTTAGTAAGTGAGTGTCTAAAATCGGCTTGGCACAGTACCACTTCTCCTGTCCTGTATACTGGGTGTAATTCTCAGTATCTGTATTATTCTGTATATATACACTGCACAGTACCACTTCTCCTGTCCTGTATACTGGGTGTAATCCTCAGTATCTGTATTATTCTGTATATATACACTGCACAGTACCACTTCTCCTGTCCTGTATACTGGGTGTAATCCTCAGTATCTGTATTATTCTGTATAAATACACTGCACAGTACCACTTCTCCAGTCCTGTATACTGGGTGTAATCCTCAGTATCTGTATTATTCTGTATAAATACACTGCACAGTGCCACTTCTCCTGTCCTGTATACTGGGTGTAATCCTCAGTATCTGTATTATTCTGTATATATATACTGCACAGTATCACTTCTCCTGTCCTGTATACTGGGTGTAATCCTCAGTATCTGTATTATTCTTTATATATACACTGCACAGTACCACTTCTCCTGTCCTGTATACTGGGTGTAATCCTCAGTGTCTGTATTATTCTGTATAAATAGACTGCACAGTACCACTTCTCCTGTCCTGTATACTAGGTGTAATCCTCAGTATCTGTATTATTCTGAATATATGCACTGCACAGTACCACTTCTCCTGTCCTGTATACTGGGTGTAATCCTCAGTGTCTGTATTATTCTGTATATATACACTGCACAGTACCACTTCTCCTGTCAAGTTTACTGGGTGTTATCCTCAGTATCTGTATTATTCTGTATATATACACTGCACAGTACTACTTCTCCTGTGTCCTGTATACTGGGTGTAATCCTCAGTATCTGTGTTATTCTGTATATATACACTGCATAGTACCACTCCTTCTGTCCTGTATACTGGGTGTAATCCTCAGTATCTGTATTATTCTGTATATATACATGCACAGTACCACTTCTCCTGTCCTGTATACTGGGTGTAATCCTCAGTGTCTGTATTATTCTGTATATATACATGCACAGTACCACTTCTCCTGTCCTGTATACTGGGTGTAATCCTCAGTATCTGTATTATTCTGTATATATACACTGCACAGTACCACTTCTCCTGTCCTGTATACTGGGTGTAATCCTCAGTATCTGTGTTATTCTGTATATATACACTGCATAGTACCACTCCTCCTGTCCTGTATACTGGGTGTAATCCTCAGTATCTGTATTATTCTGTATATATACATGCACAGTACCACTTCTTCTGTCCTGTTGTCAGAGGTGGTATTGGACTTTGATTTTCAGCATTTAATTGTTGTTTAAATTAATTACCCCCAATATGGGAGTCATCACTTCTCTTCTGTACAGGTGACGACTGTCCCATCACTATGGATCTGACCGCTGGGACCCCACAATCCTGAGAAACATGGCTTTGTAGATCACCATGTAAATGGAGCTGCGGTTGATCATTCCCTCTGCTGCACCATTCACATGTGGCCCTTCAGATAACTCCTGTAACGAAAAGTGATGTGGCCAATGCAACGTAAAAGCAAAACTCACAGATCGGGGCTGATGGGTGATATAGTATGTGGGCTGGTGAGGCTTGTTTTCCAGGGCTGCTTTTTGGTCCCAGTCCGGCCCTGATTGCATGCAATTTCACTTGCAACTTACTGGTTGCAGTGAAATCATGGACACATTGTTACATTTGTACACAGCAACAAAATGGAACAATTTGTCCATGATTTCACTGCAAGCAGTAAGTTGCAAGTGAAATTGCATGCAATATTGATGTGTGTGACTAGATCCTGGGGTCTGAGCCTCTCACCTAGCCAAATCAGATCACATACTTTGCACTGACGAGGGGCAATACCACCAAGCATGGTGTCTGCAAATTTAGATTATTTTTTCACTTATATCCTTAGTTATATGGCAAGGCTCATTAAAGGGTCAGTATTGACTATTAGGATTGCTACTTCAAATATTTGGCACTAGAGTTTAACTCCTCTTAAAGACACAATTAGCATATTATTTCAGAGGTGCCAACATTTTCGACCATCTATTTGTAAGTTCTGATTCTCCCTTAACAGCTCATGACAGATGAAATAAGGACTGGGCATATTGAAATTATCCTTTGGTCTCAAGCAAGAGAAACAACCACAAGAGATTTCTGTCATCAGCATACTCCCCTCTCCTTCAGTAAATATATATGCATATGTATGTGTGGCACCCCAGGAGTCCAGTTGCCAGAGTGGCATTGCCTCCCTCACAGGGGGTGATGTCATGCCTGGAAGCAAGAAGGGGTCCCCTTGTCAGGTAACACCAGCATCCAACACTTGTCCTGACTCCAGACTAGAAGGGGGAGTTCTGAACCCGGTTTCAGGGGAGCTTCACCATAAATTCTGGTTCGGGAAGGGGTTAGTCAGAAAGTCTGAGAACGTTAGAGAGAGAGAGACTCCTGCAGACGTCCTGAGGACTGGAGCCAGTGAAGCTTGTCCCAGGACAGTGAAGAGCTAGTGAGATAGAGGAGTCGAGTAAACCTGGGGAGTGGAGGCGTGACCGGGCTCACCCCAGAGGAAAGCGCTAGAAACCAGATGGCGGAGTTTGTGGTTGTTTGGGTACTGAAGTCCTGGCAGCCAAATCTGGAGGGCAGAGGATTGCAAAGTCCCCTGGCCCAATTTAACACCCGATGGAAAAGCAGCATAGCAGAGCCCAGAGCTGCCACCGAGGAGCGACACCTGGAATAGGCTCGAGCTGCTTGCCATATGGGAAAAGGACTAGACAAGCAGGAAAAGGGCCACAGCAGAGCTTTAGGCAGCGAGGTCCAAGTAGCACCGTGCAGAAGGAAGGCCTCTACAACCACCTGGCTAGGTGGACGCCCAATTGCTTCCCAGTTGCCCGGACCTCCTTCACCATCTGTTACAAGTGCCCCAGTCTGCAACAACAGCTATCAAGTAAGGGTAAACGAAAGTTTCATCGTTGTGTCCTCCAGTCATTTATCACACCCTCAGTCCTGCACGCCACCGTATCCTATTCCCAAAATAGACTGTGTAGACTGCCCTGGGGTCCTCCGCTCTACCCTTGGAGAGCAGAACCACTTCATATGCATTATCAACGGCCCCAGATGATCTGTACTGCAGCGTCGGCCATTCATCCCAATTGCTGAAACCCACGGGTGGTGTCATGAATTCATTTCCCATAAAATATTCCCCTTTTTATTGACACAACCAGGGCCACGGATCCGGGTCACGACCCCCGTGACCTCCCCAAAGAACTCCCGACTCAGTTCCGAGTCCCCCTCGGTCCTGGTAGGCGTGTCATATGATGGAATAAGAAGGTCAATACCCCAAAAGCTTTCTACTAACAGTTAAGGTGTATGACCAGCAGAGCTAAGCAAAAAGTTCTGAAGAACCTTTGTCAAACAGCCAAGTCAGTATATCACTGGACCAGAGCCTTTCGAACCCCTTTGTACATACAGCATCCCTGGTGGCTCTTCTGATCAGTATACCTGGCAGGATGTCCTGGATCTGTTTCTTGAAGTCCACTAATCAAAGAGCCGCCAGGGGTAACGGCAGGTAGGAGGACGTTTGAAGGGATCTAGTCCGATGAGAACACTTGATTATATTTCTGCAAATCTTTTTGCTCAACTCTAATGACCACCATTATTCCTAGAAGACATGGGGAACATATCAAATAGGTCAGAATTTTCTCATTCAGATTTGCTACTGTCCTATGAGTTAAGCAGTGCTAGATATATTTGTGGACACTCAGCCCTTTTATGTCCAGAGTGATTACCAAGATCCCCCAGCCAAGTCAAACATGCATTTTGTCAGATCTGTTAATTAGTAAATGAAATATCCTTCTAGTGGGAATTATAAGAAGATGGAGGGAAACAGGACTGAGCGGCTGTTAGTAACAGGCGGCTGGTTTAATATAGAATACCAAATAAAGCTAATACTCTATACACGTTCGCTCCCCTGTTAGTAAACAGTCCCAAGTCTTTGTGAGTGACAAATCTGCTTTCTGCATCTTGCAGCTATTTTGTATGGTCTGATACTGTAGCAACACTGGATATTATTGCCAATTTGGCTTTTAAACCAGATCATTCATGTATAAAGTCATTCTAGTGGCATCACAGATCCACAAATGTTTTATCCGGTTTTTACTTCAAATCTTGTTATGGAACTTCTTGAAAAGCCACCTGGACGAGGCTCTGGAAAATTTCATCACTTGTCATGTATTTTCCCAGAGTAGAGGTTTAGTAAGCTCCAAAAGGAAAACACACATGCACCAAAAATACAATGATTTATCCCTTCCTCACTGCCCAGGACAAAAATTCACTCTCCTCTCAAAACATGATCCTGAATGTTTGCAGACGCAGCATGTTACTGCTGTTCCTCATGAGGCCTTGACATTCATAAGTAACCGATTTAAACAGCACATGTATAAGGGAGCCGTTCGGTTCTTAACTACGCTTAGGTGCCTGCACTAAATACCCTAGATAATGAGATAGTGGTGCCACACATGTATAGGAATGGGGACATGTTGGTGGTGACCATCAGTGATAAAGTTGTTCTATACTAACAGAAGTGGCACTGGGTGATTCTAAGTGAGGTTTCCATAAGTTGGTTCCGTCTCAAAGGACTGCTTTCATTAAATGGACTTTCATGCTTTCCCCTGCGCCTGAAATCCGCTGCATCTGAGTAACCCTTGACTCTGCCCTGCCCTTCAAAGTGCATGTCCAAACTCTCACCACCTGTCACCTCCAGCTCAAAAATGTTTCCAAAATCCATCCTTCCCTTAACCCTCAAACTACTAAAAGGCTTCTAAATGCTCTTATCATCTCCCGCCTTAACTTCTGAAACATTCTCCTCTGTGGCCTCCCTGCTAACACTCTCACACCTCTTAAATCTGTCTTCAACCCTGCTGCCTGACTAATCCACCTCTCTCCTCGCTACTCTCCTTCTTTTCCCCTCTGCAAATCCTTCCATTGGCTCCCAATTCCCCAATGAATCCAGTTCAAAGTACTAACACTGACCTATAAAACCATTCATAACCTGTCTCCTCTCTATATCTCCAAAATAATATCCCAAAATCTTCCCCTAAAATTAATCTGTCTTCCTAATATCTCCTTCTCTCATTTACACTTATTCGTTCCTCACCCAATCATCTCCAAGACTTCCCTTGAATATCCCCCATCTTTTGGAATTCTGCATCCCAACACATCTGATTATCCACCACGCTCGGATCCTTCAGACGGAACCTGAAGACCCATCTCTTCAGAAAAGCTTACAATCTGCAATGACCATGCTGCCATCCCACCACCAGGGCAGCCACCTCACCATCACCATCACTGGAGCTGCTGCACCCTCGACCTACTGTCTCTTCCTCATTGACATGTAGAATGTAAGCTCACAATGTCAGGGTCCTCATCTCTCTCTACCAGGCTGTCAATGTTAATTTGTTTACTGTAAACTATATCTATAATTTTGTATGTAACCCCTTCCCATGTACAGCACCATGGAATTAATTGTGCTATATAAATAAATAATAATGGGGCACAGCTGTATGAGTAGATCGGGCTCATGATATAGAATTAGTTTTCCAGAGGCAGAAACAACTTAGGAACAGAGGGGACTCCTACATGGCAAGCTTGTGAATAGTGTGGACACAGTGTTGGCCAGCATAAATGGGAACCTTTTGAGAGAAAGGGGGAACCTAGCTGAAGGACTTTGGCATGAGGGCAGTGACTCTATGAGGGGACGGGGTATTATAGCCACAGCAAAACACATGGACCCGTATGTTTTTATATCTCTAGGATGAAGATGATCCGGCCTTGACCCTACTATCCTGTAGCTTCTGTTGAAGAGAATAAGATGCCATCTGTAACTTTCCATGAGGAGTTAGTTAATTGTAAAGAGAAAACTGAAGAATGCATAACATATTATTTCATGTGTGTGAAGTTACCTGAACACCAAAAGAGACATTGTTTTAAAGACATGGACTGTTTTCTTTATTGCGGATATGAAGAGAAATGGTACCACACAATGTGCAAACTGGGAGAAGGTGAAGGCCCTGTACCCAGAGAACCAGTGCAGCAAAGACCCAGGCGGGCCACCAGTGACATCTCTCCAACTCCAAGCCCGGGTTCCGAGTTCCCATAGACCCCTGGGTGAGTCAGATTATTGGTGTGTCATGAACACGATCCCGTGCCCGGTGTAACCGGGTACTGTGTGCCTTACAAACTCTCGAAACCAGCAAAAAGTACTGTTTCCCGTCATTTTACCAGGAACCCCAAAATGGCGGCCTGAAAATGTGAAAGGACAATATGCAGGCCCAGGGATGTGCCTCAGCTCCTTAACATAGGAGGGCCTAACCAGAGGCGCAAAATTGTTTGTCCCCCCCAATGGCCATCAATCAACCAAGGGGGTGGGCCAAAGCAAGGGGATCAAGAAGATACGCCCTTAAAGAACAGGAAGGGTGCGGCCGGATCTCAGACCGACAGAGAAGTAGTCCTGGTACCCATAGCAATGATGCAACCTGACTGTCCGATCTGATGAGAGAGGTGGAGGAAGAGGCCAGTGCCGCACGTGGGGACCCGAGGGCGGTCTCCCTTCTCAGTAACGAGGGATATGCAGCCTTCTGGGGAGCCGCCTTCCAAGAGCTCCAGAGGAACATCAAAGAGACTGTGGAGTGGGCTGTTCGCAGGTGGAGCGCAGACATGGCCCTGGAGCTGACTCGCAGGGCAATGGAGAGGCAGGCCCTGAAATCCGAGGTGACAGACCAAGCCCTGATGGATCACCTGGCAACCAGCAGAAACCTAGTCAGCAGCCCGCAGCCTGAAAGCCTACTGACCCCGAGGGAGCAGCGACAGAGCCTTAGAACCCTGGAGAATCGGACCCTTAGCTGGGAGTGATTGTGGAAGCCATCGAGGGGACGACGACCAGGAGGAGGATCCAATCTACAGCAACCCGGAGGATGACAGTGAAGGGACTAGAGCAACCGGTTCTAAAGAAGCCTGGTGGAGCGGCGGGAGTTCTGGCGCGAGGTCCCACAAGGGGTGCGCGCCACCATGAAAGCTACCCAGAGTCCCCCTGGACCCGTTTCCCCATTACTGGATGACTATCCCCAGATAAGCCTGGCTGACCAGGCGGCACGACAACGCCGCCGTGAGGAGTGGTGGCAGAGCGAGATCGACAGCCGCCAAGCCCAATCCGAGGCCCGCCTATGACTCCCAGTCCTCCTGGGAAGTGTGCCTACAACTCTGTGTTCTTCTTCTCCCTGACTGTCTGCTCTAACTGTGTGTTCCCGGGTTTTTATTGTTGGTCTCTCCACCCACCTGTTCAGTGCTGCTCTACGCTCCACCCACACTACTCTTAACCCCTGCTAACCCTTGCCTAACCTACAATCCTAGGCGTAGGTCGGTGTGTGTACCTGTGTGGATGTGTTTTAGTCAACTGTCTCTACCTTACCTGGCTGCAGTTCACCCTGTAGCCGCCCTGGTCGTAGGGGCACCATATTCCCCCAGAGATAAACCCAGCGGGTCCTCACGCTGGTGACACCGGCAGTAAGCTCAATTTATTTTAATGCATATCAATAACATTAACACGAGTATTTTTGGGTCTTCCCATCCGGGAGGTACTTTCTTGAACGTTACTAAGCAAAAACCACATCTATAAAAGTGAAAAGATTCTCATGAGTCCAGTTCTCAAAAAGTCCACTGTACCTACAGGTGTCTCGGCTTTGGAAGCCTGGCTTTACTCTTACCACCCCCAGGCACTTTCTGTCCTTAACTTAATATGCATATGGGTTAGTCCAGCTCCTCCAACCTTCGGTACACATAATTTTCCAGGTTCTATTCACATTTATTCTCTTATAAAACCTCTGTATATAAAACCAATAGAGTGCACTCAGGGTACTCAAACTATATACATTGCAAAATTTTGATTATTCATTTTCTATAATCTCACAGTCTTTTAACTCAGCATAATATCAAGCAATGAGGGGGTCAAATCTACACACGCACTCAGGAAAAGGATGATGACACCATGGAAAACATCACATTCTCACTTACAATTTAGCTGTCCTGGTACAGCTCAGTCCTTCTTCATCTTTTCCTCCTTTTTTGGCACCTTCCATGGCAAAATCTCCTGTTACGCACATGCAACGTTGACAATGGGTGCTGAAAACTCTGGCCATCTGTCTAAGGCTGTCCGGGTCCCTTGGGCATAAGTGGTTACAGGCACAGTCTCTTCGGTTTGCTGCTCTAGGGCCACTGCATCTGTAGGGTCAGGGTACACATCTGATGCTGTTGCAGCTGCGGGCTCTCTCAGGGACAGTCTTTTTACACACATGGCATACGGGCCTCGCTCTCCGGGTACTTGGACAAATAACACCCATTTTACCATTATCAGATTCCTGTTCAGGTGACCTTCCAGCAGGTGGGACTCGACATCACGCCTATTCACAAACGTACCTGAACAGGCGGCGGGCTCACGGATAAAGGCATACCCTTCCTTGGGTTTAAACGTCACTATTTGTCCCTCACGGCGCCGGGATTCCGATGTTGCTGGGCTGGCGTGCACCACTGCTTTTGCCGCCATTGTTCTTGCAATCTTTTACTGCATCTGCACCCCTTCTGCAGCGTCTTCCTCTTCCCACTGGGCTACGCATCTCTTTAAGAATTCCTCCCTGGTGAGGATCTCAACCTTGCCTCCTCCTCTGGCCTCTGCTGCCCATAAGATCTGCTCCCCTGTTCTGCCACCAGCTGCGCAATGCCTCTCCTCCCACCTCTTGGGTCAGTGGATCCGGGATAAGTGGTTCTGGCAGGCCTGGGCAACTCTCCTCCAAGGCCCCAAATGGATCGATCAGTCTCTGCAGCCCTGCGCATTCTCCTGCAGGCTGGGGTTCTGGGTTGCAACCACCCGTGCGGGTGCCGCTTTCTCTCTCTCAGGGGCTCTCGCTGCCCTCCACGCCTGGGTTCCTTCACCGCTCCTCACTGCTGTGGGCCTGTCGGGATCAGCCTCAATATTTCCCTTCTAGTATCCATCTCCGGGTACTGCTCGACCTCCGTCCGGTCATCTACATGTGCACACTCGTTCCGTCCTCCCCTTCTTTGGGCATTTTTTCCTGCGCTGTTGGCCGACACACCCCTAGGCGGAGCTACGTTTTGTTGAGTTGCAGCACGTTTTCCCCGGAGCGAAGGATGGCAGAGGTGGGATCTCCTTTTCCCGCTCATGGTTGACTTGGCCCACAATGAGGGGCTCTGATACACCCCATGGCCAACACATGGCGTCAGTCTATTTGGGCCGCCATTATGGGGATTCTTTTTACATAGTCCAAACACATGTCTCTGCAGGCACACAGTACCCAGTTTGGTGGGCACGATATCCTGTTTGTGACGCCAAGTTGTCGCACACTAGGGACCAGGGTACTCGAGACTGGGATGTACTGTCTTTGGAGGGTGTCAAGGTGCTGTGCCCGGTCCCATTGTCCCAGATGCGGCAAGTAAAGGGAATATTTACAGGGGATTTGATGTGACGTCACCCGGGGTATGTGGTTAGTAGAACCACCGCTGCCATATTCCTGCTGGGGACGGTAACTTAGGGCAGCGTGGATGGTAAGCACTCCTTATGTAGGGCTGAGGGCCCCCAGGGCAGGTGTAGTAGTGATGGAGGGACCTGGTGAAAGGTTGTGCTTTTTGCAAGGCATTTACTTCGCTGTTGCAGCTTCTCCAACCAGTATGTAGGGACGACAGTCTGTGGCTCCTCAGGCGGGACTCTGCTGCGATGCTGGAAAGACGCAGTCTCAGGCAATGGTGAGCTTACTGGGTACTTTACTTATGGTTCTTTAGCAGCAGTTCACAACAGTTTACAAGTTACAGTTCTTTCAGCTCTTTCAAGTTACAGTTTTCACACTTTAGCACTGCTCCGGGTATCTGGGTTTATGCAGCTCAGGCAGCTCTTCTGCGTTGCTTCCCTCAAATCCTTTCAGGCCCTTTCCTTTCTCTGTGTCTCCTCACTCATGAGTTTGGTCTGGCCTTCACAGGCTTTTGTGTGATGATTCCCTCTCTGTCTGTGTCACTAGCCCTAGTCCAGTGGCTGTGTTCCTAGACCGTGGTGATAGGTAGGCTGCAGGTCATGGAGTACCTGCCCCACGCTGCTGTGTCTCATAATTAGTGTCTTGGAGTACCCCCAGTCACCTCTACAGAGCCTGCTCTCTGGCTGTAGTGGCCTAGCCTCCAGTGTCCCAGGTATAGCTGTGGGATCACCACGCTCCCTCTTTCTCACTGTCGGGTGTCTCTGTTTCCGACTTTTTTCCCCTCACCTCCGTCTATGGAGCAAGCTTTCTCTCCTAGGAATATAGCCTCTAGGATTCTGCATCCTCCAGGGAACCTCCCTCCTGGGAAGTGTGCCTACAACTTGGTGTTCTTCTTCTCCCTGACTGTCTGCTCTAACTGTGTGTTCCCGGGTTTTTATTGTTGGTCTCCCCACCCACCTGTTCAGTGCTGCTCTGCGCTCCACCCACACTACTCTTAACCCCTGCTACCCCTTGCCTAACCTAGAGTCCTAGGCATAGAGTTAGTGCGTGTACCTGTGTGGATGTGTTTTAGTCAACCTGGCTGCAGTTCACCCTGTGGCCGCCCTGGTCGCATGAGTGCCACAGAGGGAACCGGCCAAGAGAGGGGTCTCCCAGGGAGGGCGCCTGAGAGAGAAAAAGGCGGCCCAGGAAAAGAAAGAGGAAACCCCGTTCCGGACCCTCCATTGTCCGGGACAATCCTAGTCCACCAATGGAGTCCCGGCTCCGAGGAACAGTACAGTCTAGTTCACCCCTGAGCCGTCGACATTGGCCAGTCACGGGTCAGTTTGGCAACCCCAGCATCCCCGTCCAGAACGTGCAGCCCCACCAGGATCACCCAAACTGGGTTGAGCCCCTTAGAGAGAAAAAGGGTACCTCATAGCACCCAACGGGCCTGGTAGACAAGCGGGTTGTGCAGAGCAGTGCAAGGAAAGTAAGGAGGCGCAAGTAAAAGCAGCAGGACGTAGGTAAGACAAAAGAAGGTATACTACGGGAGCCTCAAAGAGACTTTACCCTCCTCAGTGACTACCCGGCCAGCTACCCGTTCAGAGACTGTGCAAACTGTAACCTGATGTGCCATCTGATCCGGTTTCAGTAAAGTACCAGTATAGAGTCACAAGGCTTCCGTGTCTCCTTTCTACAAAAACCACTGCGCAGCTGCGCTGCCCACAACCAACAACATGACAACAAGTGCAGTGCTATCCTGCCCCGGGGACCCAGCTCCTCCTGCAGGGAGCCATACCACTCAAGCTGCAATACCATTGTCCCCGGCGGTCTGACAGCGACGCTGGTGAACATCACCAGAATCTGCAGGTGGCGTCATGACAAACTTTTAATCTCTTTCTTTTATTCCCTTTCTACATTTCCCCAATTTTTGGGCCGACCACCAGGACTACGGGTCCAGGCGGGCCACCAGTGACATCCCTCCAACTCCAAGCCTGGGTTCCGAGTTCCCATAGACCTCTGGGTGAGTCACGGTAATCTCTGCTGGGCAAAGTCAGGCTGCTCTGGGGCTGGAACTTGAGCATGGTCCTGTGCCCTGGCCATGGTGGCGGCTCCGACTTGCCCGACTGGTCGATGCTGGTGACTATCCCACCAAAGTGTGTGGGTCCCGGATGCCCCGACTTCCTTGTCGCTGCCAGCTTCATCCCCCTCGAGTTCATTCTCCATGGAGTTCAGCTGGCTTGATGGCTCCTCGATCACAGCCTCCACCACCATGTTGGACTCTCCCACGGAAGCCTCCAGTCCAGGACCTACTCCTCAGGCTTGGATGGTGCCTCCAGGTCCTCCAGCTCAGCTTCGGTTGTCTCGTCATCCTTAACAGGCACATCGGGAACCTCTGGCTCAGTGTGGGGCCCGGATGCCCTGACTTCCTCGTCGAGGACTAGTTGCGGGTCTGACAGCTGGTCTCCACTGGCAAGCTCAGGCTCAACCGTGGCCTGGTCTCGCTCCTTCAGTTCCAGCTCTGGGTCGCTGGACTCCCCCTGCGCAGCCCGCCAGGATAACTCAGTGCAGAGATGGGTGCTCCAGCGCCTAAATATCCAGTCCAGGGTCTCGTTGAACTGGGTGCGGAGATCGTTCAAGGCAGCTTCCCAAAAGGCATCGTCCCCTTTGCATGGCAGGAGCGAGGTGGCACCCTGCTCAGCGGTTCCAGGGCAGCTTGCCTCCTCCACCTCGCGGGCCGGGCTTTTGTAGCTGCTTGCCACCATTTTCTCAGACCCGTCGACCACACCCGTGCCTTGCCTTTGTCGTCTCTCTACTGCTGCGCCCTTCCTGCCACCTTTTGTAGTTTCCGGCATGGGCACTTTAATCTCTGGCCCAGCGCCTTGGTTTTCCAGGGGCAATTGGGGTAGGTATGCAGTTTCGCACCTCTGGCATGGCCCTCCCATGATGAGGGGCCCAGGCACGCCCCTGGGCCTGCACATGGCGTTAAGTCTCTGACCCCGCCATCTGGGGGCCAACAACAAAGTTCAGTTTAAACAAAGTTCAAGGCGCACAGTACCCGGTTTTATAGGGCATGGGATCCTGTTTGTGACGCCAGAAGCTGACCCATCCCAGGGCCATGGGGTATCCGGTTCCGGGCGTTATAGTTCACGGGGCATGTCACGGGGGCTGTTGCCTGGTCCCTGGAGGTCGCTGAAATAGGGGAACAGTCAATAAAAATAATAAAAATAGTGTCTCTTGACACCACCTACGGCCCCGGTAAGGTTACCGGCGCTGCGGGACAGACCTCCGGGGTGATGGTAAAGCATCAGCTGGTTTCACTTGCCATAGGTGGAGCGGGATCCCTAGGGGAGTAGTGGATGATGGGAGTTATGGATCAGTCTTTTATTTACACAGGGGCGCAGCTGCACCAGGCCTTATCACTTGTTCCTCTAATGCTGCGGTCGGCGGCTCCTCAGGCGCAAGTGAATAAAGTACAACACAAAGTTTGTAACGCTGAATGGTTTTACTGGCTGTTCTTCAAACACAGTCTTTTTCGAGTCTGCCTGGCCTGGGTAGTGGCTGGAAATTAGGATGCCGCACTTGGGTCCCTTGGTGGAATGCCTGCCATTCCTGTCCAGGCCCTTCCTGCACTCTCTCCTGTCTCTCTCCGCGCCTTCGCGCGCAGAGCCTGAAGCCATCTCCCTTGGATCCTCTCTATCTGAGCAACTTCTCTCAAAGCCCTCAGGATCCTATTTGGTTCCTTTTTCTGGGTGCACTGGGAGTCAGCCTCCTCTCCCTAAAGACGCTCGAGCCTCCGGTTCGGCAGTTCGGGGGTGAACACCCGCACCGCTCTCAGAGCCAGTCCTCCATTCCGGGACTGAACCCCTCCGGCCGGTAGTCGTACCGCATCCGGATTCGGGTGTACCGCAACACCTTGTGCCCCTAGGGTCCCCTTCAGTCCTAACGGCTCCTCCGCTGTCACCTACTCTTCACTCCCCAATGGAACTCTTCCTCACACCAACTGTCTAACCCTCCTCCCACCCACACACTCTTCTACTCTGTCACTCCTCCCATGGGACTGGGTACTCCCTACAGCGGTAGGTACAGTGTGTGGATGTGTGTAATGAGGGCCGTTTATGCAGTATCCCAATTCCTCAGCCAGAGGAATACTACACACTCTTGTATCGGTGCAGTACCCCTCCGTGGCGAGACCCACTCCAGGGCTGGTGTACTCGGATCCCTGGCATTTAGTTATGGGTGCTGTCAACGGCGGTCGATGTCCGGGGACGTGGCCCTTGTGGTCAATCAAAAAGAGGTTAATAAAGAAGAATAAAATATAGTTTGTGACGCCACCTACGGTGTTCGGTGATGGCACCGGCGCTGCTGCAGACCTCCGGAGATGGTGGATGGGCAGCCAGGTAGTATCACTTCCCTTAGGTGGAGTGGGATCCCCGGGGCAGTGATGTGGGAATGGGATTTGGCACAGGGAGGTGGCTCTACAGGCTGAAATGATGAAATAGTCTATGCACGATGCAGGTTCAGGGCGGAAAGGATTGACACACACATTTGTCGAGCCCACTGGGACGGGGTACTCGGTACCGGACCGGGTCTGCTGCTGGGGAAGTTACGGGTGGTCCTGGTCCGGACCATGTCCCGGGCCCTGGCAATAATAAGGGTGTATTTACAGGGGATAATGACAGTTGTGACGCCAACCACAGTGTGTGGCCAGTAATGGGTCCACTGCTGCCGCAGAACCTCCGGGGATGTTTTAATGGCAGCAAGGATGGACTAGTTCTCCGTGGGCAGAACTGTATTCCCCGGGGCAGTGTTGGCTAAAGTCTATTGTGTAGTGTGCAGGCCTTGTGCTGAGTGTAGTACACTTACTGTCCAGATGCTGCAGGAATCCTCCTTCAGCGATGGAACTTGCAAGTTGTGGCTCTCCAGGTGGGGATCTGCTGCAAACCTGTTTGGAAGGAGTCGTGTTCAGGCAGATAGATACAAGGGAGTCAGATTCAGGGTTCACCGTGTTTACTTCTCAAGTTCTCAAGTACAGTTCACAGTTCAGTTACAGTTCTTAGTTCAGTTCTCAGTTACACAGGCACACTTTCCCCTCCGGGTTCCCTTTACTCTCTGCAGCCAGGTCTTTCCTACTGTGACCCCTCACTCTGTCTCTGCGTCCTTCCCAGGCTGTTGACTCTCTCTCTGTTCACTTTGGTGTGCGTGACTCTGGACAATATGGCGGTGGCTCGGACTCTTGTGAGCCCTCCGGGTTGCCACTGAGCTGCCTGTCCTTTGGGGTAGGGACCCTAACGTGTAATTGTGGTCCCCCATCGGTTGTCTTGGGATGCCGGGTGAAGCTACGGTCCCCTCTAGAGCCGACACTCTACTTCAGCCTAGCCTCCAGCAGTCCTCCCGTGTGAGGCTCTACCAGGCTCTCTCTACTGTGTCTTCGGGTATCATAGGAGGGCTACTCCGCCTGCAGTCTGCCGTCTCAGCCGTGTTGCTAGGGACCAGGGTCACTATCCCTCTCTTCCCTCAGACTCCTGTGGTGCTGGCTTCGGACGTGCTTTCTCTCTGCGGCTCGCACTGGCTCTTTCAGATTCTGCGCTCCTTACACCCCACTCGTCCAGGACGTGTGATTCTGTCTTTACTGCTCAGCCTACACCGGCCTACTGACTCTTTTCTCCTCCCCCTTCACTATTTCTACCTTCTGTCACCTGACTATGTGTTTGCCCACCCACTGTCTCTAAACCCACCACCCCTCGCCTGCCTAGAGTTCCCAGGCTCCGGGTTGGGTGCTGCCCTCTACTGTACGTGGGTTGTGTGGGCTGTGAGGGTGTTGGTGTTCAACTGTCGTCCTACCTGCCTGGCTGCAGTTCCCTTTGTGGCCTCCTGGACGCAGGGGCGCCACACATGCTGGGAGTAGTTTTCGTACCTTTTACTGATGTTAAACCGCCACTGTCCAGGGTACACTTTCAGGTGGTCGAGAGGCACTTCAGGACTTCCACATCCAGTAAGTTGTAAGGCCTCCTTGTCTTTCTCTTTGCTGACGCTGAGGCCCTGCCTCAGGAATTGGGCCTAGCCTCCTCTGTGTCTCTCACCCATGTTAACTGCACTGAGAACCCTCTATTCACTGCAGTCACTCTCCTGCGGTTCCTGGCTCTTGTGTTGAAGGTGCTGCGGGTGCCCGGGAGACTGGAGTCTCCTCGGTGTACCGATGTTTTCCGCTGGGCTAAACTCTCCCTGGCAGACTTTGACTCCGGTGTCCGGGTTACTTCTTGGGGTGAGTCGGTATTGCTCCTCTGACCCGTTGCTCTTTTCCTCACCTTGCCTTTGTCCCACGCTCTCGGGTACCTCACAATGGCTAAGGCTCTTCACAGTAATGCTCCGTACTGCACGGACTAACTAACTCCACACAGTCCCTGAAAGGAGCTTAGCAGTGCTCTTTACCTCTTTCAGGATTTCTTCACAGTCCTCTCAGGAACTGCACTGCCTAACTCCGCCCCCAGCACCTGTATTTATATTGGATCTTGCCTAAGGGCAGCAAGTGGAGCTCCCCCTACAGGCCTAGGGTGGAAGGTGTTGTATGTGTGAGGTGTACCAGATGTGGAAATCCCTCCGTGTTCTAGGTCTTCCTGTGGCTTCCTGTACCGCAGGGTGCCACAGGCATCCCGACCAGTGGGGCACCACATTAACTTGGTCAAGAACTACAGGATTCTGGAAGGCCATGGTGGAAGGGTTAATAAAGAGGCAGTCCCTTTTATTTATATTGTTTTATGGATTTTTCTGAAAAAATTTGACGTGGGCTTCGCCGTATTTTTGTAACCAGCCAGATCCAGCAGGCAGCGACGGGCTGCCCCCAACCCCCTGGTGCCTATTTGTACCTGGCCAGACACAAGAATATAGGGGAGCCCTTTTTTTAAATTATTTCATGAATTTCTCCGCGCAATTTCTATGTCTAGCCAGGTACAGCTAAGCAGCTGGGGGCTGGAATCCGCAGCGCAGGGATGCCCAAGCGTTCTGGGCACCCCCGCTGCGAATTGCAGCCCGCAGCCGCCCCAAAAGATGGCACATTCATTGAAGTGCCATCTTCTGGCGCTGAACCCCGCTCTTCCAGTGGCCCTGGTGCGGTGGCTCACTGGGTAATAAAGGGGTTAGGGCCAGCTTTTTATTATCAGCTGGCCCTAAGCCCGAAATTTATGGTGGTCACGCCAATATTAGACATGACCGCCATGAATTTCCAGTAATCAATAGAAAAAAACACAACACATAGAAAAATAATTTTATTAGAAATAAAACCGAACACAATTAGGGACTCCATCTTTATTTAAAAAATCATCTTCTGTCCGATGTAGTCCACAACGAAGGTCCCACGACGATCGCCTCCGACGTAGTTCATAAACGGAATCTTCACTGCCACATCCTTCTGCATAGACTCACGTCTATGCAGAGGGAGAGCAGACTGCAAAATGACTTTCACAGTCAGGGTTCACCTCAGGTGAACCCTACTGTGACTGCCCATTCACTGCTCTGCCGGCGGGAGTGCCGGCAGAGCAGTGAATAAATTATCTTCAGGGAGGTCGGCAGGGTCTCGCAGGGTCCCAGTGTCCTCCCGGCGTCGCAGCTATCTGCTGACAGGACGTCACATTGTAAAGGTAATATTTCATAATAATATTAATAACTAGTTGCTGCTCCTGTCCTAATTTATATAGACCAAGCACCGGCATTAAAAAGTATGACACCAGACACAGTGAGTCAGATGTACACCCTTCCTTGGTCAGACCCAAGCTCCAAGTGCCTGTTTATTATAAGACATTAGGTTTTTGTTCAAAAAGGGGCTCGGTCAGCCCTACTTAGATGTATTCATTGGTCAGTGGGTTAGTCCATGGGCGGATCCATGAGGTCATCAAGGGGTGTGGTCTTGATCGAGTAGGTTATTCTGTGATTGGTTCGTCTTCCCTGACCTCCAGCTTCGGTGATTGGTCAGTCTTCTTTGGACTCCATCTTGCTCTCAGCACATGGTGTGATGTGGCAGGAAATGGCAGCCATGTTTAAATCACAACTTATAGAATGTAAAATAATACACTCTATATATCATTTCTCCCATGCCCTTATGTCTTAAGCTTAATGAAGTAATTTGATCTTAAGGCTCTCCTTAACAACATGACCGCCGATCATGTGACTGTGACGTCACAGCAGGCCCTGTCAGCAGATAGCTGCGACACCGGGAGTCCCGGTGTCACACATCCACGCACGCACACATCCACACACGTTCACATCCACGCATGCTCACATCCACGCACGCACACATTCACGCACGCTCACATCCACGCACGCTCACACCCATCCATCCATGAATCCATCCATCCATCCATACATACATACACACATACACACACATACATACATACACACACATACATACACACTTACATACATACACACACATACACACATATACACACACACATACATACACACATACATACATACACACACATACATAAATACATACACACATACATACATATACACACACATACACACACACACACATACATACATACACATACATACATACATTCACACACATACATACACATACATACACACATACATACACACACATACATATACACATACATACACACACATACATACACACATACACATACATACACACACATACATACATACACACACACACATACATACACACATACATACATACATACATACACATACATACACACATACATATACACACACATACATACACACATACATACATACACACATACACACATACATACACACATACATACATACACACACATACATACATACACACATACATACACATACACACACATACATACATACACACACATACACACACATACATACATACACACCCATCCATTCATGTACTCCTCCGGAGTGCAGGGGTTAAAAATAACAAAGCAGGTCATCCTCACCTTTCCTCTGTTCTACAGGACCTGGCATGATGTCATAATCACATGACAGCCATTAACCAGTAAACGGCAGTGTAATTACTGCCGGTTACTAGGTAACCGGCTGTGATGTGAATATGACATCACGCGAGGTCCTGGCAGCACATCGCAGGAGACGCTGGAGAGACCGGACATCGGGAGCGTACGGGACGTGCAGGAGCGAGGACAGGTGAGAAGAATGGAGGAGGAGGAGGAGAGGGGGAGCAGAGGAGAGACACAGGGGAGCACATAGGAGGACGGGGGAGCAGAAGGGAACACTGCGAGGGGCATACTGTGAGGGGGGGGCCGCAAAACTGTGAGGGGGGGCCTGTATACCTACGATGGAGCCTGTATATATGCTGGGGGAGCCTGTATAACTACGGTACGGGGGGAGCCTGTATTACGGGATATGCACTGCATCCCCTCCGCTGATGGACGGGAGGATGCAGTGCATATCATGAATAGCAAATGAGCGGCACCACGTGACCTCCCGCTCTGATTTCAGCCTCGCCAGCCACCTCCAGCCCTCGATATCGGCCCCCACCTGCCAGCTGCCAGTAGTTTGGCAGCTTTTGGAGCCCTTTGAGGGTGTTTTCTATGTGTTTTTTGTAGCCTGCCATTGATTTCAATGGGGTTTGAGTTGTTCGTCGAACATTCGACGAACATTCGACGAACAAATCACTAATTCGACTAATCGAATCGAATTAGAACACTAGGGGATTGGCTCATCTCTACTTATAGGACCAATCACCCAAAATGTTTGTTCATCGGAAAGTTTTCATAGGTGAATAATTGGTAACAAGCGTTCTTGCCAGTGACCAATCACCATTGTCTACATGCACCATAGCTATTTAGCTCGCTATGGATGTTCTGGATGAAGTTGTACAAAGCTGCCTATGCTTTTAGTGTGTCTGGAAATGTTTCATGTTCATGTCCCTCATCATTGTCTCTTGTATGAACAAACAAGCCTTGGCATGTTTTGTCTGTACTCCACAAACAGAGAATAATAGTGTATTGTTTGTCAGTACCTAAACTGATAGGACACTGCTCCGAGGAGAAAATATGATCATAATGATTATTGTCAAGAAATATGGCAGCCGAAGACTGTAAACACAAAGACAACACACATCACATTGTTTTTCCATGAACCAAACCACATTTACTCCTTTTATGTTGTCATATGTTACCACAATGTTGTACAGAGTACTCCTTTTTGTTTTATCCATCATATTAATGGAGTTTCTTGAGAAAAGAACCATGTATATATTGATTATTGGGACACACAGAAATAATAATACTAATAATTTTATTTACAGTTGTGCAAAAAAGTTTACAAACCCAGCAGATTTTTTTTCTTTTTGGCCTTTTTTCAGAGAATTTGAATGATAAACACATTTTTTTCCCTCTCATGGATAGTGGTTGGGTGAAGCCATATATTGTCAAACTACTGTGTTTTCTCTTTTTATATTATAATAACAACCAAAAACATCCGAATGGTCAGGGTCACACTCACCGTTGCTAGCAGATGTCAGTGACATCTGCTAAAAACTGAGACATTTTATGCTGAAGCGGATACCGTTAATGGTATGCACTCCAGCAGGACGCAGTACCATTGCACCTCATGAATTACCTGCACAGCGGCAGCACACAGAGCGTCTTGGGTGGCCGCTTTTCAGGAGCGCACAGAAAACGCTGCATGAATCACAGTTTGAACAATGCTGACTGGCATTTTCAATTTCTTGGATATCTTTTTGTATCCCTTTCCTGTTTTATACAGTTCAACTATCTTTTCCTGTAGATACATTGACAATTCTTTTCCATATGACTCACAATCTATAAATATCAGTGGTTGGATGAAAGATGCAAGAGTCTGTCTGGATCCCAGAAACTCACTCAGCTTTTGGGGTAGCATCACTCTTGGCGACGCTCCAGTGATCCCGACAATGATACTACCTTGTAAGGATCGCTGGAACATCGCTACGTGGTCGCTGGTGAGATCTCAAACACTCAGATCTATTGAACGATGCAGCAACGATACGGTGACCCGTATAACGACCTCGGCGGTTGTTGGGACCCTGTCACAAAGCAGCTAGTCTAAAAACTCAGACCTACATGGCTGAGTTCTGAGTCGCAAACGAGGTCATTGTTAAGGCGTCAAACACAAAAATGCATACTGCCCAGCCGGAACCCGACGATCAAAAAATGGTCCAGGCCATTTTGACACGATCGGCGATCTCACAGCGGGGGCCTGTTCGCTGCTACGTGTCAAATAGCAGTCTCGCTAGTGTTCTCGCTAGGTGTGATGGGGGCTTTATGCGCACACACACTGATTACAAGCAAACAGGTAACAGGTGAGGATGTTACGTTTATTAGTCATTCAAACCCATTTGTGTCAACTTCTGTGCATGTTATCAGGCCAAAATCACCAGGGTATGTGAACTTTTGATCAGGGTCATTTGGATATTTTTGGTTGTCATTATGATTTAAAAAGAGAAAACACAGTAGTTTGACAATAAATGGCTTCATCCAACCACTAACCATGAGTGGAAAAAAATGTGTGTGTTATTAATTCATATTTTCTGAAAAAAGGCTAAGAAAGCAAAAAATCTGTAAATTTTGAGCACAACTGTACATAGCACCAACATATTCTGCAGCACTTTACAATTCGGAGGGGACATATACAGAAGTTTGAGACACTACAAAGTAACAAAAAAATCACCATATACCAGGAGGAGTGAGGGCCCTGCTCGCAAGCTTACCAGGAGGAGTGAGGGCCCTGCTCACAAGCTTACAGTCTATAATATACAATATATTAAATAGGGATTCACATAACGCTCCTAAAACCAGTCACCAGCCAAGTTCTATAAAAGTACAGATAAAGTGCTATTTAGTGCATGGAAGTTGTAAACACATGATACAAGGGACCAGATTTGGAAAAAGGCAGAATGGGAATAGTTAGATAAGTTGAAGTGAGGTGATATGCTAAAGAAATGTAGTTTAGGGCCTGTTTAAACTATGGATATCATCTTATGATGAGTCCTCCTCTCTGAGCTACAACAGACAACCTCTGCAAAAACTAGTCACCTCTTGGGTGGACTAGATGTGAATATTGTATAATCCCCCATTAATATGAATGTTCAGCTTGTGACATTTCTCCTGCAGAGATCTGGAACTGGAAAAATGAAAAAGAGGATTTTATTATTTCTCTAGTCACCTTCCACGACAACATACCGGAGGTTGTCTCACCACCCTAAATAGGGGACAGTTAGCACAATGAGATTAAATACCCCTCCCCTTCCTGCACCCACCAGTGTTTATTCTGTCCTCTATGTGGCATGAAGAGGTTAATTCAGGTCAGGGCTGCTGCTAGGAATTTCGGGACCCCTTACTGCCAAAATTTTGGGGCCCCCCTGAGACTCCGCCCAGCCCCCCCCATACATTATATTTATAGTGAAAAATTGGAACAGCACCAAAAATTACCTCAATTTATGTGTAAAGCTTTCCTACCCAGCAATCCAGATGGTTCCTTACAATAGGGTAAAAAAAGGAAAAACAGTACAAAAAAATAGAAAAAAGTGGACTTTATTGCCCAATGCGTGGCCAAACCATTGGGCAAAAAAGTCCACTTTTTTTCTATATTTTTGTGCTGTGTTTCCTTTCTTTTTACACACTCTCTCTATTATATATTACATTCATACACACTTGAGACTGCCGTGAGCTGAATACACCATACCTGTATAAATAATAGAGAATACACAATAGAGACAGCTGCTAGCTGTATACACAATAGAGATGGCTGTGGGCCGTATAGACAATGGAGATGGCTGCTGGCCGTATAGACAATGGAGATGGCTGCAGGCTATACACACAATAGAGAATACACAATAGAGACTGCTGCTACCCGTATACACAATGGAGATGGCTGCGAGACAAATACACAATGGAGACAGCTGCAGGACAAATGCACAATGGAGATGGCTGCATCTTTGATCTATAAAAATCTGCAACATATCAATTTCAAATAAATTACGCCATTTACCTTGCGTACTGGCAGGCACTTCTTGGATTCGGCCGCATCACACATCACGTTGGTAGGAGGTGTGTGACCTACGTGGTGTGTGACACGGCTGAAACCTGGAAGTGCCTGCCAGTACGTAAGGTAAGCGGCATACAACAGGCCGTGGACAGCATGGACGAATGCAGAACTTTCTGCATCAAAAAAGCTGATATTACGTAGCAAAAGCACAATGTTTTTGGTACGTAATTTCTGCTAATACGGTAGCAGATGCAAATTTGATGCAGAAAGTTCTGCATCACGTTTTTTGCCCATCGGCACATAGCCACACACAGACATGCACACAGATTTATAGAATACTAGCTGGGTGCCCGATGCACATGCATCGGGATTCTAGAAGAGCGAGTCTCTGACTCGCAATGGCCGCTTCGCGGCCAATGCTTCGCGCTGCTAAGGCGACTCGCCATGCCCGCTGCGCAGGCATAGCGAGTCGCCTTAGAACTGCTCGCAATGGCCGTTGCGCGGCCAATGCTTCGGGCGTATCCACATGACCACGCTGACTCGCAGCGCGAGCGGACTCAGAAGGGGCAAAAAACCCATTCGCAATTATATAATAGATATATGATATTATATTTACATACATTATATACATATATGAAGATATTCATAAACATAAATATGCACATACACGTACACAATCATATACTCACAAAATCGTACACACAATTATATATACACACAATTATATACAAACATGCACAATTATAAACACCAATCATTTGCACACATACAATCATACACACATACTTACACGCAATCATATACACACATATGCAATCAATCATATATACACACAGACAATCATATACACCAATCATATATATACACACACACACAATCATTTACACACACATGTATACATACAATCTTCATATACACAATCATATACACCAATCATATATACACACAGACAGATATATACACACAATCATATACACACAATCATATATACACACAATCTTCAGATACACACAAATACAATCTACACACATTTACACACAGACACAACCATACACAGACATACACACATATTGGTGGTGTTTTTTTACTTTTGTTGTTTGGGGACAGGCTCAGCTGATGGCTCATGTCTTCTTCCTTGCGCCCGCAGCCTCACACAGTTGCTAGCAGCAACCTCCTCCTTGGCGGCAATCAATCCAGGCGAGCAGTGCTGCAATGATTAGAAGACTCGGGGAGCTGTACTGACGTCATTGCAACACTTGGCCACGCACAACAAACTGCTCACGGTGCTCTCTGCTGTACAGTGATGCGGACGGGCCACCGCTGCGCAAGTAAATGTGTCAGTGCACCGGGCCAGCCGCATCACTGTACAGCAGAGAGCATCGTGAGCAGTCTGTTGTGCGTGACCATTTCTAATATAGCTGCAGCTACTCCACCGACACTGACTCCGGATTCGGCGGCGGCTGTGGCATGGCACCAATCAGAGATTGTGCAGGGCAGTGACGGGCGGCACTGGCTGCAGGCACTCACAGCAGCAGAGCCGAGGACACCCACAGCCTTGGTCTGCCGCCTTCACGCACGGGCCCCCCTGCCCCTGTTTAAATGGCCATGCCCCCTCCAATAATTGACGGGCCCTTTACTCAGTAAGGCCAGTAAGGTCCTAACGGTGGCCCTGATTCAGGTGCTGCCTGTGGCCGGTGAATAGGAGCAACTTTGTTACTACTTACAGCCGGGCAGCTGAAGTTGGGGGCTTCGGCTCTCTTCCTTCCAATGCTGCTCCCGTCTCCATGCTGAGCCATGCGATATGGGACTGTCCCGCTCCTCCCACTCTCTCCTGGAGAAGTAAAGTGGAGCGATGATGTGGCTGGGGGACCTCTTTGAGCTCCCCGGCGGTCTTCTTCTCCCATGCTGCTCCGAACTGGCGCATCACGCGCACTGGAAGTGACGCTTCCCGAGTTTAATGCGTCACTTCTAGGTTGCGTTCCACGCTAAAGCGCACACGCAGCTGGCATGTTAGCGCCTCCTGTGGCCATTCCGGATCCCCAATGGGTGCTGGGAAGCGGTGATTCCCCTCCTGTAACCTACAGTAGGAGCCACAATGAAAATGGTGCTGAGGACCCGACAGATTAAAGTCTGGCTTTCACCTCCAGCTGATCTGTGTATGTCTGTGTGACTGGACTGACATGGACGGTGACAAAGCCCCTATGCCTGTATCTGCAGAGCCCAGCGCTCATCCCCCTACCGTGAGTAGTGGGATAAGGTTCCCCCATTTACCCATAGTAGTGGGATTCCTGGTGGCTTAAGGGTACTTTCTCTCTCTGTTTCAGGGAGACAAGGTTTCTGGCCTCAAGAAAGAGGAGAAGACCTCTACATGCAAATATTGTGTCTGCTCAACTAAATTACCCATTTCACACCAAAAGAAACTATGCAGTCCTGCACTGATGAGATCTTACGTACCAAGCAGCTATCCCTTATGGACGGTATTAAAACCCGTATTAGGTAGAAGGTCCTGTCCTCCATGTCTGCCATATCTCACCCATCACTCCTGATTAAAACTCCTACAGCAAAAAAGGGGAAGATAGTCCTTGAGGACTCTACCTCAGACTCAGGTGAGATTTTGTCATCAGACCCTGAGGCCTTTTGAGAAATGGAAGAGTCTGTTGCCACTCCTTCAGTTTCAGACAAGAAAAAATACTTATTTTCCTCAGATGATATGGGGGAATTGCTCGACATTGTGTGAACCACCATGGGGGTGGAAGATATGGAAGTCAGCCAATCTATTCAAGATGAGATGTTTGGGGGTCTTAAGGATAAAACCCGTAAGGGCTTCCCTGTACATAACATCCAGAACCTGATCATTCATGAATGGGACTCCCCCAAAAAACGAATCGGTATTCCATCTGAATTGAAGCATAGATTCCCCCTTGATGGCGAATGCTCCAAGTGTGAACTCCTTAAGGTGGATGTAAGGAGAGAAAAGGTATTGGCATATGCAGGGAGCACACCACAATATAATTGAATGTAAAAGAACAACAAAGTTTTATTAAACAACTGTGAGACATACAATATAAAATCACTTAAAATAAACATACAATAGACATGGGGCCCATCATTCCTCAAAACAGATTATGCGAGGAAAATAATTTATGATAACAGAGGGGAATTACCACAATCACCAGTACAGATAGCAAGTAATAGTAGATGGATTATACAATATGCAGAATCTATCTTGTGCAAAGAATATTCACTTATAAGGTGCAATGAGATTGGCAGAATACTGTAAATAATATAGCAACCACTATACAAAGCAATATATGTGTATATATTGCACTATTCCCAAGTATGGTTGATAAATAACAATAGATGTATAATGTTGTGTGACTGTAATCAAGGGAATCAAGAACAACCAAAGGGGGTAGCTGAACAAATTATCTGGAGTGACATCCAGGTGTGTAGAAAGACCTGTAAGTGATTAATATATGCACATAATTACTCAGTTATGCACAGTTTACAAAGGAGATTAGTAGATACAAACAATATTATGCACAAGATAAATAAACAAGCGGTTAGGTCTGTTGCATCAACCAAGGTAACACAGCAATATCAATAGTCTATGAAAGATGTGTGCAATTGCAGGGGGAAAATTGCACTAATCCACATATAGGTGTCTGACAATCTATAGGTCAATCTAATCATATAAATCCAAAGGACCATATGTGGAAGTAACTCAGATAGCTTGTGCAGCAAGAGTAATACGCTGCACAAGGAGGCACATTTCATAGAACAATTATGGCAAAGTGGCACATCACCTAACCCAGTGGATTGAGGAATCCCATCAGTCAAAGTCAGAGTCAAGTGGGGGCCCCCACGTCGCTCTCCCCACGCGTATCACTGCTAAAGGGGTGCACGACGAAGGGGTGCCTCCTTGTGCAGCTTATTACTCTTGCTGCACAAGCTATCTGAGTTACTTCCACATATGGTCCTTTGGATTTATATGATTGGATTGACCTATAGATTGTCAGACACCTATATGTGGATTAGTGCAATTTTTCCCCTGCAATTGCACACATCTTTCATAGACTATTGATACTGCTGTGTTACCTTGGTTGATGTAACAGACCTAACCGCTTGTTTATTTATCTTGTGCATAATATTGTTTGTATCTACTAATCTCCTTTGTAAACTGTGCATAACTGAGTAATTATGTGCATATATTAATCACTTACAGGTCTTTCTACACACCTGGATGTCACTCCAGATAATTTGTTCAGCTACCCCCTTTGGTTGTTCTTGATTCCCTTGATTACAGTCACACAACATTTTACACCTATTGTTATTTATCAACCATACTTGGGAATAGTGCAATATATACACATATATTGCTTTGTATAGTGGTTGCTATATTATTTACAGCATTCTGCCAATCTCATTGCACCTTATAAGTGAATATTCTTTGCACAAGATAGATTCTGCATATTGTATAATCCATCTACTATTACTTGCTATCTGTACTGGTGATTGTGGTAATTCCCCTCTGTTATCATAAATTATTTTCCTCGCATAATCTGTTTTGAGGAATGATGGGCCCCATGTCTATTGTATGTTTATTTTAAGTGATTTTATATTGTATGTCTCACAGTTGTTTAATAAAACTTTGTTGTTCTTTTATATTCAATTATATTGTGGTGTGCTCCCTGCATATGCCAATACCTTTTCTCTCCTTACATACTGTTTTTGTTGGCATGGTGAGCACCCCGTTGATATTCTTCTATTATTAGTGGTGCTGCTCATTTTCTACTTTTGACTCCTTAAGGTGGATGTCCAGGTTTCCAGGGTTGTGAAGAAGACCGCCCTTCCGTTTGAAGACTCTTCGCAACTAAAGGATCCCATGGAACGCAACCTCCTCTAACCTTTTGCAGATTAATATCGCTGCAACCTGTGAACCTAGATACCTTTCTTGCTGACTTATCCAGCTGAAGGAACAGGGTACCTCAAGGGAAGAGATTCTTGATTCCCTCTCTCTTCTGCAGAAGGCGAGGGGGTTTCTGGCGGACGCCTCTGGAGAGTTGGTCTGGGTCGCTGCAAAATCTGTGGCTCTCTCCAACTCGGCTTAAACTTTGGAACGGTGATATCATATCCAAAGTCAAGTTTTGTTTCATCTCATCCAAAGTGGAACATGTTTTTGGACCGGCCCTGGATGATATTCTCGAAAAAGCCACAGACAAAAAGAAATCCTTGCCGGAACAAAGAACTGCTAAGAAGTAGTTTTTTCGTCCTTCTACGACCATACCCCTTTATATAGAGGCAAAGGGAAGACAGGATGTTGGATTTACCCCAAAGGGGGCAAAGAGAAGAATATCCTTGTCCCCCATTAGCAGCAGCAGCCAGGGAAGCAGTGACTGCGACATTGTATGGAGTCGGCTCTCGAACATCCTTCACATGTGACGTTCCATCACCGCAAATCAGTGGGTGCTTCGCACCATTCAAGAAGGTTTGCAGTTCAAGGCCTACCCCCTGCAGTGTGTAAAGATCACCTCCCTACCCTCAAAACTTCTACAGGTGTCCTTGCATCAGGGTCTTCTGACTCTCCTGGAGTCAGGGTGATCTCTTATGTCCCTTGCCAGGAGGAGGGCAGAGGTCATTATTCTCTCCTCTTCCTCGTGAAAAAGCCATCAGGCTCCCATTGAATAATCATAAATCTGAATCCGTTGAATCGTACGATGACCTACCATCGACTCAAGATGGAGTCTATCAAAACCGCCATTTCTTTAATCGGGCAGGATTGGGTAATGGCCAAAATCGATCTGAGAGATGCTTATTACCATGTCCCAGTCCATCCGGACCATCAAAAATTCCTCAGATTTGCAATATCACGGAACCAGCGGGTGTACCATTATCAATACAATGCTCTGCCTTTTGGAATCTCCTCTGCCCCCTGAGTATTTTCAAAAATCATGGCAGAAGTGGTGATATTCATCAGAGCACAAGGGATTTACATAGTCCCTTATCTCGACAGCTTTCTGATTCTGGCTCTTTCGATTACCCAGCTGAATCATGCGGTTACTACCACCTTACAAATCCTATGCTCCTTAGGATGGATTCCGAATCAAGAAAAGTCCGACCTGACTCCTTCTACTTAGAAAAAATTCCTGGGAGTTCTCCTGGACTCCTTAAGGCAGGCCTCCTTTCTACCCAAAGACCATTGGCTAGAACTGGTACAGAAGATCTCCAGGTTCCGAGATCAGCAAAACCCTACCTTGAAGGAAATGATGTAGACACTAGGTTTATTAACAGCCTGCATCCAGGCAGTTTCCCTGTCCACTCTGGGAAAGCAGACACTAGGCAGCCTTGTGTGTAAAGTGGTTACCATGATCAACATCGGGTAACCAGGGGCTGCGTCACCAGGAAGCGGCGGCGCTCACGCATCTCCACTTCACTGAAAAAGCTAAGTATTTAGCGGAGACCCGCTAAATACTAGCAGCGGAGATGTGTGAACATCGCCATACCCTTGACATCCGCAGAACTGTACTTTATTATCTACAGCAGAAAGCCGCCTTAAGGGTTGACCAAAATCTATTCATTCAGCATTCGTTGGCTGAAATAAAGGAAAGAAAGCTTCCAAGTGTACGATTGCCAACATCATTAAAAAGGCCATTTCTACTGCATACATTCAACAACAGGTTTCTCACCACCTGAGAAGCTGAAAGCTCACTCCACCAGATCCGTATCAACTTCATGGGCGGAGAGGGGAGGTGCATCTACTGAGCAGATGTGCTGAGCTGCCACTTGGTCCTCTGTCCATACATTCACCAAACATTACAGACAGGATTTTAATAGGGATGTTACGTTTGGCAGGAGAGTCCTGCACGCTGTTATCCCTTATCCCTAGAAATTATTTGTTGGTATTCCTCCGGTCTGCTGTCATGAACGGTATTTAGAGAAATTAGAATTAGTCTTACCGGTAATTCGGTTTCTAGGAGCCTTCCACGACAGCATTAATTTCCCTCCCTATCTGATGATTCTTATTGGATGATTCCTGCACTATTGGCGGTAACTATTAATGCTAGTGTGTCCAGAAAAAACACTGGTGGATGCAGGAAAGGGAGGGATATTTAACCTCTTTGTGTTTCCCGTCCCCTATTTAGGGTGGAGAGACAACCTCCGGTCTGCTGTTGTTGAAGGTTCCTAGAAACCAAATTACCGGTAAGACTAATTCTATTTTCTTACCGAACTTTTCCAAAGTGAGAAATACCTATGAAGTTATTGAAAATAAATGTTAATAGCTTGACTGAACTTGACGAACAACTGGATTGTGTAATTGTGTGAACTGTAGAGGACGTGCGTGTGATGCCAGTCTGTTGGTCAAAAGCTAACATGTTATTGTCTTGTAGTTGGCTAGGTATGGATGCTACAGCAGACAGTAAAATGTATTCTAATTATAAAGCACTGATCAGAAGCGTACATAGAAATCACAGGGTTCCATAGCAGAATCTCTCATAGGCCCTGCCCCCTCCCAAAAAAATAATTAATATTTGTTAGGGTTACATAAGAGCATATCTAACTAGTTGGTTGCAAGGGACAGGGTACTCAGAAACTGGGCTAGTGTTTAGTTCATGGTATCCATACCAAGAATCTGTGGTCCTAATCACACAGGTAAAAGGGGTAGTATAGGGTTAGAGTTTATTTGTGACAACAGTTGGGATAATCAGCCAGATGGGGCTGGCACTACAGGAGATCCCTGGGAGATAGGTGGTAGTGGCAGCGCAGATGTTTAACCCTTCCCAACTATCGCTGGCTCTCAGGGAGATGATGAGGGTGATGGTGGTGGGTGCAGTGAAGAAAGTAAACAGCAAGAGTCAGTCTTTGCTTTACCTTTTTACTGCAGGTTCCTGTAGCAGGTCCAGGGTATACATCCATCACTAGGCATGTGATCCGGCCAGTCTAATGAGAACTGTAGTCCACTCTGCTGGGTGAGTAATATAACCTTCCTGCTGACTTCCCTTTAGCTGTAGGTTTCTTGGTGTGTTTAGCTGTCCAGTATTCCCTCTTACTTCCTGTGGGTTACCTCCTGTCAACCTGGTATTTTGAATCTTGCAGGTATCCGTGAGTAGAGTAGATCCCTGATCCTATATACTATTGACACCCAGGCATGCTCCACTTGAGTTGATGGTAAGCTTGAAATCCACCAGAATCCAGTTCTGCCACCAGGTCCTATAAGCCTGGATGACCTAGGGTCTTGTTCCCTGATTGCAGCTGGTCCCTTCACAGCAGCTCCTGCTGCCTCCTCACTGGACCTCTTCTTTTCATACTCTGTCCTACTACACCCTAACTAACCCCTCCCTCCAACCAGAGGTTGAGTTACAGCCCAGCCCAGGTTTAAGTGCTCAGCTTCCTTGTTAGAGATCAGGCAGTGTGTGTGTTTGCTTCAGACATCCAGCAGAGGGACCCCAAATCCCATCAGACTTGGCATTACATAGATGTTATTATAGCGATATCATTTTTTCGTGGCTGGAAATGGGCACCACATTACAACTTTTTTGCCCTTACAAAGTAATCTTCCTCATATTGAAGCCCCTAGATTCCACTTTCATTGCACTCATAAAGTATGATGGCAACAAAAGTGCTCCCCAAACACTCTACGATACCTCTACAGTGAATTTCTCCACAGTATCCTCCACATGCACAGTATGATTACCCAACTGTACCCAGCCTTAAGTAACCTTGAAAAGTAGGGTGACCCTAATACAGTATGATCCCCAACTGTGACCCCCACACTACCCTCCATTCAGTACAAGGGGCCTAAATATAGTATAATGTCCCCAACATCATTTCACACTGTGTTATGGCCCCCACTAGGCCTCCAAATAGTAAAATGGCCTCCACTTGCTCTCCACATAGTAAAATGGCCCCAACACAATATGATGGCTCCGCACAGTATGATATGATGGACCACACACAAACCTTACCACTGTATAAATAGCTCTCCAGAAGGTATAAAATGTCCCTCATAGCCTTATAAATATTAGAATGGCCTCCATTTGGTTCTCCAAATAGTATAATGGCCACCAAAATAGCCCTCCGAATAATATAATGACCTCTTCAAAGCCCTACAACTAATATAATGGTTTCCACAAAGGCTTTATACTTTAAATATTATAATGTCCCCCACATAGCTTTCCAGTACAGTGGCATGCAAAAGTTTGGCACATTTGTCAAAATTACTATTATTGTTAAGAGTTAAGCAAGGTGAAGATGAACTGATCTCTAAAAGGCATAAAGTTAAAGTTGACACATTCCTTTGTATTTTAAAAAAATCTATGTTCATCTTTAAAATACAAAAAGTACAAAAAAGACAATGGGTAGATGCAAAGGTTTAGGCACCCACATAGATTTGTGTTCTCAGATAACTTTGACCAAGGCTTAACACATTATTTAGCCTGTTAGGATTATGGCTTGTTCACTTTCATTATTAGGAATGACCAGATGATGAAAATTTTACACCTTTATAAAAACCCAGTTTCCTCTAACCTTGTGCCAAAAAACAGCAGCCATGGGTACTTCCAAGCAGCTTCCTAGTATTCTGAAAATGAAAATGGTGGTGGCTCACAAAGCAGGAGAAAGCTATAAGAAGATAGCAAAGTGTTTGCATTGCCTTTTCCTCAGTTTGAAATGTAATTAAGAAATGGCAGTTAACAGGAACAGTGATGCTCAAGATAAGGTCTGGAAGACCAAGCAAAATTTCAGTAAGAGCTGCAAGTAGGATTGCTAGACAGGCAAATCAGAACCCCTGCTTGACTGCAAAAGAGTTTCAGGAAGACTTAGCAGATTCTGGTGTTGTGGTACAGTGTTCCACTATTTAAAGACACTTGCACAAATATGGTCTTCATGGAAGGGTCATCAGATTAAAACCTCTCCTGCATCCTCAACATAAAAGTCAGCTTCAAAGCTATGCAAAATAACATCTATACAAGCCTGATACATTTTGGAAACAAGTCCTGTATAAGGTTAAAATAGAACTCTTTGGCCACAATTATCAAAGATCAAAAATATGTGTGGGGAAAAAATGGCGCAAAATTTCAGGAAAAGAACATCTCACCAACCATTAAGCATGGGGGTGGTTCAACCATGCTTTGGGGTTGTGTTGCAGCCAATGGCATAATGGACATTACATAGGTAGAGATAAAACTGGATTTACTGAAATGTAAGCAAATTCTTGATGCAAATATAACACCATTTGTATAAAAGCTGAAGGTGAAAAGAGGATGGCTTCTCTAAATGGATAATGATCCTGAACACACATTAAAATTCACAATAGACCACCTCCAAAGGCACAAGGTGAAGGTTTCTCATTGGCCATCACAGTCCCCTGATTGGAATATCATTGAAAATCTGTGGGTAGACCTGAAAAGAGCAGTGCATGCAAGATGACTCAGGAATCTCACGGAACTGTAAGGGTACCGTCACACCTGGACACATCGCCGCCGATTTCACAGGCGATGCAGGGGCGTGGCCTACCACCGGCGACAGCGCCGGTGGGTCGCCTAGTGTAAAAGGGTGATGTTGAGGCGAAAAGTCGCCTCAGAGTGGTCGCCTGGTTTCTCAGCACAGCTCTGAAACCAGGCAAGCACTCTGGGGAGATGTGTACACATCGTCCCATGTTGCATGGCGATTGCCGATGTTACAGGCGATGAGAGCCATAGGCTCCCATATTACAGGATTGCCGCTGGGGTTTGTGGACACCCCAGCGGCGATGTCGCCTGTAACATCGGCGGTGCGTCGCCGGAAGTATCGCCACGTGTAAACACGCGACGGTGAACCTGGCGGGGCTACAAAAATGATATCTCTGGCGATGTGGATAGGTGTGACGGTACCCTAAGACTTTTTCAACTAAGAATGGATGAAAATTTCTCAAACAAGAAATGAAAGACTTTTGGCTGGCTACAAAAAGCACTTACAAGCTGAGATACCTGCAAAAGGGAGTGCTACTAGGTACTAATCATGCAGGATGCCCAAAAGATGAAAATATTTTTTTGCCTAAAATACAAAGGAAATGTGTAATCTCTTACTTTATGCCTTTTAGAGATCATTTAATTTTTATTTGCCTAACTGTTCACAGCAACAAGCCACTGTAGTATGAGGGGCTCCAAATAGTCCTCTACATAGTATAATGCACCCCCCATATTCCTCCATATACGGTAGTATAATGGCCCCACATAGTCCTCCATATAGTATATGCACCACCCCTAGAGCTCTAGAGCATTTAGCATGGTTTGGGCACCAGTCCATAAAAAATATAGGAAAGAGAAGGAAAAAAGTTCAAAGAAGGACAACTAAATTTATTTTTATCAAAACCCTTTTAACATGCTGTAAATTAAAGAAGATAATGCATACTCACCTTAATGATTATCTAGGGCTCCTCTTTTAGTGCTGCCTAGTCCTTCATCAGTGTGTATATGTCCTCAACTATTTGGGCGGGCATGTGAGTGTGGCGCCCCGCAACGAGTGAGTCACAGGAGTGTATTGCATCCCAGACTGCAGATGTAATATTCTCTGACTAAGCAATGACATGGTTAAAACTCAGAGCTCCATACCCTACATGCACATCAGAATAGAGGGCCAATAAGGTCCTGGTGGGCGGAGTGTAGGAGTAGAGTGTAGGAGAAGTTAGAGCAGCAGAAGAGTCATCAAGAATGTAGGAGAAGGAGGAAGGAAAAGAAGTGGCCGGGAGGAACGTAGGAGAGGGGGCTCTGCACAGCTCCGTGCAGCCCCTAGGCCACCACCGGTTGGGCGCCATTACCCGGTGCCTCAACAACCTGACTCTGGGCGAACATCCACGGGTCAAAATACACCCGCGCCCATCTACAACCGGATCACTGGTTCCGAAGCTGGTAGTCGTTTATCACTGCTATGCAAACCAGGAGTGGAGGGACCGCTCCACAGGAGTACCCCACCGCTGCAGCAAACAGAGCCGTCTTGCCAGCGGAGTACCCACCAAAAGGACCCCAGGCTACCCCTCACACCGGAACGTACACACCGGCAGGGAAATTTAAGTAGTCCCTTGTACCCGACCTTGGCACCCAAAGGCGACATCGGCACCCATCTAGAATAAGCTTAGAATGGAGGAACACCGCAGAGCTTTGAGAAATACCGGTCATTGCTAAGTCCACCGGCCCGTTACCCGTTACCTGTATACCATGTATTACCTGCTGGATACAGTAAAATACCCGTTACAGAGACTATCAGTGTCTGTGCCTTTTTCAGAACTGTCCATATCTGCATGTTAGAAGTACAGCAGCTGCCTCACAACATCTTGTGCAGCTCCTGGCTCCGGGGACTCCCGCTCGTCCTGTGGGGAGCGTTTCATCTTGCTGCATCACATCCCCCGGAGGCCCAAGCAGCGCCGGTGAACTCACCGGAAGTCTCACAGGTGGCGTCATGACAGTATATCAACCTTTAATCTGTTCAGCCAACCCTATTGATCTGGATCACCGGGCCCCACAGTCGCAGGCGCGGTTCCGTGACAGGGAGAAGAAAAACGCCTGCCCTGTGAAGTCCCGGCTACGGTGAGTCATGAACACTGCACATAATCAGTGGACAACCCATTTATTAAACGGGATCTATCAGCTCATTCTACCCCCTTATTCTTTTACATGTTATTTCAAAACAATTCAATCCATACTCTTATTAAAGTGAACCTGTCACCCCTTTTGTGCATTATAACCTGCGCCCTACACCCTAGACATACTGTGATTGGGGTTCTGGTAACCCCTTTAGACCCCCAGATTGGCCCCTGATTACCTCAGAAATTAACATTTAATGTGTCCCACGCTGTATGTTAATTAGCCCTTCATGGTCAGGTGGGGTGGTGCTCACTTCAGGCCAAGTGTGTCTGTAAAACCCGTTCCGCCTCCTGTAAAGACAGCATTCATGCCTGTGCAGTGGTGTGGGTCACTGTGCTCTATTGCAGCCGCACAAAGTCTCGCGAGACTTCAGAAATCTCACAAGACTTTGGTCACTGCAGCTTCAAGAGAGCACAATGAGCCGCACCTGAATGCCGTCACTGCTTCCATACATACACAGGAGGGATGGCATATTACAGGCGGTGGGGCGGGTTTTACACGCACAAGGCGGCTCAGGTTGAAGTGAGCCGCATCCCACCTGACCATGTAGAGCTAATTACCATATGACACGTTCATAAGTAAAGCATATAATGGCCATATGCTATTTTTATATGAATTGCTATCACATAAGTGTAGAAGAGATTGCCTCACTCACAGTTGACCCTCTGCAATAACAAAGGTTTGCTCTTTAAAAAAATGTAAATAATAATTAATAAAATAAAAAAACCAGAAACATTAAAAAAAAATTAAGCTCTCTTAGGCCCCTTTCACATCAGCATTTGCTGATCGCGGCAGTTGCGGTGAAAAAAACGCAACTGCTGCGATTACCGCATAACGGCCACACTTGCACTTCACTTGCGGCAAGCCCCATGCAGTGTCTATGGGGCTTGCGGCAAGTGCGGTTTCGGCACTTGCGGCAGATGCGGTTTTTTCGCAGCCGCATCTGCGGCAAGTGCCGAGACCGCAACTAGACTGCACTTGCTGCACCTGCCGCAAGCCCCATAGACATTGCATGGGGCTTGCCGCAGGTGAACCGCAAGTGCGGCCATTATGCGGTAATCGCGGCAGTTGCGTTTTTTTCACTGCAACTGCCGCGATCAGCGCAAAACACTGATGTGAAAGCAGCCTTAAATGTTTAAAGAACATTGTAAGGTTCCTGGACTTCACAGCTGCTGCCAAATTTGGCACTGTGTCAAAACACCTGCAAACTCCAGGAAGCTTGAAAAAATTACTTTTAGGCTGAAGGCACACTGTCGTGTTTGATGCACGACAGTGATGCAAGTGCTGTGCGTGTTTGTGGGTGTGTGTGGTGCGAGTGGTGAGTGTGGCTGGCTGTATGTATGTTAGTGTGCTGTGATTGTGAGGTGTGAGTTTGAGTGTGGTGCATGATTGTGATGCTGTCCACGGTTCTGAAGGACCGTGGGCAGCATTTGTCGGGGAATTTAAGCTCTGCGGCTGTCAAAGCCACAGAGTTTAAATGTCCCGCTTTGCCGGTACAGTAAGTAATCATCCTGTACCGCTGTGTCAGCGGTGCAAGATGATTACTAAGCACCCAGCTGATGGGCACTTTTGTATATTTTGTGGGGTTAAATTGCATAAGCAGCATCTGTGCGGCATATGAGCCCAGATGCTGAATATGCAGTAATGAACCCCGGTAATAAAGGGTTAATATGTGTAAATACAGTGGCACCATGTCTCTAAAGAGTGCCCCCCTCCCTAGAGACATGGTGCTTAAAATCATTGGTAGTTCAGGGGTTAAACTGGGACATTACTGAATAGCCGGGATTTGTCGGCTTTCTGTAATGTGCTTTGACAGCCAGAGAGTTTAATGCGTTTTTGGCTGCACACTCGCACCGTGTGCTGTATGGGGGCGAGATTTTCTCGCCCCATACACTTGCATGGTGCTCACGTGCATCAGAATCACATGTAGTCGCAGCAAGCTGCGACTGCACTTGCTTCTGACTTGCAATGTGAGTTAGGTGCGGGGGACTTACACCAGTGTGCCCTGCCTGATAGGGCAACACTGGTTCGAGTGCAATGCGACTTTCCCTCGCATTGCACTCGCGTGAGTCCCTCACCCAGTGGGCCTTCAGCCTTAAGCTCAAAAAAATTCTACAGGTGGAAAGAAAATGGTAGACCTAATGGCTGGGAACACTCCTAACAATATGGTTAGGTGTTGTTCCCAGACACCGGGTCTTCCAGTGAGCCTTTTGGCTCCAAATAATCAGGGAAAGTGTTAGGGCCTTTTTAAATTTTGAACATTTTTCCCAAGCAAAGACGTGTTTGCCGATTTTTTTTAAGTAAAGATATCTGGTTTCAGATCGTGAACTGAATCATCAATGTTCATGCCGAATTTAAAATTGGAGCACATGACTGGGGAAGGTTCGCTCATCTCTACTGCTAGAAGACTATGTCATCCTTTTCATACCCATACTATTCGAGTGTATGAAGTATCTCCTCTTGTAGGATATTCTGCATTGAGACTGCCATTAAAGTTGGTCAAGTATCCAACTAGAGATGAGGGGACCTGTGGAAGTTCAGGGACTTTAGATAAAGTTCTTTTCTGGACCCGAACTTGACCCGAACTTCATTTTAAATCACTAATTGGGCAGTTTGGCTCTCCGCCACATACAACTTGTCATAAAAAAAACACTTCCAGGGGAGGGAGAGCGAGGTTTTGTAATTTTTCTGTGCACAATATATCCATCAACCTTGATTTTACCTCCACTGCAAATGGCTCCCACTGGGCTGAGTACAAAGCGTACCCAAGCACAGTGATGCTCGCTCAAGTGGTTTGCATACGTAAAGTACCCAAACTCCAAACTCAAACACTGATTTTTTTGTAAAGTCTGTGTTTGGCACAAACCCCAAACTTTAAATTTCAGGTCCTCTCATATTTCCCCCCTTTGGCTGTGAATAAAACCCCATATCATCAGGCTTTCTCCACTTAACTTGACAGTTACTTAAATTTTGTAATATGTTACTCCTTTTCTTTCTTTGTTTTTTTCCAAAGACATTTGCATGCATCAGAGCCTCGTCTGTTGACTTTCATCTTGTTGCTCCAAATCAACTGTTTCCTAACTTCTACTGTCCACTTTTAGTATTTCTTTGCAAACTGAAGCCGATGCTTCAATACGATGATATTGAAGTCCATGCTTCTTCACCTTTTTTTTAGCCACCATTCCAGACTTGTGTAATGTGAGTTGCATGGTGCTTGCATGGGCGTGCAGTGTTTGTCACAACAGAACTGATAGTTCTTGTGATGAGTGACTTGTTGATGCCAATATTTTGCCTGGACATCCACCTCTTGGCTTTTGAATTTCATTTTCTTCTAACTGTCAAGACACTGACATGATGAAGTTTGGCAACTTTCTTGGCTGAGAGAATGCTATCGATGATCTGGACGATGGTGTTTCTCTTTTTTTGGGAAAGCTTCTTCATGGCTGCTGCTCGATTTGAACCAGTGATCTTTCACTTGAAAATCAAACTAATAAAACTCTGAGCTATTAGGGAATTTGAGAACAGACTCTGGGTTTTAGTATACAGGAAGAAAAAAAAATTCAAACACCAGAAGCAAAACAGTAACAATGTAATAAACATAATAATAATAATAATAATACTTTATTTATATAGCGCCAACATATTCCGCAGCGCTTTACAATGTAGGGTTAGAGTACAGAAAATACAGTAAGTAATTACAATAGAGAACAAATAAAGTACAATAATTGGATACAATCAATGTGAAAAAAAAATACAATAAATAAAGCAAGAAATGAAGGTGACCCTGCTCAAAAGAGCTTACAATCTACAACGGGATAGGGGTTGCACAAGGTGCCGGGGCTTATTGCACTGGTGGTCCAGGCATCTTGAGGAAATGGGGTATAGGGCTAAGCTTACATGGATGGTCATTATACAGTCTGTGTAGACCTTTATGGTTTGGTGGAGTTTGTAGAAGAGTAATGTCCAGAGGGATAGCCCATTCACTGTCTACAGTACAAAGGACGTCTATTAGGGAGTATGATAGGCCGCCTTAAAAAGATACGTTTTTAGGGATCGTCTGAAGCCATGCAAGTTGTGGATAGTCCTGATTTCTTTGGGTAAAGCATTCCAGAGTTTTGGTGCAGCTCTGGAAAAGTCTTGGAGCCGGGAGTGGGAGGATCGGATTAGTGCAGATGTTAGTCGAAGGTCATTTGAGGAACGTAGAGAGCGGGTGGGGTGATAGACAGAGATGAGGGAGGAGAGGTAGGGGGGAGCTGCACTGTGAAGAGCTTTGTGGGTGAGAACAAGCAATTTGAATTTGATCCTGTAATATACGGGCAGCCAGTGCAATGACTGGCACAGAGCAGAGGCATCTGAGTAACGATTGGCCAGATGGGTGATCCTGGCTGCTGCATTAAGGATGGACTGGAGAGGAGAAAGTCTGGTGAGGGGGAGGCCGCTTAATAGAGAGTTACAATAGTCAAGGCGGGAATGGATTAGGGCCACGGTGACGGTTTTTGTTGTTTCCAGGGTGAGAAAGGGGCGGACTCTAGAGATATTCTTCAGGTGTAAGCGACAGGAGCGGACGAGAGATTGCGTGTGGGAGGAGAAGGAGAGATCGGTGTCAAACATAACACCCAGACAGCGAGCCTGCTGCCTAGGCGTTATCGTAGTGCCGCATACTGAGAGAGAGATGTCCGATTTAGGGAGGTTAGTGGATGGGGGGAGCAGAAGAAGTTCAGTTTTGGAAAGGTTTAGTTTCAAATAGAGAGTGGACATGATATTGGAAACTGCAGCTAGACAGTCATTGGTGTTCTTTACTACCGCAGGGGTAAGGTCAGGGGCTGAAGTGTATAGTTGTGTGTCATCAGCATAAAGATGGTACTGGAAGCCAAATCGGCTGATGGTCTGTCCAATCGGGGCCGTGTAGAGAGAGAAGAGGAGAGGGCCAAGGACTGAACCCTGAGGGACTCCAATAGTGAGGGGAAGAGGGAAGAAGTGGAGCCAGCAAAAGACACACTGAAAGAGCGATCAGAAAGATAGGAGGAGAGCCAGGAGAGAGCAGTGTCCTTTATGCCAATGGAGTGCAGCATGGAGAGTAGGAGCTGATGGTTGACAGTGTCAAAAGCTGCAGAGAGATCAAGAAGAATAAGCAGAGAGTGGTCGCCATTACGTTTTGCTGTCAGAAGGTCATTGGTCACTTTGATGAGGGCAGTTTCTGTGGAGTGAAGGGGGCGGAAACCAGACTGTAATGGATCTAGAAGAGAGTGAGCGGAGAGGTAACGGGTGAGGCGGGAATAGACCAGGCGCTCCAAGAGTTTAGAGATGAAGGGGAGATTGGAGACTGGTCTGTAGTTATTTGTGCAGGTTGGGTCGAGAGTGGTTTTCTTTAATAATGGAGTAATGATCGAGTGTTTGAAGGAGGAGGGGAAAATGCCAGAAGAGAGGGAGAGATTGAAGATTTTGGTTAGATGAGTGGTGACGACTGGAGAGAGGGACTGGAGCAGGTGTGAGGGAATGGGGTCAGTAGTGCATGTGGTGGGACGAGAGGAAGAAAGGAGCCTGGAGACTTCTTCTTCTGTGACTGGGTCAAATGTGGAGAGTGAACCGGAGAAGATGTGGGGAAGAATGGGGGTGGCAGCGCTTGGAGGCTGAGAGCTGATTTCCTGGCGGATGTTGTCTATTTTCTCCATGAAGTAGGAAGCCAGGTCATCAGCACAGAGGTCAGTGATGGGGGCCTGCACTTTCGGACTGAGGAGAGAGTGAAAGGTGTCAAAGAGTTTTTTTGGATTGTTGGATAGTGAGGAGACCAGGGTGGTGAAGTAGGTCTGTTTGGCAAGGTGAAGGGCAGAGTTGTAGGTTTTTAGCATGAATTTATAGTGGATAAAGTCTCCTGGTGAGCGAGTTTTCCTCCATAGACGTTCAGCACTCCTGGAGCATCGCTGGAGGAATCGAGTTTGTGGTGTGAGCCAGGGTTGTTTTGTTCTCTGTTTGGAGGTTCTGCGGGTGAGGGGCGCTACTTGGTCCAGGGAGCTTCTGAGAGAGTCATTGTAGTGATTTACTGTCTGATCTGGACAGGAGATTGAAGAGATTGGGGACAGAAATGAGATGAGGGAGTCTGTGAGTGCTTGAGGGTTAATGGTCTGTAGATTTCTGGATGTGTGATAGGTAGGATTGGGCTGTGTTGGCCGAGGGTTAGTGAGTGAGAAGGAAAGAATGTTGAGAGTAGAGTTGAGTTATCCAAGGGGGAGGATAAGCAGAGCCGGGTAAAGACAAGGTCAAGGGTGTTACCGTTTTCGTGTGTCTTAGAGGTTGAGAGCTGTGATAGGCCAAGAGAGGTAGTTAGAGATAGGAGCTGGGATGCAGATGGGGAGATGGGGCTGTTTATGGGAATGTTAAAGTCTCCCAGAATAAGGGTTGGTAAATCTGAGGACATGAAATGCGGGAGCCAAGCGGAGAAATGGTCGAGGAACTGGGTGGGTGACCCTGGGGGGCGGTATACCACCGCTACTTTGAGGGGGAGGGGATGGAATAGCCTAATGGTATGGACCTCAAAAGAAGGGAATGAGAGTGATGGGGCTGGAGGAATGACCTGGAAAGTACATTGTGGGGACAGGAGGAGGCCAACTCCACCGCCACGTCTGTTCCCAGGTCTAGGGGAGTGAGAGAAGTGTAAGCCGCCGTAAGAAATAGCAGCAGGGGAAGCAGTGTCTGAATCCTGGATCCAGGTTTCTGTGAGGGCCAGCAGGTTAAGAGAGTTGGTAAGGAAGTAATTGTGAATGAAGGGAAGTTTGTTGCATACAGACCGTGGATTCCAGAGAGCGCAATTAAAAGAGGGAGATGAAGGTGTGCAGGTGATATTAATAAGGTTAGTGAGGTTTCTGTGTGAGGTGGGAGAGGGGTTGAAGTTAGCAGAGGGTGGACCAGGGTTGGGAGAGATATCACCTGAGAGGAGCAGCAGTAAAAAGAGAAAAAGCAGATAGTTTTTGGAATTAGGACATGATTTATTATGACAACCTTTGGAATATGATGGGCTGAGAGTCTTCAGTAAACTGAAGATAGCATGGGAGCTGTACATAGAGTAGGGCAGGAGAGAGGGGCTGATGTGAATGAGTGGTGATGGAGGGGGGATGGGGTGATAAAAATTGGTGGCAAGAGCACATAAGAAAACAAACAGTGAAATACAAGACATGGTAAAGATTAGTAGTGAATGGAGTTATGCACAGTGTTGGAGTGTCCCTCTATGTCATTGTCTTCCAGCAAGAGCGCATAGAACAATAGATATTGAAGTAAAGGACATGGTGATAGGGAAAGGAAAAGAAGTTAACTATTTTTTTTTTTCCTCTCCCTGTTGAATAGAGTGGCTTACCTGACTAAACATGACAATATTCTGCTTAACTAATCATATGCTAAACAGTTGCAAGTCAACTTTATGTAAGTCAACATGATTGTCTATAACATGAAGGTAAATAAGAAAAAACCGTGCCACTCATCCTGTGTGTACTGGTGCACACTAAAACACTATACAAAGTAACCAAAAATCAGATGAACTCAAAGCTAAGTCACCTTAATAGAATCTACACATGCATTACTGTTAGTGAACAATGAAAATTGGAGACCCCTTAGCTTGTACATATGGCCATGTGTACAACCGCCCGGTAACCACGTGTCACATCGCCATTGGACTCGGTGGCCGGTGTTCCTGCCTCGGCCGCTGGGAGGAGCCGGATTCCTTCGGCTGGTGGCGCCGGTGATAGGAGGGGCTTGTCCTCATATGGAACTGCTCCCTCGACGTTTGCCTCTGTCGCTGAGCGCCGCTGTGTTTCCCCTCTGGGTGGTGTTGGTCGCAGAGGAGCGGGCCCTGCAGAGGTGTCCGTTAGGCGCAGCCTGCGTTCTTCTGTCAGAGGTGGCGTGGGTGGAGCCAGTCGTGCATCTCCATCTGGCCTGGTTCTAGGGGCGGTCCGGATGAGGTAATCAGGCTGTGAGCTCCAGCCTATGGGAGGTAACCGTGCCCTTCAAATACATTGGAGCCTGTCTTGCAGGCCGCCAGATATAGTTTTGGTTCCCCAGTGATAGTGTGTGTTTAGTTTTGTGTCTGACCTTGCCTGGATTTCTGACTCTGCCTCTGCCTATTGATTTTGTACCTCAGCTGCCCTCTTGGTTTTTGCCCTTGACCTTTGCCTGGATTTTTGACTCTGCTACTGCCTGATGATTTTGTACCTTCGCTGCCCTCTCGGTTTTGACTCGGACTTCTGACTTCGTTTTTCGGGTCTTGATTTTCCCCTGGCGACCTCCCCGGCTCTGTTGCTCATATAGGCAGCTACCCCCTGGGCTCCGCTGTAATTCCAGATCCCTGTATAGGGGTTAAGGGTCTCGGGGTTTCTCGGGGTGCTGCCTACCAGCAGCTCGGCCTCACAGCGGATGGTCGTCACACCACGTTGTGGAGTGTCCCCTGTACTGGATCCAAATCTGCCTTCATACCTGTATTGTAATCTCAGCCTCTCTCTGGATGAAAAATCTCTGTTGAAATGTGTGAGCAGCAGACCTGATAACAGAGACAATAAAGGCAACATCATCTTATGGCTAGTGGGGGAAGGTGCTCTACAGAGGGCGTGACCCCATATTCTAAATAAGAAAAACTGTGGCACTTATCCTGTGTGTACTGGTGCACGCTAAAACACTATACAAAGTAACAAAAAATTAGCTGTAGTCTGCGCTAAGCTGATTTTTTGTTACTTTGACTGACAAATTGTGACACTGCGAATTCAGTTAAGGACTCTCAAATTGTAATATTTTACTTTGAATTCAGTAATAATATGCCTCTCCAGCCTGTGCAAGTGGGTGGTCATGTGACTTTATATACAGTACGTGATTTGCACAGTAACGGTCAGATTCTAGATTCTTATCTGCTTTTCTCAATTAAACATTGAGAGAAACAGAGGACAGTATCATTGGCATGTGCACCAACTATGCAAATTACACATATGGCGTCACCTAACCAGCGACTCATATTGGGAATACTGTGGAATTATGACAGTGTGTACATCACACACTGTCATGATTAGACAGTCAGCAGTCACATACAGTTGTGGCCAAAAGTATTGACACCCCTGCAATTCTGTCAGATTATATACTTGGTTGCACAACCTTTAGCCAAAATAACTGCGATCAACCGCTTCCGGTAACCATCAATGAGTTTCTTACAATGCTCTGCTGGAATTTTAGACCATTCTTCTTTGGCAAACTGCTCCAGGTCCCTGATATTTGAAGGGTGCCTTCTCCAAACTGCCATTTTTAGATCTCTCCACAGGTGTTCTATGGGATTCAGGTCTGGACTCATTGCTGGCTACCTTAGAAGTCTCCAGTGATTTCTCTCAAACCATTTTCTAGTGCTTTTTTAAGTGTGTTTTGTGTCATTGTCCTGCTGGAAGACCCATGACCTCTGAGGGAGACCCAGCTTTCTCACACTGGACCCTACATTATGCTGCAAAATTTTTTGGTAGTCTTCAGACTTCATAATGCCATGCACACGGTCAAGCAGTCCAGTGCCAGAGGCAGCAAAGCAACCCCAAAACATCAGGGAACCTCCGCCATGTTTGACTGTAGGGACCGTGTTCTTTTCTTTGAATGACTCCGCTGGTCCGGAGATCATGGGGTTAATCACAGCCTAACTTGCTGTGCCCCACCGTCCTCCGCCCAGCGCGACCTGTGATTGGCCGCCCAGCCCTGAGGAATCGTCACCCAGCACCGCAGAGTAAAAGAGGAAGTGATCCGGCGAAAACAGGTACCGTACACGTGTGTACTGTAAACATGGGTGTGTGTGTGTGCACTGTGTGTGTGCACTGTGTGTGTGCACTGTGTGTGGCGCAATTGCGGCACGGCCCCACGCAATGTATAGGACACTTGCGGTTCACTTGCGGCAAGTGCAGGTGAAAAAACCGCACTTGCCACACAGCACTTGCGGCGCAATTGCGGCACGGCCCCATGCAATGTATAGGACACTTGCGGTTCACTTGCGGCAAGTGCGGCAACCGCACTTGCCGCAAGTGTCCTATACATTGCATGGGGCCGTGCCGCAATTGCGCCGCAAGTGCTGTGCGGTAAGTGCGGCAAGTGCGGTTTTTTCACCCGCACTTGCCGCAAGTGAACCGCAAGTGTCCTATAAATTTGTTTTTTTTACTTTTTCCTAATGTAAGACCTCCCCCGAAAGTAAGACAGGGTGGGACTTTTGGAGGTAAATTTAATGTAAGACAGGGTTTTACTTTCGGGGAAACACGGTAGTAGTTTAGTAGATTGAGGGTTGAGGAAGGGACGGATTCTGGAAATATTTTTGAGCTGGAGGTGACAGGAGGTGGCGAGAGCTTGAATATATGGTTTGAAGGATAAGGCAGAGTCAAGGACTTCAGGTACAGGGCAAAGTGTGATATCATTTATTGTGATACATCAGGTAAGGGAGGTGCGCAAGATGGGGGAAAGATGATGAGTTTAGTTTTGTCTACATTTAGTTTAAAGAAATGAGAGGAGAAGAAGGAGGATATGGCTGATAGACACTCTGGGATTATGGACAGCAGAGATGTGACGTCTGGGCCAGAGAGGTAGATCTGAGTGTCGTCAGCGTACAAGTGGTACTGGAATCCATGGGACTTTATGAGTTGTTCGAGGCCAAGAGTATGAATGGAAAAAAGAAGTAACCACAGGACAGAGTCTTGAGGGACCCCAACAGAGAGGGGATAGGGTGAGGAGGTAGTGTTGGAGTGGGAGACACTAAATGTGCGGTTGGAAAGGTAGGAGGAGAACCAGGAGAGGGCAAGGTAGTGATACTAATGGAAGAGAGGATCTGTAATAGGAGGCAGTAGTCGACTGTGTCAAATGCAGAGGACAGGTCAAGAAGGAGGAGGATGGAGAAATGTCCGTTAGCTTTGGCGGTAAGTAGGTCATTAGTGATTTTGGTTAAGGCGATTTCGGTGGAGTGGTGGGGGCGGGAGCCAGATTGAAGGTTGTCAAAGAGAGAATTGGATGAGAGGTGATCTATAGATCATATCTATAGATGATGTAAACTAATAAGATGTGTTCATTTTTCTTCTGCATTGAAAGGCAGAAGGGAAAGCAAGTTTACAAACTTTGCAGAGGAGTAATGTTAATATAATGGACTTAAAACTAAATTCTACATTAAATGAAATAATTATTTGATTTTGATTTTGTTTGCTTATTGTCACTTGTATAACAGACTCCTGTCCACACACTCAATTAATCAGTCAGACTCTAACCTCTACAAAATGGGCAAGACCAAAGAGCTTTCTAATGATGTCAGGGTAAAGATCCTAGATCTGCACAAGGCTGGAATGGGCTACAAAACCATAAGTAAGACAAAGCTGGGTGAGGAGGAGATAACTGTTGGTGCAATAGTAAGAAAATGGAAGAAATACAAAATGAGGTCATCCACATCGATCTGGGACTCCATGCAAAATCTCATGGGGTATCCAGGATCATGAGGAAGGTGAGAGATCAGCCTAAAACTACACAGTGGGAACTTGTTAATGATCTCAAAGCAGCTGGAACCACTGTCACCAAGGAAACCATTGGTAACACATTACGCTGTAATGGATTAAAATCCTGCAGTGCCCGCAAAGTCCCACTGCTCAAGAAGGCACATGTGCAGGCCCATCTGAAGTTTGCTAATGAACACCTTGGTGATTCTAAGAGTAATTGGGAGAAGGTGCTCTGGTCAGGTGAGACAAAAATTGATCTTTTTGGCATTGACTCAACTCGCTGTGTTTAGAGGAAGAGAAATGCTGCCTATGACCCAAACAACACCATCTCCACTGTCAAGCATGGTGGTGGAATCATTATATTTTGGGGGGTGTTTCTCTGCTAAAGGCACAGGACTACTTCACCGCATCAATGGGACAATGCATGGAGCCATGTACCGTAAAATCCTGAGTGACAACCTCCTTCCCTCCACCAGGACATTAAAAATGGGTCGTGGTTGGGTATTCCAATACAACAATGACCCAAAACATACAGCAAAGTTAACAAAGGAGTGGTTCAAAAAGAAGCACATTAAGGTCATGGAGTGGCCTAGCCAGTCTCCAGACCTTATAAGAAAACTTATGGAGGGAGCTGAAGCTCTGAGTTGCCAAGCTACAGACTCAAAATCTTAATGACTTAGAGATGATCTGCAAAAAGGAGAGGAACAAAATTCCTCCTGACATGTGCGGAAAACTAATCATCAACTACGAAAAACGTCTGACTGTTGTGCTTACCAACAAGGGTTGCCACCAAGTATTAAGTCTTGTTTGCCGGAGAGATCAAATACTTATTTCTCTCTGAAAAATGCAAATACCTTTATATAATTTAGACAATTTGATTTCTGCATTTTATTTTTTTATACTCTATCTCTCACTGTTAAAATTAACCTACCCTTAAAACTATAGACTGTTGTGAGGCACCGCCGGCATGATCCTCATGGCCGGGGCGCATCACATGCAGGATCAAGGTATGATCCTGTTCACACTGGCCGGTTTGACTGTGATAACACTGTGAACCAACTTGAGACACAGGGTTTCATGAGCCTAATGAGCGGCAGTGAGAGTGGGATGAGATCGAGGAAGCCCTAAGGAATGAGGGCTGAGTGCTGACAACCCGGAACACAGGGAGTTAACCTGAGCTGTGTGAAAGGCTGATTACCAGTAGCTAAGGGGGTGTGTCCATGTGGGTGTGGCTGGCACGATAAGAGTCAGCCAGCTGAGTGAGAGGAGATCCATTCTCAGCCAGACAGCAGCCTGAGAGGATGTGGGCTGATTACCAGCCGGAGAGCTGAGCAGAGCCAGTCTGTGTGAGGGACTGGGAGTGCAAGTCCATGCCGCCATGTTGAGATGGTGAAGGGAGCATGCTAGCTCCATGCCGGTGCCGAGGTCCGCGGTTGTGATAGCACCTGGTGGGGAAGCCGTGGCTGAACCCAGTGGATACTGGTCCGGGCGTGGGGTGAACCACGTCCGGGAAAGGAGCCCTTGGGGGACGCTTGGTGGACCCGTTACACAGGTAGCGAGACCCAGATCCGTGCCCGGTAAGACAGCAGTTCCCGTGTAACGGAGTGAGCTGTGTGTGAGTAATGCTAGGTGGGCATAACCGCTATTGGGTCCGACTAGGCAGTCGGTAAGGACCCGTTGATGTATGTAGGGGCTTAGGCAATTGCCCTGAATGTAAGATGATGACCTATGTAAGAACATTGTATAATAATGTGGGGAGAAAGTGACCCAGCCAGTATGGATGATGTTGGAGGCGTTCCGTCCCTGTGGGACGAGAGGGAGGCTTGCCCTGCTGCTTGCAGAGGGTACCCGTCCCTCAACCACGGCCTCTAATGGTGTGGGTGTGCCTGTGGTGCCAGACACAGGGGTAATAGGGCTCCTAGTAGGTATCGGATGAGGTTCCCGTGTACTATGGTTTGCCAGTCCCTGTAATGGGCCATGGAGGAGCCACAGTCCATGGATGATGGGCTGTGAGCGTGTGGAAGAAATGTATGTGATCCATGGACGTTTGAATGATGGATCACACATGGTATGTAAGGCCCGGTCAGGCAGGAATCCTGACTACGGGGTAATGTTATGTCATCAAGCTGGGTGACTAAAGCCAGGCGGCAGGTACCGCCATTGGGACCCACAGGGCCCGTTGAGGCGTATGTAACGAAGGTCAGAAGCAAGGGTTAAAAGGGCTCCTAGAGTGGGGACACCATGGTTGAACCAGGTGGACTCTGACCGGGACGTAGGCGGAGATACGTCCAGGAAGGAGCCCCTTGGGGATACATGACATGCCCGGTACTCAGGTTGCTCAATCCCTGTTATGAACCCGGAGGGGTCATCGTCGAAATATAACACATGTATTTATTCTAAATGTACTGTAAGATGTGTAAGTAGGCCGGAGGCCGTAGCTACCCCGGGAGCAGGTGTTAGAGCTCCAATGGGGAGAGAGTCGTGGTTACAGGTCCCCCGGGTTATGGTGAATGTATATGTGCAATGTTCTATGTAATGTATGATGTATTTATGTAAAGTGTTTATAAGCAATGTGATATGTGTCCAACATGCTACCCGGGTTATGTTATTATATGTGAAAAATAAACGGGTACACATTGGTTAAACTTATAATCACGTGTTTTGTCGTTATGCAAGCGGGTTCCCCGGTTGCTACCTCACACTGTTCATGTCTTTGTCAGAGGGCAAACTTACAAAATCAGCAAGGGATGAAATACTTATTTTCTTCACTGTATGAAAGCCTCCCCTACCTTGTGTTGCTTCTAGCACTGGTGCCCTCTTATGTGACAATGCTTTTTGGCCTAGTGACACACGTGTCCAGGTATAACAATTACCTCTTCTCTCCCTATATGTTTAGTGCTGAACCCATGTATTCTAAGAGGAAACCATGACTGAAAGATTCATAAAACAATGTACATGATTACTGCCACGCATCCTTGTCCTCAGGCACCAATAAGAACTCCTAGGTCTCAATTGTGATGATGAAACCAGTAATATGGACATAATACTAAAGAAGTACCTGATAATCTAAATCTTCGACGAGCATGCATTATGCAGATTATTCATTTAAGTCCATATGGCTGGTTATAATAAAAAACAGTATAAAGCTTGGCCTTTGTTGCCCATATAAAGGCTCCATCTGCAAAGTAATTTCTGATGATGTAAAAGGGATTTTTATGATCTATCACCCCTCTTTCTGCTTGGTTTGCATACCTTTTACGAGCTTTTAGAATGTATACTGTACTTTTTAAATAAATGCAGTCCTATTCAGGTTGGCTTGGATGCAAGAGAAGATTGGCGGATAGCTTATTTTGGCAAACAAGTTCCTGGCATTGAGCCCAGATGACAAAAATTCAGCACTGCCTGGGACAGGCTCCGGGGAATCCTAAATAAGGAAATAAGTCAGGGATACAGTGTGGTCTAAAATTTCACGGCAGTTTAGGAAAACTTGTTAGCCTCCCTGATCTACTCTGAAATCAGTTAATGAGACAATAGTGAGTTAGTTTTCCAAGATAACTGGACCATTAGGAAAAGCTGAATTTATAGTTAGGCTATTTTTCAAAGTCTCTAAATTAGTTCAGATGAAGTCAGCAATATGAATGTAGGGAACAGAAGTTATCCCACCCCATCAATGGTGTGGAGAGCACTGATGACTTAAGAGAGTGTTACCGACTTCACAGCTCATTAAGGATTGGTTCAGATGTTTGGACCACCCATTGACCAGGGAATAATCCCAGTGTGTAAGGGAAGACCTGTCTGCGCTAAGAGGTGTTACAAGTGCTGCAACCTAACCACTTGTCAAAAATCCTACTGCTCGGCTAACCATCAAATAGGCCACGCACCTAAGTGAATGTTTATGTAGCTGTTTCAGGAACAATAGACTCTGCTTCACCAGCAACTTTAGGTCTATTGATCACTTGACTATTGTTTGGGAGAATACCAGCATCACGCTTGCTTTTCTCATTGACCATAATGAATTATGCCATATAAATTAGATGGCTGTCAGTTGAATGATAGTATGGCCAAGGGTTCAGCCAGAAGCCATCTTGGCCAACTCTCCTACACAAAGTGAAGTGAAGAAATCCAGCACCGGACTATATCTTCATTTTTCAATGCTTTATTGGTGAATTACAAGTATAAAATCGTCATGCAGAGGGAACGCAGTCCCACATAGCTGGACGTGTTTTGGACAACATCCTTAGTCTACAGCATACACTAATAGATTCCTCCTCCCAAAATATATACTGATTAAAACCTATGTGCTTGAACGCACCCAGGTGGTGTGTAATTGCTGATTATGACATAGGATAAAGATAGACCTATTCCCATCAATATACATATATAATACTGATAACGTCTTGGTATTAATGCTGGATGCTGAACAATTTAAAAGATTAATAAAATCCACTGTGCCTATTGAATAGTTACTATATGTGAGATTAGTTTTCAAATACACGACACAAAAATATAACAGTAGATATCAAACCTCACACAGAATAGTAAAGAGCTACAGGGTACACACACTGCAACCTGCTGCTTGTGAGGTTGATACGCACAGCAGTGGGTCTTAATAAGGCTAGCGTAGGGGCTGTTCCGAAGAGGGTCACTTTGTCGCGGTGGAATGGCTTAAAGGGCGTTTTTTTGCAAAAAGGGTAATTTCTGAATGATGACTATACCATGCAAGAGAAAGGTCTTGCCAATCCCAGTTTTTGCCAAGATGAGGTGTTTGCAGGTGGCTTCCAGAATGAAATTGACGCTGATTAGCTAATAACCACTGCAGCTTCAATCTCAGGAAATAATAAAACGTCTAATCATCTGAGCATATGATGAAATATGTGTTTGTAGTATGACAATGATCCCAAAGTCTAGATCTGAATGACTTCTGGACCAGTGCTTCATATTGACCTTGTCAAAGGCTGTACTTCAACTTTACATGGCTGCCAAGTTGAGTATGCTAAAAGACGTGTCATTCTACACAGAAGATTACATAGTATTACATAGTTTTTAAGGTTGAAGTAAGATTTTAAGTCCAACTAGTTCAACCCATAGCCTAACATGTTGATCCAGAGGAAGGCAAAAAAAACCCATGTGGCAACACTAAGCTCCACATTGGGGGAAAAAATTCCTTCCTGACTCCAGATACGGCAATCAGACTAGTTCCCTGGATCAACGCCCTATCAAAGAATCTAGTATATATAACTGGTAATATTATAGTTTTCAAGAAAGGCATCCAGGCCCTTCTTAAATGTTAGTAGTGACTCACTCATTACAACATCATGTGGCAGAGAGTTCCATAGTCTCACTGCTCTTACAGTAAAGAATCCGCGTCTGTGATTATGATTAAACCTTCTTTACTCCAGACGTAGAGGATGCCCCCTTGTCCCCGTCTCAGGCCTAAGAGTAAAGAGATCATTAGAAAGGTCTCTGTACTGTCCCCTCATATATTTATACATTATTGTAAGATCACCCCTAAGCCTTTGTTTTTCCAAGCTAAATAACCCCAAGTTTAATAACCTGTCTTGGTATTGCAGACCCCTCAGTCCTCTAATAACCTTGGTCCCTCTTCTCTGGACCCGTTCAGCTATGTCTTTCTTATACACCGGAGACCAGAATTGTACACAGTATTCTAAGTGTGGTCGCACTAGTGACTTGTATAGAGGTAAAATTATGTTCTCCTCATGAGCATCTATGCCTCTTTTAATGCATTCCATTATTTTATTTGCCTTTGCAGCAGCTGCCTGACACTAAATGTGAGTTTATCATCTACCCATACACCCAGGTCTTTTTCAGTGACAGTTTTGCCCAGTGTTTTACAATTAAGCACATAATTATACCTTTTGTTTCCTCTGCCCAAGTGCATGACCTTACATTTATCCCCATTAAAGCGCATTTGCCATTTATCAGCCCAAGCTTCTAGTAACATAGTAACATAGTAACATAGTTTTTAAGGTTGAAGGAAGACTTTAAGTCCATCTAGTTCAACCCATAGCCTAACATGTTGATCCAGAGGAAGGCAAAAAAAACCCCATGTGGCAACACTAATCTCCACATTGGGGGAAAAAATTCCTTCCTGACTCCAGATACGGCAATCAGACTAATTCCCTGGATCAACGCCCTATCAAAGAATCTAGTATATATAACTGGTAATGTTATAGTTTTCAAGAAAGGCATCCAGGCCCTTCTTAAATGTTAGTAGTGACTCACTCATTACAACATCATGTGGCAGAGAGTTCCATAGTCTCACTGCTCTTACAGTAAAGAATCCGCGTCTGTGATTATGATTAAACCTTCTTCCCTCCAGACGTAGAGGATGCCCCCTTGTCCCAGTCTCAGGCCTAAGAGTAAAGAGATCATTAGAAAGGTCTCTGTACTGCCCCCTCATATATTTATACATTATTATAAGATCACCCCTAAGCCTTCGTTTTTTCCAAGCTAAATAACCCCAAGTTTAATAACCTGTCTTGGTATTGCAGACCCCTTAGTCCTCTAATGACTTTTGTCGCTCTTCTCTGGACCCGCTCTAGTTCAGCTATGTCTTTCTTATACACCGGAGACCAGAATTGTACACAGTATTCTAAGTGTGGTCGCACTAGTGACTTGTATAGAGGTAAAATTATGTTCTCCTCATGAGCATCTATGCCTCTTTTAATACATCCCATTATTTTATTTGCCTTTGCAGCAGCTGCCTGACACTGGCCACTAAATGTGAGTTTGTCATCTACCCATACACCCAGGTCTTTTTCAGTGACAGTTTTGCCCAGTGTTTTACAATTAAGCACATAATTATACCTTTTGTTTCCTCTGCCCAAGTGCATGACTTTACATTTATCCCCATTAAAGCGCATTTGCCATTTAGCAGCCCAAGCTTCTAGTTTACATAAATCCTCCTGTAATATAAAATTGTCCTCCTCTGTATTGATTACCCTGCAGAGTTTAGTGTCATCTGCAAATATTGAGATTCTACTCTGTATGCCCCCTACAAGGTCATTAATAAATATATTAAATAGAAGTGGGCCCAACACTGACCCCTGTGGTACCCCACTGTTAACTGTGACCCATTCTGAGTGTGTTCCATTAATAACCACCCTTTGTTTCCTATCACTAAGCCAGTTCTTAACCCACTTACACATATTTTCCCCTATCCCCATTGCCCTCATTTTATGTATCAACCTTTTGTGTGGCACCGTATCAAAAGCTTTTGAAAAGTCCATATACACCACATCCACTGCATTTCCTTGGTCCAGTCCAGAACTTACTTCTTCATAGAAGCTTATTAGATTAGTTTGACAGGAACGGTCCCTTGTAAAACCATGTTGATAATGGGTCATGAGGTTATTTTTCTTCAGATACTCCAGTATAGCATCCCTTAGAAAACCCTCTAGGATTTTACCCACAGTAGAGGTTAAGCTTACTGGCCTATAATTTCCAAGTTCAGTTTTTGTCCCCTTTTTGAATATTGGCACCACATTTGCTATACGCCAGTCCTGTGGTACAGACCCTGTTATTATGGAATCTTTAAATATTAAAAATAATGGTCTATCTATGACAGTACTTAATTCCTGCAGCACTCTGGGGTGTATCCCATCTGGGCCCGGGGATTTGTCAATTTTAGTGATTTTTAGACGATGCCGTACTTCCTCTTGGGTTAAGCAGGTGACGTTTAATTGAGAATTTTTGTTATCACTGATCATATTGTCTGTCATGGGATTTTCTTGTGTAAATACTGTTGAAAAAAAGTCATTTAGCATATTTGCTTTTTCCTCATCCTCATCCACCATTTCACCCAGACTATTTTTAAAGGGGCCAACACCATCATTTTTTAGTTTCTTACTATTTATGTAGTTAAAAAATATTTTGGGATTCTTTTTACTTTCTCTGGCAATGAGTCTCTCTGTCTCAATCTTTGCTGCCTTGATTTGCTTTTTACAAATGTTATTTAATTTTCTGTATTTATTTAATGCTTTATCACTACCTACTTGCTTTAATTCCCTAAATGCTTTCTTTTTGTCACATATTGCACTTCTTACCGCTTTATTTAGCCATAGTGGTTTCCTCCTATTTCTAGCATGCTTATTCCCATAGGGTATATATTGTGCACAGGTCCTATTCAGGATGCTAATAAACATCTCCCATTTGTGTTGTGTACTTTTATGTCTCAGGACATCGTCCCAGTTTATTGCACTAAGATCATCTCTCAACCGTTGGAAATTTGCCTTCCTGAAGTTTAGTGTCCTTGTGACCCCTCTAGTACACGTCTTAGTAAAGGATACTTGAAAGCTTATTAAGTTATGATCACTATTACCCAAGTGACCTCCAACCCGTATATTTGATATGCGGTCTGGCCTGTTGGTTAATATTAGGTCCAGCAGTGCCCCCCTTCTTGTTGGGTCCTGAACCAGTTGTGAAAGGTAATTGTCTCTTATAGTTTTCAAAAACTTATTACCTTTGCTGGAACTGCAGGTTTCTGATCCCCAATGTATTTCAGGGTAGTTGAAGTCCCCCATAATAATGACTTCTCCCTGAGTCGCTGCTTCATCTATTTGCTTTATGAGGATATTCTCCTCCACTTCCATTATTGTTGGAGACTTATAACAAACCCCTATCAGTAATTTATTATTTTTTCCCCCTCCCCTTATCTCCACCCACAGAGACTCTACATTTCCATTAGATTCACCTATATTATCACGCAGGATGGGTTTTAAGGATGATTTTACGTATAAACATACACCTCCTCCTCGCCTATTTGTACGGTCATTTCTGAACAGACAATAGCCCTGTAAATTAACAGCCCAGTCATGGCTCTCGTCCAGCCAAGTCTCCGAAATCCCCACCATGTCATAATTATTTTCCAACAAAATCAATTCTAATTCCTCCATTTTGTTGGTGAGGCTTCTGGCATTAGTATACATGCACTTTATGCATCTCTCTTTACCTCTATTCCTTCCTACTAGATTGACTGTTCTAACCCCACCCCCCATGCCACCCCCAATTTTATTACTTGTGCCCAGGTTACTGTTTACACTATCTTCCCCTCCTATACAATGAATACCCTCCCCCCCAATCCCTAGTTTAAACACTCCTCCAACCTTCTAGCCATTTTCTCCCCCAGCACAGCTGCACCCTCCCCATTGAGGTGCAGCCCGTCCCTAGCATAGAACCTGTAGCCAACAGAGAAGTCGGCCCAGTTCTCCAGGAACCCAAACCCCTCCTTCTTACACCAATTCCTGAGCCACTTATTTATCTCCCTAATCTCCCGTTGTCTCTCTGGTGTGGCACGTGGTACAGGCAGTATTTCAGAGAATACTACCTTGGAGGTCCTTGCCTTAAGCTTGCAGCCTAATTCCCTGAAATCATCTTTAAGGACCTTCCACCTACCTCTAACTTTGTCATTTGTGCCAACGTGCACTATGACCGCTGGGTCCTCACCAGCCCCTCCCAGTAATCTGTCAACCCGATCAGCGATGTGCCGGACTCGAGCGCCAGGTAGGCAGCACACTGTTCGACGATCCCTGTCTTTGTGACAGATTGCCCTATCTATTCCCCTAATAATTGAGTCCCCCACTACCAGCACCTGTCTGGCCTGCCCTACTCTCCTGTTTTCCCCCTTACTGGAGCAGACACTCCTCTGGCTTTCAGAGGTCATGCCCTGCTGCAGCAGTGCTATCCCTGAACTCACACCCCCCTCATCTGCCAACATAGCAAATTTATTGGGGTGTGCCAGATCAGGGCTAGCCTCCCTGGCACCCTTCCCTCTACCCCGCCTTCTAACTGTCACCCAGCTAGCTACCTCATGGTCCTGAGGCTCCATAGTACCATCCTCCCCCACATCTATCCCATTGAGCAGCTGTTCAGTGAGCAGCAGACTCCTTTCCATATTGTCTATGGATCTCAGCGTTGTCAGTCGTTCATTTAGATCCAGTATCTGGGCTTCCAAATGCACAACGTACTCACATCTCACACAGCAGTATGCACCCTCGGCCGGCTGGTCAAGGAATGCATACATGTGGCAAGATGTACACTGGATGGCATTACCAATCATGGAGCTCATTTCCTAATGGGGATTGCACCAGACAGAAATGATAAGTAAAAAGAAATGCAAAGTATTAATAAAATACAACCAGCAATTCAGTAATTCCTCCCTTCCAAACTCCCTGAATCCAAAGTCACTGAATCACAAGTCACACACTTACTTCTGTCGCACTTGCGCTCTGTCACACAAAGCTCGCGGTCACACTCGCTAGAGAATCAGATATAAAGAGTCTTTTTTTTTTTCTTTTTTTCCCTTAGCAGCAAATCAGCCTGTATCTCACTGCACTTCCAAAGGCTAATAAGTTCTAGATATAAGTTAGGGCCGCTTTACACACACAGATATCTGTGTCCAACTTCTGAACAGATCTCTGGTTGCAGTCAAATCATGGATACATTGCTCCATTTTGTGGCTGTGTACAATGGAGCATTGTGTCCATGATTTCACTGCAACCAGAGATCTGTTCAGAAGTTGGACACAGATATCTGTGTGTGTAAAGCGGCCCTTACTTAATAATTTTATCTGCAATATCATATACTTTGCTATAGGTTTAAAGGTTCATCTGAACTGTCTTTCTTCCTATGTTCTGTTGGAGTATATGAACATCACCGAGGAGTTTTTCTGGGGGACTCTCCTCCACTATCTGTTACATTCTATTTTCCTGATTCCCATGGTGATCACGATTGGAAAAATCTTTGAAAAGTTAATTTATAGATGTGAGGTAGACTAGCAGTTGTCAGGCACATTTGGCACCGCTTATCTCTAGGCAACCGTTATATCAAACAGGAACAATAGTTGCTTAATCTCTTTCCTACTGACCTCAAACGAGGGTCGGCCATCCCCCAAAGACAAAATTGTTAGTGGATCTACAAGTATCTGATGTCTGTACCATATCTTCAAACCTGACTCTGACAATTGGAAGATTAGCAAATTGTAGTATTGCATAGCCTGGAGGAAATAATAAGAACATTTATAGTGTTGCCTTTTTCTGACTATAAACTTGCTTTAAAGGACAAGTACAGTCCCGTATTATTGAATAGTGTCAAGCAATATGTTTATTAGACATTGAGTGATGACAGAACATGAGATAATAGTTCACAATACTCATGTATGGATTTTCTTTGTTAGTTTTGTTTAGAAAATTGCCGTGCCACACAAGAGGAGACAGGGAGATGACATACTTACTATATCAATACACGATAACCTAGTGGGAAAGAATGTTCACTCGTTCATGTTGTATCATGCATTGAGTACATCAGGGGTGCACAAAGTTTAGCCCGGGGGCTACATGCAGCCAGTCATGCCATTTTTGTTGCCCACAACAGGGCCTGTCACACGTGTCAATGTCGCCCGCGATATCGCTCATGCGTCACAAATTATTAATCGCCTGAGCGATGTGGAATTATCGCAGGTAAGATGTCACACGCGTCAATATGACCCAGCGATGCGGTGATGTCGCCATCTTGCGAGCGATTTTATTTAGTCGCTTGTACGTTGTCAAAATTGAAAATACGTCGCTGCGTTTAGTGTCACACGCAGCGATGCACAAGGTCTACTGAGCGATGAGCGACAGGTTTTACATCTGGCAGTGAAACCTGCGATCGGCGATCAGCGACATATCGCTGGTTGCATCGCTTGGTCACACGCTTCAATGTCGCTCCTGCGTCACTTTTACGTCGCTTGAGCGACTGAAAATCCGTGACGTATGAGTGACATTGACAGCGATATCGACGCGTGTGATAGGCTAGGGTCACACATCCCAATCCACTTTTTTAAGCCCTTAGAAAACCAGATCCGGTTTTCTAAGGGTGCCAATAGTGTCCCCTGAGGTCCCGGACGATTTTTGGAACTTTTGGACTAAGTCATTTTTTTACTAAAAATGCATTAACACATGTGCCTTCCATAGGGCCCCGTGTTAAAAAACGCATGCATTTTTTTACTGCACCCAAAAACGCTGCTAGCAACGTTTTTGGGATGCTGCAAAAAAAAAGCATGTGTTTTTATATAAAACGCACACACATGCGTTAACGCATATGCGTTTTTGACCCTAGCCATACAATAGTTTCCATGTTAAATGGAAGAAGAGTAGCATACTGCTCAGGAGCAGGAATGGACAAGAATAAGGGACTACCATATTTGAGTTCCCCATTCATCAAGAGAATGAGATTCCTTGACCCATGTTTAGCTACAAAAAGCCATATGTGAGTTCGAACAAACTATTCTAGCTTATGGGAATTGTGAAATGCAACTTGATTTTACAACCCCTATAGTCTAACTACATGTGTGCAAGACATACTTCTCTCTAGAACTGACTGTGGCAGAGGAACAACCCATTCTCCAGATATGTGGTGTGCTGGTAGTGGAACCTACATCTCTAAAACATTTATGGCATATACATTTTTATTTTATGCCTGGAGTGGTTCTTTAATTCTTAGGGCCACGTCACACACACAGATAATTGTGCAGAGATTGTTCGCAGATCTCTGGTTGCAGTGAAATCATGGACACATTGTTACATTTGTACACGGCCACAAAATGGAGCAATGTGTCCATGATTTCACTGTAACCAGAGATCTGCAAACAATCTCTGCACAATTATCTGTGTGTGTGACGTGGCCCTTAGTCCCCTGGCCCCTGTTTTATACTCACCCTCTAGAGTCTTAAGGCCACTTTACACACATCAACATATCTGTCCAACTTCTGAACAACTTACTGGTTGCAGTGAAATCATGGACACATTGTTCTATTTTGTGGCTGTGTACAAATGGAGCAATGTGTCCATGATTTCACTGCAACCAGTAAGTTGTTCAGAAGTTGGACAAATAAATTGGTGTGTGCAAAGTGGCCTTTAATCTGCTATCAGCCATGCATCAGTTGGTCTCCGGCCTAGCTGCTGCTACAGTGATTCATGAAGTGAACTGTAGATCACAACTCAATGCAAGTCTAGGAGGCCTCGCTCTGGGTCTCAGATTTACAGTTGGAGCTTGTGATTCAACTTCTTACTTCCAGACATTCAGAAGTTACAGTCACAAGATGGCACCACAGGACAGGTCCAACACCGAAAAAATGTGAAGATGCCGAAAAGTGAGAATAAGACTAGGGCAGAGGACTTCGATTTAAAGCATCACTCCGATGGCAATATAAAATAAAGAAAAACACTGGACTTGTTTCATTGAGGCCTTTGGAAACTATACAATATAACAAGGTTGGCCTGGGACCAAAAAAGGTTGTTCACCCATGGACTACATTATTTTGCTCATTGATTTATAACTTCGTTATTGTGGAGGACACCTCGATTCACACATAGTGCTTTTTTTGCGCTTTTTTGCACAAGCGCTTTCTGCCACGTTTTGCATCCACACAAAAAAGCGACGTAAAAAAACGTGGTCCATTCACACACTGGGTTTTCTTACGGGCGCACTTCTCCCCCAAAAGCGCAAGGGAGAAGTGATATCACACAGTGGAGGAACAATCCTCCTCTGTGTGACATGTGTGCCAGCCCCTTTTGGGTTTCGTAGTGTATTAATTTACACTACGAAACCCAAATTAAACTAAGGCAAATGTGTTAAAAATAATAAAAATTGAATACTTACCCTCCGCTGGGTGTTCCGGGAGCCGGGAGATCCACAGGTATTGACCTTCCAGCACCTGGCAAGATCACTGATTGGCCGCTCGCGGTCATGTGATATGTGATGCGCTATGACGCGCATATCACATGACTGCAAGCGACCAATCAGCGATGACAGGTCCTGGAAGGACAATACCTGTGTACCTCTCTGTGCTCCCGGTAACCGGAACAACCGGCGGAGAGGTAAGTATTCAATTGTTAGCATTTTTAACACATTTGCCTTAGGGCCACGTCACACACACAGATAATTGTGCAGATATTGTTCGCAGATCTCTGGTTGCAGTGAAATCATGGACACAATATTCCATTTTGTGGCTGTATACAAATGGTACAATGTGTCCATGATTTCACTGCAACCAGAGATCTGCAAACAATATCTGCATAAATATCTGTGTGTGTGACGTGGCCCTTAGTTTAATTTGGGATTCACAGGGTATATTAATACACTGTGAAACCCAAATGGGCTATGACAGATATCACACAGGGGAGGAAGAACAGGATTGTTCCTGCCCTGTGTGACATCAGCACCGGTGTATTCCTGCTGGAATTGCGCATTGTCTAAACGGCAATGCGTAATTCCAGCGGGAATAATGGGCTCCTGTGGGAGAAAGCGCTTTCTCCCATAAAAGCACTGCGTATAATTATGCAGTGTCTGTACATCAAAGTGAATTTCACATTCACTTTGCCAACATCACAAAGCAATCACTGATCTCAGGGAGCCCAGTCCATGAAAAGGAATTTCTAGGTGCATTGCCCCCTGGGAATTATGAATATGCAAATAGTTTGTGGAGCCACGGTTAGGAGTTTCAAACACAGGACTAGCCAGATATCCCTCCAGGGAAGGACCCAGCCATGGGGTGGCTCCTTGCAGAGATCACCATAACGACCATATTAAGTGGCCCTTTCAGTCAATATCCAGCACTTTTACAAGTTTAAAGCTAAAGCGCTCAACATTGTGAATTCCTAGGTGCATTGCCCCCGGGGAATTATGAATATGGATATATGGCTAGTCCTGTGTTTGAGATTCCTAACCGAGGCTCCACAGACTATTTGCATAATCATAATGCCTTGGAAGTGCACTGAGATACAGGCTGATTTTCTGCTAAGGGAAAAAAAACCTCTATATATCTGAGTGTCTAGCGAGTGTGACGAGCTTTGTGTGACAGAGCGCAAGTGCGACAGAAGTAAGTGTGTGACTTGTGATTCAGTGACTTTGGATTAAGGGAGTTTGGAAGGGAGGACTTACTGAATTGCTGGTTGTATTTTATTAATACTTTGCATTTCTTTTTACTTATCATTTCTGTCTGGTGCAATCCCCATTAGGAAATGAGCTCCATGATTGGCAATGCCATCCAGTGTACATCTTGCCACATGTATGCATTCCTTGACCAGCCGGCCGAGGGTGCATACTGCTGTGTGAGATGTGAGTACGTTGTGCATTTGGAAGCCCAGATACTGGATCTAAATGAACGACTGACAACGCTGAGATCCATAGACAATATGGAAAGGAGTCTGCTGCTCACTGAACAGCTGCTCAATGGGATAGATGTGGGGGAGGATGGTACTATGGAGCCTCAGGACCATGAGGTAGCTAGCTGGGTGACAGTTAGAAGGCGGGGTAGAGGGAAGGGTGCCAGGGAGGCTAGCCCTGATCTGGCACACCCCAATAAATTTGCTATGTTGGCAGATGAGGGGGGTGTGAGTTCAGGTACAGCACTGCTGCAGCAGGGCATGACCTCTGAAAGCCAGAGGAGTGTCTGCTCCAGTAAGGGGGAAAACAGGAGAGTAGGGCAGGCCAGACAGGTGCTGGTAGTGGGGGACTCAATTATTAGGGGAATAGATAGGGCAATCTGTCACAAAGACAGGGATCGTCGAACAGTGTGCTGCCTACCTGGCGCTCGAGTCCGGCACATCGCTGATCGGGTTGACAGATTACTGGGAGGGGCTGGTGAGGACCCAGCGGTCATGGTGCACATTGGCACAAATGACAAAGTTAGAGGTAGGTGGAAGGTCCTTAAAGATGATTTCAGGGAATTAGGCTGCAAGCTTAAGGCAAGGACCTCCAAGGTAGTATTCTCTGAAATACTGCCTGTACCACGTGCCACACCAGAGAGGCAACGGGAGATTAGGGAGATAAATAAGTGGCTCAGGAATTGGTGTAGGAAGGAGGGGTTTGGGTTCCTGGAGAACTGGGCCGACTTCTCTGTTGGCTACAGGTTCTATGCTAGGGACGGGCTGCACCTCAATGGGGAGGGTGCAGCTGTGCTGGGGGAGAAAATGGCTAGAAGGTTGGAGGAGTGTTTAAACTAGGGATTGGGGGGGAGGGTATTCATTGTATAGGAGGGGAAGATAGTGTAAACAGTAACCTGGGCACAAGTAATAAAATTGGGGGTGGCATGGGGGGTGGGGTTAGAACAGTCAATCTAGTAGGAAGGAATGGAGGTAAAGAGAGATGCATAAAGTGCATGTTCACTAATGCCAGAAGCCTCACCAACAAAATGGAGGAATTAGAATTGATTTTGTTGGAAAATAATTATGACATGGTGGGGATTTCAGAGACTTGGCTGGATGAGAGTCATGACTGGGCTGTTAATTTACAGGGCTATTGTCTGTTCAGAAATGACCGTACAAATAGGCGAGGAGGAGGTGTATGTTTATACGTAAAATCATCCTTAAAACCCATCCTGCGTGATAATATAGGTGAATCTAATGGAAATGTAGAGTCTCTGTGGGTGGAGATAAGGGGAGGGGGAAAAAATAATAAATTACTGATAGGGGTTTGTTATAAGTCCCCAACAATAATGGAAGTGGAGGAGAATATCCTCATAAAGCAAATAGATGAAGCAGCGACTCAGGGAGAAGTCATTATTATGGGGGACTTCAACTACCCTGAAATACATTGGGGATCAGAAACCTGCAGTTCTAGCAAAGGTAATAAGTTTTTGAAAACTATAAGAGACAATTACCTTTCACAACTGGTTCAGGACCCAACAAGAAGGGGGGCACTGCTGGACCTAATATTAACCAACAGGCCAGACCGCATATCAAATATACGGGTTGGAGGTCACTTGGGTAATAGTGATCATAACTTAATAAGCTTTCAAGTATCCTTTACTAAGACGTGTAGTAGAGGGGCCACAAGGACACTAAACTTCAGGAAGGCAAATTTCCAACGGTTGAGAGATGATCTTAGTGCAATAAACTGGGACGATGTCCTGAGACATAAAAGTACACAACACAAATGGGAGATGTTTATTAGCATCCTGAATAGGACCTGTGCACAATATATACCCTATGGGAATAAGCATGCTAGAAATAGGAGGAAACCACTATGGCTAAATAAAGCGGTAAGAAGTGCAATATGTGACAAAAAGAAAGCATTTAGGGAATTAAAGCAAGTAGGTAGTGATGAAGCATTAAATAAATACAGAAAATTAAATAACATTTGTAAAAAGCAAATCAAGGCAGCAAAGATTGAGACAGAGAGACTCATTGCCAGAGAAAGTAAAAAGAATCCCAAAATATTTTTTAACTACATAAATAGTAAGAAACTAAAAAATGATGGTGTTGGCCCCTTTAAAAATAGTCTGGGTGAAATGGTGGATGAGGATGAGGAAAAAGCAAATATGCTAAATGACTTTTTTTCAACAGTATTTACACAAGAAAATCCCATGACAGACAATATGATCAGTGATAACAAAAATTCTCAATTAAACGTCACCTGCTTAACCCAAGAGGAAGTACGGTATCGTCTAAAAATCACTAAAATTGACAAATCCCCGGGCCCAGATGGGATACACCCCAGAGTGCTGCAGGAATTAAGTACTGTCATAGATAGACCATTATTTTTAATATTTAAAGATTCCATAATATCAGGGTCTGTACCACAGGACTGGCGTATAGCAAATGTGGTGCCAATATTCAAAAAGGGGACAAAAACTGAACTTGGAAATTATAGGCCAGTAAGCTTAACCTCTACTGTGGGTAAAATCCTAGAGGGTTTTCTAAGAGATGCTATACTGGAGTATCTGAACAAAAATAACCTCATGACCCATTATCAACATGGTTTTACGAGGGACCGTTCCTGTCAAACTAATCTAATAAGCTTCTATGAAGAAGTAAGTTCTGGACTGGACCAAGGAAATGCAGTGGATGTGGTGTATATGGACTTTTCAAAAGCTTTTGATACGGTGCCACACAAAAGGTTGATACATAAAATGAGGGCAATGGGGATAGGGGAAAATATGTGTAAGTGGGTTAAGAACTGGCTTAGTGATAGGAAACAAAGGGTGGTTATTAATGGAACACACTCAGAATGGGTCACAGTTAACAGTGGGGTACCACAGGGGTCAGTGTTGGGCCCGCTCCTATTTAATATATTTATTAATGACCTTGTAGGGGGCATACAGAGTAGAATCTCAATATTTGCAGATGACACTAAACTCTGCAGGGTAATCAATACAGAGGAGGACAATTTTATATTACAGGAGGATTTATGTAAACTAGAAGCTTGGGCTGCTAAATGGCAAATGCGCTTTAATGGGGATAAATGTAAAGTCATGCACTTGGGCAGAGGAAACAAAGGGTATAATTATGTGCTTAATTATAAAACACTGGGCAAAACTACCACTGAAAAAGACCTGGGTGTATGGGTAGATGACAAACTCACATTTAGTGGCCAGTGTCAGGCAGCTGCTGTAAAGGCAAATAAAATAATGGGATGTATTAAAAGAGGCATAGATGCTCATGAGGAGAACATAATTTTACCTCTATACAAGTCACTAGTGCGACCACACTTAGAATACTGTGTACAATTCTGGTCTCCGGTGTATAAGAAAGACATAGCTGAACTAGAGCGGGTCCAGAGAAGAGCGACAAAAGTTATTAGAGGACTAAGGGGTCTGCAATACCAAGACAGGTTATTAAACTTGGGGTTATTTAGCTTGGAAAAACGAAGGCTTAGGGGTGATCTTATAATAATGTACAAATATATGAGGGGGCAGTACAGAGACCTTTCTAATGATCTCTTTACTCTTAGGCCTGAGACTGGGACAAGGGGGCATCCTCTACGTCTGGAGGGAAGAAGGTTTAATCATAATCACAGACGTGGATTCTTTACTGTAAGAGCAGTGAGACTATGGAACTCTCTGCCACATGATGTTGTAATGAGTGAGTCACTACTAACATTTAAGAAGGGCCTGGATGCCTTTCTTGAAAACTATAATATTACCGGTTATATATACTAGATTCTTTGATAGGGCGTTGATCCAGGGAATTAGTCTGATTGCCGTATCTGGAGTCAGGAAGGAATTTTTTCCCCCAATGTGGAGCTTAGTGTTGCCACATGGGGTTTTTTTGCCTTCCTCTGGATCAACATGTTAGGCTATGGGTTGAACTAGATGGACTTAAAGTCTTCCTTCAACCTTAAAAACTATGTTACTATGTTACTATGTTACTATGTTACTATAATTCCCAGGGGGCAATGCACCTAGGAATTCACTGTGTTGAGCGCTTTAGCCGGCTGCCCGCAGTGTTTTCATGGACTGGTCTCCCTGAGATCAGTGAATGCTTTGTGATGTTGGTCTACTAGGCCTTGCTCCCACCTATCCAGAATCCTACTCCGCACTGATGAGGGGCAACACCCCGAAACAGCTGTCTGTGGATGGATACCTGGCCTTGGTATTCCCTTGTCGTATCTTTAAACTTGTAAAAGAGCTGGATATTGACTGAAAGGGCCACTTGATATGGTAGTTATGGTGTTCTCTGCAAGGAGCCACCCCTTGGCTGGGTCCTTTCCTGGAGGGATATCTGGCTAGTCCTGTGTTTGAGACTCCTAACCGAGGCTCCACAGACTATTTGCATATTCATATTCACTTTGCCGGCAGATGCAGAATGTATCCTAATGCTGCAATAAAAGGGAAGAAAAATCAAGGTCTCCTGATAGAATTGTTAAGTCTCCTGCAAGAGTGGCATCTGTGTGGCGCCCCGCAACGAGTGTGTCACAAGAGGGTATTGCAGCCAAAACAGCAGCAGCAATATTCTGTGACTCAGCAGTCACACAGTTAACTCAGAGATCCATACCCTACATGCATCACCTAGCATAGAGGGCCAATAAGGTCCTGGTGGGCGGAGTGTAGTGGTAGAGTGAGGAGAGAAGTTGTTACAGCAACGTAGGAGAAGGGAGCAAGATTACCAGCTCTGCAACCTAGGAGAGGGGGTTGCACAGTTCCGTGCGGCCCCCTGGCCAATTCCCTGGCCCATCTCCCTGTCATCACCCCGGTTGAGCACCCTTATTCCCGGTGCATTACCAACCGATCATCGGGCATCAACATGCGGGTCCAAAATCATCCCGTGCCAATCTACAGCCGGTTTGCTAGTACCGAAGCTAGCAGTAGTCCAGCTCTGCTATGCGAACCAGAGGAGTGGAGGGACCGCTTTACAGGAGCACCCCACCACCGCCACATCCAGTCGTCTAACCAGCGGTGTACCCACCAAGGGACCCAAGGCTCCCCAAAGCATCCAGAACGTATACCCCGGATAGGGCATTCAAGCAGCCTCCCTGTACCCGACCTGGTATTCCTGGGCGACAACGGCAACACAAATAGTTAGAATGAAGGAACACCGCGGATCTCTGAGAAACACTGGTCATTGCTGAGTCCACCCGGTCCACTACCTACAAACTGTATGCCATGTACTGCTTGCTGGTTACAGTAAAGAACCCGTTACAGAGACTTACAGTGTCCGTGCCTTCTTATGAACTGTTTATCCGCATGCTAAGGTAATCGAAGCTGCCTCGCCTCAGAACATCTTGTGCAGCTCCTGCCTCCGGGGATCATCGCTTAGCCTGTGGGGAGCGTTCCATCTTGCTGCATTCCATCCCCCGGAGGCCCCGCAGCGCCGGTAAAGTAACCGGAACACTCATAGGTGGCGTCACGACAAATTAACCCCTTAATCTGTTCTACCAAGACGTCTTCACTTTTGATCTGTACCACCGGGCCCCACTACCGGCAGGCGCGGTCCATCCGTGACAAGAAGGAGGAAGCAAAACGCCTGTCTACTGGAGTTGCGGCTGCAGTGAGTCAGAAAATTGGCGTCACGAACAGGATACGAGCCCCCAAGGAAGTGGGAGTGTCGGAGACTCTTCTTCACCAGCTCTCGAACAGCACGGTTACTGGTTGAGACGGGTGTGGTTCCCTCTACCAGAATGGCCAGCTTGAGACTCCGAGACCTTATGCAACAAGTGGAAGCCGAGGCCAGAGCAGTCATAGGCCACCCTGGTCCGGGTCCTGCCCTAACTATCGACGACAGCCCCGACTTTTGGCAAGAAGCTCTGCAAGACCTCAGAGTGCGGCTAATGGAAACGGTTGAGTGGACAATCCGCAGTTGGAGTGCGAGCTTGGGCAGCAGACTACATCGTGCGATGCAGCAGAGCCGCTCGGGTGCAACCACTCCAGGACCGGATGATATCTCCAGTTTCACCGCCTCACCACTGTCCACGACCTGCCCTGCGTCTTCACCGGAGCCCATAGACTGCATCCTTCCAATGAGGCCCACAATCTCCCCCGTTCAAGCAACTGAAGCCGCTGCCGAACCGGTTCCAGAGCCGGAGCTTCCAACCAGCTCCCTTGAAGAAGCCAATACTCACCTGGTTCCTGTCGCGGAACCCACAGCCAGTTTCTATACTACTCCAGAGACTGACTCCTGTTTCCCCCAAGAACCGGAGGCCTCCTCTGCAAATCCGGAGGTCTACCTGGTTACCGGGATGGAAACACCACTGCCAGCAGTAACAGATGAAGAGGCAGCCAGCCTGGAAGCCCTGCAGGACGACCCTCTGGAAGGATCCGCAGCACCACCACCCCGTTGTCCAGAAGTTCCCGTTCCAGCGTCTTCAACAGCCGAGCAGCCCGATGTGATCGTCGAGGGAGAGGAGGATGATGACAACGACGAGACCCGCAGCATTGCTGAGGACCTCCACACCGGTTTCGCTTGGGGAGACATCGAGGAACCTCCGGCCGAGCAGCCAGCTCGGATACGATGGTCGGGTGCAGCCACAACGCCTTCCCCTGTGACGTTTAACCGAGTGCCCATCCAGACTTCCCGCCAAGCACAAGCTTCTCAACAACCCACACGTCACAACAGCTACATCCACACCCCATGCCGTCCGGACGGAGATATACGTCTGCGCCGCAGAGAGGACTGGCGAGCCCGTGAACGTGCCAACATGGAGGCCCGTGCCGCGGCTCGTCGCCAAACCCCGTTGCCTGCGGAGTTCCGCAAGGAAGGTAGAGTTACCACCTTCAATTTATCTACCGGGTGGGGGTTTGCGAGGGAGGAGGGTGTATGTACGGAGGTGTTCGTGGGGCGCCGAGATGTGGAGTCACATTTGCCCAGAGGACATCCCGATCGTGACTTGTACAGAGGGGACATAATAACTTATGAACGCCATACTTGTCATGATGGGTGGTTTGCCATACGAGTGCGTAACAGTTCTCTGCATAAGTGACTCATTTTGCTTGAACTTTATCAGTGACTCTGTTCCCGTTTAATCACTGACTGTGTGACCTGGCGGCTACAGCCTGAACTCTTATTAAGGACAGCCGACCGCCCGCCGGGTCCGCGCAAAGTGTTTACTTGTTTTATTTTACTTGAAACATCCTAAGTAAAATGCACCTGTTGTTAATAAAAGTGTAACTTTTATGTCTGTTATAAAATATAAAAATCTCTCTGTAATGTTGGGTAGCGCGACACTTGGGGACAAGCGTATTTCACCAAGGGGGAGTGTGGCGCCCCGCAACGAGTGCGTCACAAGAGGGTATTGCAGCCAAAACAGCAGCAACAATATTCTCTGACTCAGCAGTCACACAGTTAACTCAGAGATCCATACCCTACATGCATCACCTAGCATAGAGGGCCAATAAGGTCCTGGTGGGCGGAGTGTAGTGGTAGAGTGAGGAGAGAAGTTGTTACAGCAACGTAGGAGAAGGGAGCAAGATTACCAGCTCTGCAACCTAGGAGAGGGGTTGCACAGTTCCGTGCGGCCCCCTGGCCAATTCCCTGGCCCATCTCCCTGTCATCACCCCGGTTTAGCACCCTTATTGTGCATTACCAACCGATCATCGGGCATCAACATGCGGGTCCAAAATCATCCCGTGCCCATCTACAGCCGGTTTGCTAGTACCGAAGCTAGCAGTAGTCCAGCTCTGCTATGCGAACCAGAGGAGTGGAGGGACCACTTTACAGGAGCACCCCACCACCGCCACATCCAGTCGTCTAACCAGCGGTGTACCCACCAAGAGACCCAAGGCTCCCCAAAGCATTCGGAAAGTATACCCCGGATAGGGCATTCAAGCAGCCTCCCTGTACCTGACCTGGTATTCCTGGGCGACAACGGCAACACAAATAGTTAGAATGGATTAACACCGCGGATCTCTGAGAAACACTGGTCATTGCTGAGTCCACCCGATCCACTACCTACAAACTGTATGCCATGCACTGCTTGCTGGTTACAGTAAAGAACCCGTTACAGAGACTTACAGTGTCCATGCCTTCTTATGAACTGTTTATCCGCATGCTAAGGTAACCGAAGTTGCCTCAGAACATCTTGTGCAGCTCCTGCCTCCGGGGATCATCGCTTAGCCTGTGGGGAGCATTCCATCTTGCTGCATTCCATCCCCCAGAGGCCCCGCAGCGCCGATAAAGTTACCGGAACACTCATAGGTGGCGTCACGACAAATTAACCCCTTAATCTGTTCTACCAAGACGTCTTCACTTTTGATCTGTACCACCGGGCCCCACTACAGGTAGGTCCATCCGTGACAAGAAGGAGGAAGCAAAACGCCTGTCTACCGGAGTCCCGGCCGCGGTGAGTCATCTGCACCCAGAGCACTTAGGCCAGTTTTGGGGAGCTGGACAAACAAGGGGCCTATCGCTATCAGGGACACTTTCCACACCACCTGCAGTATGGTGTCCCCACCAGTTCATGGCTTCCTTGCACTCCCTCTGCTTTACCTCCCCACTCCCCTATGCGCTGTGTACTCCTGTACACTGTCATTTCCCCGCATGAGCTGTGCTGTGATGAGCACAGTGTCCAACTCCTCCCAGCAGCTTATGAATACTAATAAGCTGGCAGCAGAAGATCAACTCTGCTTGCAGGCAATATGACTGGCCCCTGCTGGGGATAGTGATACTGCTTTTCTACCAGATTATTATTATTCATAAGAGGTCAGCAGCCTCATGGGGGGAGAACACATCACACAGGAGAAGACAGCGCAAGGGGGTGCAGCACACAGGGGAAAGAAGACAGCACAGGGGGTGGGGCAAGAGACACTGCATGCATGGGGGGGAGAGACAATGCAGAAGGGGAGAGACACAGCACAAAAGAGGAAAAGACAGCACAGAGAGGGGTAGTGCATTGGAGGAGAAGGCAGCGCAAAGGCAGGGACATCACACATAGGGGAGAAGACGGGACACAGGAGAAGAAGCCAATGTAAAGGGGGGACATCGCACAATGGGGAGAAGACAGCACACAATGAGGGGCAAGAGACACATCGCACATTGGGGGAAGACGACGCATGGGGGAGGGATGCCACATGGGGGGAAAGACTGTGCATGTGGGGTGAGACATAGTGCATGGAGAGAAGGAAGCAAACAGGAGGAGACAGTGCAAAGTAGTTAGAGACAGTGCACAGGGGGAACACAGTGCAACAGGTGGAAACAGCACACAGGGGATGAAGACAGCGCACAGGGGATGAAGACAGCGCACAGGGGGTGAAGACAGCGTACAGGGTGTGAAGACAGCACACAGAGGATGAAGACATTGCACAGGGGAAGAAGACAGCGCACAGCTGGTGAAGCCTGCGTAAAAGCGAGGGACAGCATACAATGGGGAAAGAGGAGAAGACAGCACACAGGTGGGGGCAATAGACAGCGCACAGGAGGAGAAGACAGTGCACAGAGGAGATAGCGAACAGGGAGAGAATACAGCACACAGTTGGGAGAAGGCAGTACACAAGTAGGGACAGTGCACAGGAGAAGACAGCACACAGGGGGAGAAGACAGCGCATTGGGGGGACAGCTCACAGGGAAAGAAAGCTCCTGGGGAGAGACAATGCACAGGAGGGAGACAGCACAATGGGGCAAAAGACAGCACACAAAAGGGATTATATTTACGGGGATTATTTTGAATATATACAGTTAGGGCCAGAAATATTTGGACAGTGACACAAGTTTTGTTATTTTAGCTGTTTACAAAAACATGTTCAGAAATACAATTATATATATAATATGGGCTGAAAGTGCACACTCCCAGCTGCAATATGAGAGTTTCCACATCCAAATCGGAGAAAGGGTTTAGGAATCATAGCTCTGTAATGCATAGCCTCCTCTTTTTCAAGGGACCAAAAGTAATTGGACAATGGACTCTAAGGGCTGCAATTAACTCTGAAGGCGTCTCCCTCATTAACCTGTAATCAATGAAGTAGTTAAAAGGTCAGGGGTGGATTCCAGGTGTGTGGTTTTGCATTTGGAAGCTGTTGCTGTGACCAGACAACATGCGGTCAAAGGAACTCTCAATTGAGGTGAAGCAGAACATCCTGAGGCTGAAAAAAAAGAAAAAATCCATCAGAGAGATAGCAGACATGCTTGAGTAGCAAAATCAACAGTTGGGTACATTCTGAGAAAAAAGGAATTGACTGGTGAGCTTGGGAACTCTAAAAGGCCTGGGTGTCCACGGATGACAACAGTGGTGGATCATCGCCGCATACTTTATTTGGTGAAGAAGAACCCGTTCACAACATCAACTGAAGTCCAGAACACTCTCAGTGAAGTAGGTGTATCTGTCTCTAAGTCAACAGTAAAGAGAAGACTCCATGACAGTAAATACAAAGGGTTCACATCTAGATGCAAACCATTCATCAATTCCAAAAATAGACAGGCCAGAGTTAAATTTGCTGAAAAACACCTCAAGAAGCCAGCTCAGTTCTGGGAAAGTATTCTATGGACAGATGAGACAAAGATCAACCTGTACCAGAATGATGGGAAGAAAAAAGTTTGGAGAAGAAAGGGAACGGCACATGATCCAAGGCACACCACATCCTCTGTAAAACATGGTGGAGGCAACGTGATGGCATGGGCATGCATGGCTTTCAATGGCACTGGGTCACTTGTGTTTATTGATGACATAACAGCAGACAAGAGTAGCCGGATGAATTCTGAAGTGTACCGGGATATACTTTCAGCCCAGATTCAGCCAAATGCTGCAAAGTTGATTGGACGGCGCTTCATAGTACAGATGGACAATGACCCCAAGCATACAGCCAAAGCTACCCAGGAGTTCATGAGTGCAAAAAAGTGGAACATTCTGCAATGGCCAAGTCAATCACCGGATCTTAACCCAATTGAGCATGCATTTCACTTGCTGAAATCCAGACTTAAGACGGAAAGACCTACAAACAAGCAAGACCTGAAGGCTGCGGCTGTAAAGGCCTGGCAAAGCATTAAGAAGGAGGAAACCCAGCGTTTGTGATGTCCATGGGTTCCAGACTTAAGGCAGTGATTGCCTCCAAAGGATTCGCAACAAAATATTGAAAATAAAAATATTTTGTTTGGGTTATGTTTATTTGTCCAATTACTTTTGACCTCCTAAAATGTGGAGTGTTTGTAAAGAAATGTGTACAATTCCTACATTTTCTGTCAGATATTTTTGTTCAACCCTTCAAATTAAACGTTACAATCTGCACTTGAATTCTGTTGTAGAGGTTTCATTTCAAATCCAATGTGGTGGCATGCAGAGCCCAACTCGCGAAAATTGTGTCACTGTCCAAATATTTCTGGCCCTAACTGTATGTTGAGCCCCAGGCCCTGGGGTACTCGGTATCAGGCTCGGTGGGTGTTTTCACAGGGATGTCACGGGTGGCAGCACCTGAGCCCATAGACTGGGTGACACTTAAATAAAAGGTTATGTACAGGGGATAAGAGTTATTGTCACGTGACGCCACCTGTAGTACCTGGTCATGGGTCACCAGCGCCGCCACAGTCCTCCTGACGGCGATGGTATTGCGGCGAGGATGGCAAAGCTCCCTACAGGTGGAGCTGGTCCTCCGGGGCAGCATTCCTGTAAGCAAACAGGCTGATGAATATAACGACACAAAGGCAAAGTCACTTTCTCCCGGGTACTTTACTGTAAATGTTCCACAGCAAAATACACAGTCCACAGTTCAGCAAGATGTTATTCAAACAGATAGCTCTACGGTTGGCTGCAAGTGGATGCCAGGTGGTATGGTGGTACCCATGGTATACCTTAGTTGACGAACCCATGTCCTTTCTTCCCCGCCTAGGATGAGTCTGTACCCAATAGCTCCTTGTACGTAGACTTGGGGCTCCCCTCCCTCGTGGTGAGGAAGCAGGCAGACCGCTCCGTCTGGCAGGGTGCCGCAGCCGGTGAACATACCGCAGCAGGCGTTTCAGTGGTGGACTGGGGAATTCCCTGGAGTATGGACGCTCCACGCTGGGGTTCCCCCTTTTTCTCCAGGGTCCAGACTCCCTCGTCAGGCACCCTCTCTCAGGATCCCCTTAGGATCCTCTCTCATCTTCCCTCCAGATCAGCGTAGAGCTGTCCGGGTTAACCTTCCGCCTCGTTCCACACTCCTCCTCGACTCCTCTCCAACTCTCAGACGCCCTTGTCTGACTCAGGCTCACTGTCTGACTGACTTTCTCAGACTCGCTTTCTGTTCTCACTCTCTACTCCCCCTAGAGGTGAATATATCTCCCTCCCAGGAGTAACCTCCCACTCCTATTCTAATGTAGAAGTGCAGGAATGGCTCCCACCCACCAGCCTAGTATCCACTTGCAGCTGGGGAAGATTACACCTCTTTTATGAGTGCAATACCCTACTGTGATGCCTGACCATGTGGGGCGCCACATATAATAATCATGAATAAAGGTATGTGTTAAAGGGGCCTGCTGAGACTCTTTCACCCGGGACCCACAAACACCAGGAGCCACCTCTGGTCTCCTAGGTGCCCATTGAAGCCTTCTAGACAGAAGGAAATTATCACAAACATCTGCAGAATGTACAGTGAATTAAAGCATTTATACACTGTGAACTTTTCCTCATCTATCCATGTTAGACCCACTCACATAAATTTATTTTATTGTGATTTTATGTGACATACTAAAACTAGGTAGTGTGGTGCCCTGCAACGTGTGTGTCATAGGAGTGTATTGCAGCCAAGACAGCAGCAGCAATATTCTCTGACTAAGCAATGAGATGGTTAAAACTCAGAGCTCCATACCCTACATGCACATCAGCATAGAGGGCCAATAAGGTCCTGGTGAGCGGAGTGTAGGTGTAGTGTGTTAGTGGAGAATTAGTGCAGCAAGTCAGTTTACAGAGAGCCTGCAAGAATGTAGGAGAAGGAGAGGGGGCTCCGCACCATCCCGTGCAGCCCCTAGACCACCTCCGGTTGGCACCAATGCTTGGTGCCCTGAAACCGGACTCTGGGCAACCATATACGGGTCACCATCTACCCGCGCCCATCTACAACCGGATTACTAGTTCCGAAGCTGGGAGTCGTTTATCACTGCCATGCAAACCAGGAGTGGAGGACCGCTCTCTAGGAGCACCCCACCACCACGCACACAGAGTTGTCTTGCCAGCGGAGTACCCACCAAAAGGACCCAAGGCTCCCCACAAACACCGGCTAGAATTCACCGGTAGGGAAATTGAAGCAGCCTCTTTGTACCCGATCTGGCACCCCAAGGCGACAACGGCAACACAAACTAGCTTAGAATGGAGGAACAGCTCTGAGAAACACTGGTCTTTGCTGAGTCCACCCGGTCCGTTACCCGTCAACTGTATACCATGTATCACATGCTGGTTACAGTAAAGTACCCGTTGCAGAGACTTTCAGTGTCCGTGCCTTTCTTAGAACTGTCCATCTTCGCAAGTGGAAGGTAACTGCAGCTGCCTTATAACATCTTGTGCAGCTCCTGGCTCCGGGGACTCCCGCTCATCCTGTGGGGAGCGTCCCATCTAGCTGCATTCCATCCCCTGGAGGCCCAAGCAGCGCCGGGGAACACTCACAGGTGGCGTCACGACTTGAAAAAACCTTTTAAATCTGTTCAGCCAACAATATTGAATCTGGACCACACCAGTACCCACAGCTGCAGGTGCGGTTCCGTGACAGGAGGAAGACAAACGCCTGCCCTGTGCAGCCCCTGCTACGGTGGGTCTAGACAGAATGGCGTCACGAACAAGATACGAGCAGGCCCATTCCCTAACGGGTATTGTGTGCTTAAAAAGAACTTTATTTAATCTTTGGGCCAAGATGGCGACCAAGATGGCGGTCCTCACCATGTGAACCACCACGTGCAGGCCCAGGGGTGAGCCTCCGCCCCTCTTCGTGGGAGGGCCAAGGCAGACGCCAAAATCATTGTCCGCACCGATTGCTGGAAACAACCGTGGGGACGGGCCAAAGACTTTTTCCCACCGATGAACTACAAAAACCCCCAGAAAGTGGGAGTGTCAAAGGCTTTTCCACCAGCTCTTCACAAAACGGTTACCGGTTCGGACGGGTGTGGTTCCTCCAAGAAGAAGATGACCAGCATGAAGCTCCACCAGTTGATGCAGGAGGTCGAGGCGGAGGCCAAAGCAGCCATAGGCCATCCGGGTCCGGGTCCCGTCCTCACTATTGACGGTAACCCCGACTTCTGGCAAGAAGCACTGCAAGACCTCCGGGTGAGGCTTATGGAGACAGTGGAGTGGACAATCCGCAGCTGGAGCGTGGGTCTGGGCAGCCGACTTCACCGAGCTATCCAGCAAAGACGTACGAGTACTCCCACTCCAGAACCGGACGAAAGCTCCTGGTTCGCCACCTCCCCAGTGCCAACCACCTGTCCTGCTTCATCACCAGAGCCCATAGACTGTGTGCTCCCAATGGAAACCGCGACTTACCCCGCTCCAGGGTCCGAGACCGCAACTGAACCCGTTCCAGAGCCAGAACTTGAAAATTGCTCCACTACTGAAGCCGACACTAGCTTGGCTCCCACCGAGGAACCTACTACTGTTCTCGCCATCAACCTAGAGACTGTTACCTGTTTCTCCCTAGAACCGAAGGCCTCCTCTGAAACTACAGAGGCCTACCTGGTCACCGGGATAGAAACACCGCTACCATCTGAAAGCGCTGAAGCCACAGACGAAGAGGCAGGCAGCCTGGAAGCCCTGCAGGACGACGCCGTGGAGGATTCCGCAGCACCACCGCCCATCCGCCCGAAAGGATCCGATCCAGTGTCTCTACCCAAAGCACAGCCCGATGTGATCGTCGAGGGAGTGGAGGATGATGACGACGAGACCCACAGCATCGCTGAGGACCTCTATTGCACCGGTTTTGCCTGGGGAGATACAGAGGAACCTCCGGCCGAGCAACCAGCTCGGGTATGTTGGTCGGGTGCAGCAGCGGCGCCTTCTCCGGTGCCGTTTACCCGGGTGCCTATCCAGACTTCCCGCCAAGCTCAAGCTTACCGGCAGCCCCTGCATCGCAAGGACTACATCCATACCCCGGTTCGTACCGACGACGACGTACGTCGGCTCCGCAGTGCGGAGTGGCGAGCTTGTGAGCGGGCTAACATGGAAGCCCGTGCCGAGGCTCGTCGTCAACCCCCGTTACCTGACGAACTTCGCAAGGAAGGTAGAGTGGTATCGTTCAATCTATCTAACGGGTGGGGTTTCGCCAGGGAGGAGGGTGTGTACGAAGAAATATTCGTGGGGCATCGCGATGTAGAGTCACACTTACCGAGGGGACATCCAGATCGCGACTTGTATAGAGGGGACATAATCACCTATGAGCGACACGCTTGCTATGATGGTTGGTTCGCCATACGGGTGCGCAATAGTTCTCTTCATAAGTGACTTGCTTGCTTGAACTTTGTCAATGACTTTCTTTCCCCGTTTAACCGCTAAAAGAGCGGCCCGGTGACAAAAGCCCTGGACTCATGTTAAGGACAGCCGACCGTCCGCCGGGTCCGCAAAAGGTTAACCCGTTTCATACCAGTTTATATGCATACCTGTTATTAATAAAAGTGTTTCTTTTATTACCTGTATATAAAAAAAAAACCTCTCTGTAATGTTGGGTAGCGCGACACTTGGAGACAAGCGTAATTCACCAAGTGGGAGTGTGGCGTCCCGCAACAAGTGCGTCACAGGAGTGTATTGCCAAGACAGCAGCAGCAATATTCTCTGACTAAGTAATGACATGGTTAAAACTCAGAGCTCCATACCCTACATGCACATCAGCATAGAGGGCCAATAAGGTCCTGGTGGGCGGAGTGTAGGTGTAGTGTGTTAGTGGAGAATTAGTGCAGCAAGTCAGTCTACAGAGAGCCTGCAAGAATGTAGGAGAAGGAGAGGGGGCTCTGCACCGTCCCGTGCAGCCCCTAGACCACCTCCGGTTGGCGCCAATGCTTGGTGCCCTGAAACTGGACTCTGGGCAACCATATACGGGTCAACACCTACCCGCGCCCATCTACAACCGGATTACTGGTTCCAAAGCTGGGAGTCGTTTATCACTGCCATGCAAACCAGGAGTGGAGGACTGCTCTCTAGGAGCACCCCACCACCGCCGCACACAGAGTTGCCTTGCCAGCGGAGTACCCACCAAAAGGACCCAAGGCTCCCCACAAACACCGGCCAGAATTCACCGGTAGGGAAATTGAAGCAGCCTCCTTGTACCCGATCTGGCACCCCAAGGCAACAACGGCAACACAAACTAGCTTAAAATGGAAGAACACTGCGGAGCTCTGAGAAACATTGGTCATTGCTGAGTCCACCTGGTCCGTTACCCGTCAACTGTATACCATGTATCACATGCTGGTTACAGTAAAGTACCCGTTGCAGAGACTTTCAGTGTCCGTGCCTTTCTTAGAACTGTCCATCTCCGCAAGTGGAAGGTAACTGCATCTGCCTCATAACATCTTGTGCAGCTCCTGGCTCCGGGGACTCCCGCTCATCCTGTGGGGAGCGTCCCGTCTAGCTGCATTCCATCCCCTGGAGGCCCAAGCAGCGCCGGTGGACATCACCGGAACACTCACAGGTGGCGTCATGACTTGAAACAACCTTTTAAATCTGTTCAGCCAACAATATTGAATCTGGACCACACCGGTACCCACAGCTGCAGGCGCGGTTCCGTGACAGGAGGAAGACAAACGCCTGCCCTGTGCAGCCCCGGCTACGGTGGGTCTAGACAGTAGCAAGTATGTGTGCAAGGGTACCTTTATACGCCGCAACCGCGGCGATAAAGATTGTCGGCGATATATCGCCCAGAAGCCATCGCCGCCAAATTCCCTCCTAATTGCGGCATGTATTTTGGTAATTTGGCGACGATATGTCGCCTTGCTCCCGTCACCTTATTTCAGTGCAGTGCTCTGAAATCAGGCGACGGGAGCGAGGCGACATATCGCCGCCAAATTACCGAAATACACGCTGCAATTACGAGGGAATTTGGCGGCGATGGTTCCTGGGCGACATATCACCGACAATCTTTATCGCCGCGGTTGCGGCGTATAAAGGTACCCTAAGTATAACGATAATGATACAAGGTTTTCTGATTAAAAAAAAAATACCTGACAAATGTGATGTGCATTTCCAACATGACCAATTGACTCCAAAAACCACAAAAGTAGTAAATTGAGTCCACATGTGTGTAATTTATTCTCAATGTAACTACAACTGTTATGTGAAGGACTCAGAGGTTCACTTGAGAACATTATGAATCAAACAGCATCATAAATACCCAAAAACACACCAAACATATCAATGATAAAGTTGTTGGGAAGAGTAAAGAAGGGTTGGGTTATTAGGATAGCCCATGCTCTGAATGTCCAAAGGAGCATTGTTCCATCCATCATCTAAAAATAGAAGGAGTATGGAAAGCTTACCAAGACATGGCTGTGCACCTGAACTGACATCCCATTAGAGGAGAACACTAATTAGAGAAAAAGCCAAAAGGCTCATGTTTACTCTGGAGGTGGTGCAGAGATTCACAGCTCAGGTAGGAGAATCTATCTACAGGAATACTATTAGTTGAATACTCCACAAATCTAGCCTCTATAGAAGAGTCAGGAGGAAAGCCATTTTTTTTAAATCAAACCATAAGAAGTCACATTTGTATTTTGCAAAAAGCTATGTAGTGGAAACAGCATGTGTAAAAAGGTGCTCTGGTCAAATGAGACCATAGAGCTGTTGGGCTAAATGCAAAACTCTATGTGTGGCAGAAAACTAACACTACAAATCACCCTGAAAACAGCATACCCACCGTAAAACATGATGGTGGCAGTATCATGCTGTGGGATGCTTTTTTTCAGCAGGGACAGGGAAGTTGGTCAGAGATGATGGGAAGATAGATCTAGGGCAATCCTGTAAGAAAACATGTTAGAGGCTGCAATAGGCTTGAGACTGGGGTATAGATTCACCTTACAAGATGACAACGACCCTAAACATACTGTGAGAGCTACAATATTCTCTATCCAATTTCATTGAGCTAGAGCTATTCTGCAAAGAAGAACAGGCAACAATTTCAGCCTTTTGATGTGCAAAGCTGATTGAGATATACCCTAAAATACTTGCAGTAGTAATTGTAGCAAAAGGTGGTCCTACTTAATATTAATTCATATTTTTTTTTAAATATTTAGTAAAACCTAATTTCCTTTACACTTTACAAATACTGGCTACTTAGTGTTGGTACATCACATACAATCCCAATAAAATATATTTAAGTTTGTGGGTGTAACATGAAAAAATGTGGACAATTTCAGAGGGTATAAATAACTAGATGGCGGCCCGTTTTTAAAGAATCGGGTAGTCTAGAATCTATATATAGTTTATTTACTAATAGTTAGGGGAGTGCGGTGAAATTAATTGTGTGTATACAGGTGGCTCAGTGGGTAGCAGAGTATACGGTGGCTCAGTGGTTAGCAGTGAGTGCGGTGGCTCAGTGGTTAGCAGTGAGTGCGGTGGCTCAGTGGGTAGCAGTGAGTGCGGTGGCTCAGTGGGTAGCAGTGAGTGCGGTGGCTCAGTGGGTAGCAGTGAGTGCGGTGGCTCAGTGGGTAGCAGTGAGTGCGGTGGCTCAGTGGGTAGCAGTGAGTGCGGTGGCTCAGTGGGTAGCAGTGAGTGCGGTGGCTCAGTGGGTAGGAGTGAGTGCGGTGGCTCAGTGGGTAGCAGTGAGTGCGGTGGCTCAGTGGGTAGCAGTGAGTGCGGTGGCTCAGTGGGTAGCAGTGAGTGCGGTGGCTCAGTGGGTAGCAGTGGGTGCAGTGGCTCAGTGGGTAGCAGTGAGTGTGGTGGCTCAGTGGGTAGCAGTGAGTTTGGTGGCTCAGTGGGTAGCAGTGAGTGCGGTGGCTCAGTGGGTAGCAGTGAGTGCGGTGGCTCAGTGGGTAGCAGTGGGTGCGGTGGCTCAGTGGGTAGCAGTGAGTGCGGTGGCTCAGTGGGTAGCAGTGAGTTTGGTGGCTCAGTGGGTAGCAGTGAGTGCGGTGGCTCAGTGGGTAGCAGTGAGTGCGGGCAGAGGACAGGCTGGAGGGGGCAGAGGGGACTGAGGGGGCACAGGCTGGAGGGGGCAGAGGGGACTGAGGGGGCAGAGGCTGGAGGGGGCAGAGGGGACTGAGGGGGCAGAGGCTGGAGGGGGCAGAGGGGACTGAGGGGGCAGAGGCTGGAGGGGGCAGAGGGGACAGAGGGGGCAGAGGCTGGAGGGGGCAGAGGGGACAGAGGGGGCAGAGGCTGGAGGGGGCAGAGGGGACAGAGGGGGCAGAGGCTGGAGGGGGCAGAGGGGACAGAGGGGGCAGAGGCTGGAGGGGGCAGAGGGGACAGAGGGGGCAGAGGCTGGATGGGGCAGAGGGGACAGAGGGGGCAGAGGCTGGAGGGGGCAGAGGGGACAGAGGGGGCAGAGGCTGGAGGGGGCAGAGGGGACTGAGGGGGCACAGGCTGGAGGGGACTGAGGGGACTGAGGGGGCACAGGCTGGAGGGGGCAGAGGAAACTGAGGGGGCACAGGCTGGAGGGGGCAGAGGAAACTGAGGGGGCACAGGCTGGAGGGGACTGAGGGGGCACAGGCTGGAGGGGGCAGAGGGGACTGAGGGGGCACAGGCTGGAGGGGGCAGAGGGGACTGAGGGGGCACAGGCTGGAGGGGGCAGAGGGGACTGAGGGGGCACAGGCTGGAGGGGGCAGAGGAAACTGAGGGGGCACAGGCTGGAGGAGGCAGAGGAAACTGAGGGGGCACAGGCTGGAGGGGGCAGAGGGGACTGAGGGGGCACAGGCTGGAGGGGACTGAGGGGGCACAGGCTGGAGGGGGCAGAGGGGACTGAGGGGGCACAGGCTGGAGGGGGCAGAGGGGACTGAGGGGGCACAGGCTGGAGGGGGCAGAGGGGACTGAGGGGGCACAGGCTGGAGGGGGCAGAGGACCGTGTGGGGCTACAGACTCATCGCGGGCCGCGCGTCTGATGTAGGAGGAGAGGCGGGCAGAGCTGCAGGACAGGAAGTCCCGCCCTCCCTCCTCTCCAGGCGCGCGGCGGGCGTTTGGGAGCACGGGTACCCCCAGGGGTTGTGTGGCCCCCCGAGGTGGCGGGCAATGGGCCCCCCCTACCCCCCCGGTATCTAGACTAGTGGCTGGAGGGCAGAGGGTGGAGGAGAGAGGCTGTAGGACACACGGAACTTCCGAGGACGGAACGTTCCTGTGCCGGTGCCTGTAGCCGGGCTGTGCCCGGCTACTCTGCACTGGCTGACGTCACCAGCCCTGGCCTTAGACCATCACGGAAGTACCCTTCGGGTTTTCCGGAAGTGGCCTTCGGATTTTATATTATAGATGTTTCAAGGCACAGGTGGTGTAAAGTTAGGTGACAGTAACCTTTTATATGATCGCGGCAGATATGTGTGCTGTAATACTGTTCTTCTGCCAGTTGTACTTTTCCAGCTACAGTAGATATATAACGTTTACACACCCCTGTTAAAATGTCAGATTTTTGTCTTATAAAAAAAAATCCTACCAAGAAGAATCAACGATCAAAAAATGGTTCTGGCCATTTACCAACGATAAATTACTGGTCGTTGGTACATGTCACACGCAGCGACGCCGCTACGAGGTCGCTGCAACGTCACAAAACCGGTGACGTTGCAACTATACCGTTAGTGATATTGCAGCGTGTAACGGGGCCTTTACTCTGTGAGCTAAATAATCTCCCCTGTTATATTGCAGCAAACTGTTAGGATAAAAAATATAGGTTCTTTTCTGGATACACCTGTAGCACAAGCATTACAAATGTACAGTCTGTATGCATTGTATGAACTAAAGAGAGTTGATGACTAGAGTAGGTATGATGCCATGCTCCACAAACACCACTAGAGGGAGACAATAAATCGTGTATAAGGGTTATCGGCAGAATTTTTTTTTTGCGTAAACGTGCCATAGTTAAAATGTGAGATTTATTTTCCTACATTGACTGAACTATGGATTATCATAGATAAAGACTATCCTCATAAAAGAAAAACATAGCACTAGGGGTTTATTTGTTTGTCTGATATGAGTGCATTATACTTATTATTATTATTATTATTATCACTGTGCGCCATTTATAATACTGTTGTCTTCACACATTTCATGGATTTCATTAAGAAAAATTTATTTTACAATATAATTGAGGAGGACCTGCAGCAGAACATTTGACACAGAGCAGTTCAGTGTCAGTAATCCGGTAAATAAGACCGGCTTCACACACCATGGTTTTTGACTGTCAGGTTCTGTCCGGTGTTTTGCAGGATGCATCAAACAGAACCTGACAGCCACAGACGAGCAGAACCGGAGGGCATATTTGCCCTCCAGGTCTGCTCGATCGTGATTGTCAGGTTCTGTCCGGTGCATCCTGCAAAACACCAGACATAACCTGATCCTGCTTTTTGACGGCTTTGTTGCTGTTGCTGTCCAGTGCTGAAATTTCAGCATAGCGGCTGCAGGGAAGCTGGCCACGGTGCTGAAATTTCAGCCGTGGAGCTCTCTAAGTGCTGAAATTCAGCAGCGGCTGCTTTTAACAGCCACTGCTCTTTTACCACCAGGCATCTGGGAACCGGTACGCTATACTTAACAGGACATTAAAGGACCACGTTAAGAATACCCTCTAAAATGTACATTACAGTTCTTGAGTTAGAGAAGCAGTGGGCAGTTCAGTTGTATTTTAACATGGCTAATTCTCCCATGAAAGAAAAGGCGTGAAGCTGCCAACATGCCATATTCCACCAGTTTTGCAATATTTCAGAGCTGCAACGTTACTGGAGTATCAAAAAGCACAAGGTGTGCTATACTCAGGGACATGGCCAAGGTAAGAAAGGCTGAAAAACGACCACCTTTGAACAAGAAACATAAGATAAAAAGTCAAGACTGGGCCAAGAAATATCTTAAGACTGATTTTTCAAAGGTTTTATGGATTGATGAAATGAGAGTGACTCTTGATGAGCCAGATGGATAGGCCACAGGCTGGATCAGTAAAGGGCAGAGATCTCGACTCAGACGCCAGTAAGGTGGAGGTGGGGTACTGGTATGGGCTGGTATCATCAAAGATGAACTTGTGGGACCTTTTGAGGATGGAGTTAAGCTCAACTCCCGGACCTACTGACAGTTTATGGAAGACAACTTTTTCAAGCAGTGGTACAGGAAGAAGTCGGTATCGTTCAAGAAAAACATGATTTTCATGCTGGACAATGGTCCATCACATGCATCCAACTACTCCACAGTGTGGCTGGCCAGTAAAGGGCTAAAAGAAGAAAAAATAATGACATGGCCCCCTTGTTTACCTGATCTGAACCCCATAGAGAACCTGTGGTCCCTCCTAAAATGTGAGATCTACAGGGAGGGAAAACAGTACACCTCTCGGAACAGTGTCTGGGAGGCTGTGGTGGCTGCTGCACGCAATGTTGATCGTAAACAGATCAAGCAACTGACAGAATCTATGGATAGAAGGCTGTTGAGTGTCATCATAAAGAAAGGTGGCTATATTGATCACTAATTTTTTTGGGGTTTTGTTTTTGCATGTCAGAAATGTTTTTTTTCTAAATTTTGTGCGGTTACATTAGTTTACCTGGTGAAAATAAACAAGAGATGGGAATATATTTGGTTTTTATTAAGTTGCCTAATAATTCTACACAATAAAGGCCGCTTTACACGTCGCAATATTATTCTGATATTGTATACAACTTTACAGGAGCGCGCATGTTTTTGGCACTTGTCCAAAATTGCATAGTAGATGTTACACAGGGAGATATCGGCAGGCAACGCAACTACAATGTCCTACGCCCCTCTTGCACACTGTGTCTGAGCAACTCAGGGAACGACCAGTTAACATTGGAGTGAATAGGGGAAGTTGTACCCCAAATCGTAGTTGCGCTGTCACAGCACGATCATGCCAGATCGTTAAGCCAATATTGCACAGTTGAAGAGCATGCACAATTCATAAACGATATAGTTTTTGCATTGTTCTTGCGTCGCATTGCTCATTTACACGACACAACACACGAACGATATCAGCTGCAATGCCCGTACCACGTGACTTTTTATCGTAGTTGCGTTGCGATATCGCGACGTGTAAAGCGGCCTTAATAGTTACCTGCACAAACAGATATCTTCCTAAAGGTACCTTCACACACAGCAATATTGCTTGCAATTTCACTTGCAATTTGCTGGTTGCAGTGAAATCATGGACACATTGTTCTATTTTGTTGCTGTGTACAAATGTAACAATGTGTCCATGATTTCACTGCAACCAGCAAATTGCGAAGGTACCTTAAGATAGCCAAATCTAAAAAAAACCACTCCAACTTCCATAAATATTAAGCTTTGATATTTGAGTCTTTTGGGTTGATTGAGAACATAGTTGTTGATCAATAATAAAAATAATCCTCTAAAATACAACTTGCCTAATAATTAAGCACAGCTTATATAGGATGTTGATGTCATTACACCACACCCCTCCTCATTACTTACCATAATTGGTAGTTGGCTCTCAAGCCTATACAGCTTGGAGTAGGACAACATGTATAAAAAGTATCAGGAGATCAAAATACTCATTTGCCTAATAATGCTGCACACAGTGTATAAATGACTTGTTCCAGACTAGGCACATGACAGTGATGTGCATTGAAATCTGCCACCAGGGCTTGTTTTAACCCCTTCACAACCAAGTACGTACTTATACGTCCTGACAGGAAAGGTGTTCCTGACCAAGAACCTTGTAGATCTCTGAAAACCGTGATCCAGACAAAATTACCATCAACTGTAATGAATCAGAGGGAGCCACTTTGAACTCTCATCTGGTGGTGTCCATCCTTTTACGCATCATTTTAGGCGTGCACAAAAGTGCAGTCAACCACAGTTTTGTGTACCCTTGAAAAGAATGACACTGCTAAACAGAGGGCAAAAAGAATCTGGAGTAATTTTGAGGACTCATTATTGAATGGATCCGACGGTGGTTTCACCTAAATCACGCATTTCGGAGATGTAGCAGCAAACCCGAATGTAAGTGCTCATCATAGAGCACAGGATAAATGTGAACTGATCCAAAATGTTCTGTGCCCAAATGGCCACTAATAGAATTCAACCCAACCCACAAATAAGCAAGTCACAACCAAGGTCCGTCATCTTTAATGGAGATATAGGGGATTCCCACATTACTGATAATACAAAGGCTTTGTATGCCCCCCACTAAAAAAGAAAAGCACTTTGGAAAAGAACTGTGTTCCTTGCCCCCCAAAAGGAAAACCAGCAAAACCTGCACTCCCAAATTCAAATGCTCACCTTCCTTCTGAGCTCCACAATGTCTAAACCACAGATATTGTCCCCATGTTTGGAAGTGTTGTAATGAGGTATGTGTCTGCAGAAGTACAAGCTGGGCAGAATGTATGACCACTACAATGTACTGGGCACTACAAGGGTTTATTGGCACACCTGTCACTGACAGCAGTCCAGTACAGGAAGAGGTGCTACGATCCATTTAATCAATCCTCGCACTCAGATTGATGTAATTGGTTATTCAATCAGACTGAAAAATTACAGCATGATCATGCAGAAGGTGTTGAAGTATCAGCACCTCCCGCATGATCACCGCAGGAGTTCAGCACAGCTAAGGCCATGTGCACATAGTGCATTTTTTATGCGCTTTTTGTTGCAGTTTTGTCACAAATCTGCATGTATATCCTGAAGCCAGCAAAATCAATCAGAATCCTGAAGTGTTGTTCAAATGTTGCTTTTTTTGCAGATTTAGTGCAGAAAATAATCTGAAGCATGTCAATTCTTGGTGCGTTTTTGCCTGCGTTTTTCAGCCTATCCACCTATTGACTTCATTATGAAGAATGGAGGCAAAAATGCAGGGGCAAAAAGCAATGAAATCGTGGGGAGCCGATGGTTGTCATGGCACCAAGAGGTCAAACAATAACCTCCTAATGTACCAGGTTAGGTAGCCTGTTAGATCAGCCATAGGCAAGATGTAACAGCTATTGTGCCTGTATAATGTAAAATGTGTAATAGTTTGCAATACGTTTGTTGCAATATCTATTGTAATACTCAAATAGCGGCATCAGTCATTCACTTTCAACTGTACAAGGCCGAATCTAACAATCCACTGTGCCGACACCCAAGTGATGGGTCTCCCAATATGACGCCAGACACCAATACTGCAAACCCTGCCGCTACATACCCCGCTGCACTCCCACTGCTACACACCCTGCTGCACTCCTGCTGCCCAACACGCCTGCTGCTTGACACTCCCACTGCCCGACAACCCTGTTACACCACTGCACCCACCTCCACCCACTGCACTAGGAATCTCAGAGGCTTTGTCTGCAGCCTGTGTGTTCAGGAGTAAATGGGCACCCTCTGGTGGCTAGAGAGAGTGCCGCACCCCATCTGCTTCTGCACACACAGGCCACAGACACAGCTTCAGGGTTTCCTAGCTCAGTGGGTGCTGAAACACATGTACATAAACATGCACATACACATACACACATACACACACGAACATACACACACACACACACACATGCACATACCCTTGTGCATACACACACATACACGCATGGGCATACAAACACGCATGATTGCCCACACATACATACACATGCACACATATATGCACATACACATACATACATGTACATGTGCATACATGCACACATGCTCATACATACACACATACACGCACATACACACATGCGCACATACACATTCATATACACATGCACACACATACACATAAATACATGCATACACACTCATGCACACACATACACCATGCACACACACATATACATATACACAAGCAAACATACATATACACATACACACACATACACACACATACTCATGCACATACATGCACTGCACATACACATGCACACACATGTATATACACACATACTCATGTGCATACACAAACATGCATACACATGCACCCACATGCATACACACATGCATGCATGCACATATGTGCATACACATACATACACATACATGCACACACGTACACAAATATGCATACATTCACATGGACATACACACACATGCATACACACACATGCACATACACACATGCACAGACATATACAACGCACAGGCACATACACACACATACTCACGTGCATACACACACATGCACATACACACACATGCACACGCATGCGCAGTCACGCACACATATACACACATACACATGCACACACATACTCACGCGCATACACACACATACACAAGCATACACACATACACGTGCACATGTGTATGTGGCTACATGCACACACATACGCACATATACATATATAAACATACACACACATGCGTAAACATGCACATACACACGCACATACATTTATACAGACATACATACACACATGCACATACATGTACATACACACATGCACATACACACATACACATACAGACTCATACACACATGCACACACATATATGCTCACACATGTGCATACACACATGCACACACATGTGCACATACACACACATGCACATATGCATACATACATGTACACATACATTCACATACATACATGCACACACATATGCATACACACATACACATGCACATACTTTTACACACACATACACATGCAGCTGCCATCTTTAGACACTCGGGTATACAAAGATGGCAGTGGCATATTGCATGACAGCACCCCACTGCAAAATTAAAGGATTACATTGGAGGGGAATTTGGTGGGAGCTAATAAAGTGAATAACGAGGTGTCTCTGTCTATTTTGTATGTAATGAAAGATTTTTTCTCTCTGTATGTTTTTTTCTCTTTACTGAAAGTATTGATAATGGATAGCTGTCATACTGACGGCTGACATTGGCAATAGGGTTTGACGTCAGCTGCCAAAAAAGCTGACATCAACCTCTTTATTACCCAGTCTGCCACAGCTATATGGCAGCTAGAAGATTAGAGTAACCACCAGTTTTGGTATCTCTCATAGAGGTGCCAATTCTGGGGTGGCTGCTGACTGCAATTTTCAGCGTGGGGTGCCCAGAACACTTGGGCCTCACCACACTAAGAATTCCAACCCCAGATGCCTGGGCTACCTTGGCTAGCAAAGTCCACGCCAATTTTTTTAAATTATTTAAACAACTAAAAAATAAATAGATCTCCCTGTATATTTCATTGCCAGCGTAGTTAACAATTGGCAGCCAACATCTGCTTAGTTTACCTGCACTGGCAAGAGAAAATACAGCAAAGCCCTACACCAGGAAAATTAAATACTCTATTATTTAAAAAACCAATACATTTATTTACATACATTGGGAGAGAGCATGGGGGGAGAGAGACAAGGAAGAGATGTCTGCCTCCCCAGGGCCACAGAGCCCGCACCATTGTGATAGCACTGCCTTCCCAATGCGATAGAATTGGTCCCACATTTATTATGAGAAATAAACTAATAAAGTATACATATTTGTATACAACATGATTTATAATTTGTCACACTACAGTGAACACGATAAAAAAACTATAAAAAAAAGTGGCAAAAACTGTATTTTTTCATCATAACTCCAAAATAAAAATGAAATAAAATGTAATCAAAATGACTAATGAAAATAAAAATGTTATCTTGTCCCACAAATACATGGTGTACTAGAGCTTCATCAGTAGAAAAAATAAAAACACTATAGCTCTCAGAATACTGCGATAGAAAAACTACATGTCAATAGTTGTCAATTGTTTTTACTGTGCAAAAGTGGCAAAACAATGTAAGTTACACAAATATGGTATAACAGTAATCATACTGACCCAAAGAATAGAGCTGTCCTAACACTTTTACCACAAAGTGAATGACAAAACACTCAAAAAACAATTCCCGAATTGCTTTTATTTGTTCATTCTGTATCCCTGATGTAAATGCTCAGTGTACAGCACAGGTTAAATGTAAACTGATCCAAAATATTCTGCACCCCAAAATGACACCATTTTTTTTACTCCCAAAAAAAACAAAAAAACAATCCCCACTTAGGTCCATTATAAGTCAACTATGAAATAAGGTTTTTTTTCCAAATACTAATATGGTGTATTCCTTGAAACGCGTTGAAATAAACACCTCTTCCACCAACAATTTGGTCCATCTTCACTTTATACAACAGAACAGATCATGTTCTTCTTCTGTCTTTGTGATCCTTGGCATTTTCTTGACCATCCATGTGGAATGGTGGATCCAGCAGCAGTTGTATAAGGCGATAATACCGATTGTGGGTCACACAACCGGACAAGGTGAGCAGTATTGCACTGAATATTGGCAGCATTTAAAGGAAATAAGACCTTATTTGCCCTTGTCTGCCCCTATAGGTAGAATTTCAAGCAGGGCACAATGTATGGGCATTACAATATACTGGACACTACAATGGCAGATTTACATTTTCACTCTGCAACTTCCATGGCTGCTTGTTTCTGGAAAACGCCCATAGGCTACATTTATGTTTTTGGGATTTTTTTTATTGAGGATCTGCTATTCAGCTGTAAAACGGATCTGCTTTTTAAAAAAACACATCACCCATTCACACAGAGCACATTCAACAATGGAGGCACTGGAAAAAGTGCACCAGATAAAATGCAAAAGAATTGACTTGCTCATTCTCTTTGAGGATCCGTTTTTCAGCCAAAAACGAATCCTCAAAAAATGTTGTGTCTGAATGCTAAATTTGGAAACGCATTGACTTCCTCTGGGATGCCCAACTACATTTCACTGCAAAAATGGATCAAAAGAACACACCAAAAATGCACTATGTGAATGTAGCCATAGAGTTAAGATCATCGCTACATCTGGAGATGAATTCCCAAAGCGGTGTAATTTCCAAATTGGGGTCACTTGAGGAGGACTCTGCTTTTTAGGCTCTGTATATGGGGTCTGAAAACTATTCTAGTAAGCTCTACTCTTCAAAAGCTAAATAGAGATCCTTCCATGTCTCGCCATGTGGCCATACGGTACATCACAGTCGCATATGGGTTATTGCTACATTTGCAAGAAATTGTGTAACAGTTATGGTACCTTTACACGCCACCACCGAAAGGTAGAAACCGCCAGGTATCAGATACAATTGTACCTGATACCTTGTAAACACCGCGAAGTGGCGGCGTGTAATTCAGGAAGTACCTTCCTGTGTCTTTGGATACCTGTGTTTCAGCCGTGCTCAAAAAGAAGCAGGCAAAATCCCTATGGTGGCCGCATGTAATTGGGGCACAGGCACGGTATTTGAGTTACCTGGGGCGTGCCACAGCGTCATGTATACCACGCCCATCAGCTATCATTGGTGGGGGCTACTGTGTACCCATTGGCTGTCCCTGCACAGGGCGGCATATTTAACGAGCTGACAAGTCACAATACACATTTGCAATAGCGTCATGTATTAGCCAGCCTCCATGCGCTGGCTGGCCAATCATGATGTTATTGCATTGTCCAATCACCGTATGAGCGTCGCGTAATACACAACTCTGTCATGCCTATGTAGTTACGGCGCACAATATGTACGCCCAGATTCCCTTGTGGTAGCGGCGTCTAAATCAGGGAAGGTGCTCCACAGAAGGTAACCTGCGGCACCCGTCGACACTTCCGGGGAACGAAAATACCTTCTGTGGAGCACCTTGTGGCGGCGTGTATTTGCGGCATCAGGTACCGTTAGCAACCATTGCAAACACGCGCGTGCACATGCGGGGCCTACCTGTTGCTACCCTCGTGGGCGGCGTGTAAAGGTACCATAAGGGTGCTTTCACACTGGCAGTTTTGCCCGGGTCCAGTGGATCCGGACAAAAAAGCTCCTGCCGCAAGTGACGCCTAATGGCAGCACTTGCGGCACACTTGCGGCAAGCCCCATGCATTGTCTATGGGGCTTGCGGTAAGTGAGCGGCAGACGCGGCAAGTGCGGTTTCGGCAGTTGCGGCAGATGCGGCCATGAAAAAAACGCCGCTGACCGCTTTTTTTTCGCAGCCGCATCTACCGAAACTGCACTTGCCGCGTCTGCCGCACACTTACCGCAAGCCCCATAGACAATGCATGGGGCTTGCCGCAAGTGTGCCACAAGTGCAGCCGTTAGGCGGAAAATGCGGCAGATGTGGTTTTTTGACCGGATCTGCCTCATTTTTTCAAAATCGCCAGTGTGAAAGCACCCTTATGCAGTCATTTAAACCTATTAAAATGTTGTTATTTTTTCTTCACCATCCAATGTCATAACATTTTGTGAAACATATGAGATGTCAATATGTTCACTACACCACTCCATGATTTCACTAAGAGGTGTAGTTTATAAAATGGGGTCACTTATAGGGGGGTTCTGCAGCTCTGACACCCTAGAGGCATGGCACTCTCAAACAATTCCATCTAATTTTTACTTTGCATTTATACTGTACAGGAGTAATTGCATAACAAATTTTGTAGTCTATTTTCTCCTTTTGTCCTTGTGAACATTAAAAAAGGTTCTACATTATTTAAATTAAAAGTTTTTTTTTAAATAACTTTTGTTATAAAAAATGTTATATTATATTATAAAAATTTTTGACGCACCAATGGTTTCAAGATGCTCATAACACCCCTTGATAAATTTATTGAGGAGTGCAGTTTGTCACTTTGGGGGTTTCTGCTGCTTTGGAATATCAGCAGCTCTCCAAATGCGACATAACTAATTTATTCCAAACAATTTTGTACTCCAAGAATCAAATAGTGTTCCTTCCCTTCCAAACTCTTCTAGTAACCTTGTTAAAATAAACATTTGGGGCTAAAATAATATTTTTGTGAGCAAATGTTATTTATTTTTTTTTATTTCACAGCTCAACCTTATAAAAGTCTGGGAAGCATATGTGGGTTTAAGTTGCTCACCGCATATATATATATATATACTCCTTGAACTTCCAGAATGGGGATACTTGTGGGAGGTTTCCACTGTTAAGGCACATCAGGGTCTCTCCAAATGCAACATGACATCCACTAATGATTCTAACCATTTCTGCACTTGAAAAGTCGAATGGCGCTCCTTCTCTTCCAAGCCTTGCCGTGTGCCCAAACAATAGTTTTTCACAAAACATTTGAGGTATCGACGTGCTCAGGAGAAATTGCACAACAAATTATGTGGTCTATTTTCTCCGGTTGAAAATCCAAAATTTAGGGATAGACCATCATTTTTGTGGGAAAAGGTAAAATGTTAATGTTTTCTTTACACATTCCTTTACTTCCTGTGAAGCACCTGAAGGGTTAATAAACGCTTTGGATGTCGTTTTGAGCAGTGTGAGGGATCCAGTTTTTGGAATGGTGTCACTATCGGGTGTTTTCTGTTATGTAGGCCCCTCAAAGTCACTTCAAATGTGATGTGGTCCCTAAAAAAAATTGTTTAGTAAATTTTGTTTGTAAAATGAGACATTTCTGATCAACTTTTAACTTTCCTAAATTCCTAACAAAAAATATGTTTCAAAAATTGTTCTGATGTAAGGTAGACATGTAGGAAATGTTATTTATTACTTATTTTGTGTGACATAACAATCTGGTTTACAGGCTCAAAGAGTAAAAATTTGAAAATTGTGAAATTTTCAACTTTTTTGCCAAATTTTTGATATTGTCAGAAATAAACACAAATAAGCACGACCAAAATTTGCCACTTACGGTACATAAAATACAATATGTCACAAGAAAAAAAATCTTAGACTTACTCTTGAAGCGTTCTAGAGTTATTAACTCATAAAATGACACTGGTCAGAATTGAAAAGGCTCTGTCTTTAAGCTATGGGCTGACGCTGCTTTTTTTGTGCAGAAATTTTCAAGGATTTATGGAGAACATGTGACATCCCCTTTGCACACAGAACCCAGAGCAGATCTGTGCATATATATAAATATATATATACTAGCTGGGTGCCCGATGCACATGCATCGGGATTCTAGAAGAGCGAGTCTCTGACTCGCAATGGCCGCTTGGCGGCCAATGCTTCGCGCTGCTAAGGCGACTCGCCATGCCCGCTGTGTGGGCATAGCGAGTCGCCTTAGAACTGCTCGCAATGGCCGCTGCGCGGCCAATGCTTCGGGCGTATCCACATGACGGCACTGACTCGCAGCGTGAGCGGACTCAGAAGGGGCAAAAAACCCATTCGTGATTATATAATAGATATATTGTGAGGCAGCAAGGGGAATGGTGGTAGAGGGACGCTATGTTTACCCAAGGATGGTGAGCTACTGCATGTATGGGACAGGAGATGCTTACATGAGCATAGGTGAGGTAGGTGTGGCCACCGTTACTGAGAACGGTGGCTGTTGGTAAAGCCTGTTATGGGACCTCATCTATGAGGAATGGGGGAAGGTTTTTGGGCGGGCCTCCATTCCTCATCTCCCGCCCCAGGCTTTTGAAGTAGCTGGGAGGGAAAGACAGGTGAGAAAGGTTAGGCCGGAAGAGACGGCTGTCAAGGTGTTGTGAGATGAGATCAGACTAGAGAGGAGTTCAGTCGGTGAGAAAAGAGCCTGTGAGCACACAGGGAGCGTGTACCGGACCCCAAGGTGGGGAAGGACCCCTAGGCGAGCTCCAGGGGGAGCAGGTTTAGGGCCGACGCTATTATCCTGATGTAAGGACTGTTTTTTTGTTTGTTTTGCCATTGTGTGAAATAAAACACACTTGTTTTTGGACTGAGCCTGAGTGTCACTGCCTTACTTGCTGCTGCTATAGAGACTGATCCCTACAATATATATATGTTATATATATATATATATATATATATATATATATATATTAAACAAAATGACTGCAGCACTCCTTATCTTCAATCCAAATGCCCTTATTGGCCTTCAGGTGTATTCGGGACATTTAGGGAACATCTCCCTTCCTCCAGCTGATTTGCACCCAAACAGAACTGTGCTGCTTAATTCTTTGTTTAATATATATAATATATATATATATATATATATATATATATAATTTTTTTTTTTTTTTTAATGCTGCCTATCAGTGACTTCATTTATTTGCACACATAAACAGATCTTTGCAAAAGTATTTCTAAAGACCATTTATGAGAAGCTAATTAGGGCTTTGACTAGTTGAAGGGGCGTTAGTTTCCTGACTAGTATGCACACTTAAGACGTTATCATGCCCCTGTGGGTATGATAACATGCCTTAGATAGACCGGCGTCTGTGCCAGTGCTATGTAAAGTGGCACATATGACACACCCCTTGGGGGCCGTGGGGTACTTGGAGCTGGGTCTGACAGTGTCGCGGTCTGGAGGAGGGGAACGGGATGTCACAGCGGCGTGACCCAGTTTGTGGCCCCGGAGCGGTAAGTAAAAAGGGGAATAAAGTCTCAAATGTCTTCTGGACATGGGACTTAGGGACTACTCTTGTTTCTCGTGCCGCCACCCTTAGGTTGCAGCTAGTGATGGCCGCTGCTGCTATACAATTCCTCTGGGGCTGGTGACAATGCAGCTAAGTTGGTACACTCTCCACGAGTAGGGTTAACCCCAGGGCAGCAGCTGATACTGAGTGAGTTGGTAGCTATGTTCCAGCGTAAGGCTGATGATGTGTCAAGAAGGTCACAGACACCGTGGGTTGCAGTCTTAGGATGTTTACTCACAGTCACTGTGTAACAGCTCGCTGAGCGCTGAGTTCTCGGAGGAAGGGATCCAGCTACTCCCGGGTAGTGAGTTGACACTAAACCGGTACCCCTTCTCTCTGTCTTTTCTTGGACATCTCACACTGTACTTGCTTCGCCCTCCTGCCTTGCGCCTCGCTCACACAGAGCCCTGAGCCAGTGACCACAGTTTCTTCATAGGGCTACTTCACAGTCTTTCCGTAAACCCTTTTAGGCCACCTTTTCAGCGGATGAGCGTGGTGTCGGCTGTGACACCCTTGAAATACCTCAGCCTCCAGATTGCTAGCTGAGCCTGGTCGCTTTCCACTAGTCTAGGGGTCCCTGGTACCACTCTTCTGCGGCCTGGTCCCTCCACTGCCTGCGACTGGCAATGGATGCGAGCCCCATGGATGGATTGATCACTACCCGTACCTCTGGGACTCCTCTTCCTCTTGGAGCACCCTGGTTCTCTCCTTTTGCTCCCCAGTCAGGCCTTAGGAAGAGCTCCTAGGGCTCCAGTTCTCTGGACACTTCTCTCAACTCTCTTACTCCTCTTCTGACAGACTTCCTTTCACCAGCTTCCCGCCAACTCAACTGACTTCCAGATCTTTCCTTGTTCTATGTATACCCTCTGTCACGTGTCCCATGTCCTCTACATGTGTTCTCCCTGACTTCACTCCTTCTCAGGTGATGCCGCCTAACTATTTCCTCTCCACCCATCCCCACTAATCCTGGTTCCTCCTTAAAGGCAGGATCAGAGTCTGTGCTTTCCAAAAGGAGCAATCTCCCCCTAACCCTGACCTGGACTAGTGTAGTGCATGGCTTGGGTGTCCTGATACCGGTCTGTGCTCCCCTTACCAGTGAGTGGGGTACTACATCCTCAACAGGAGTGCAGTACCACTGTGGCAACTGGATCCACGGGGTCGCCACACATACACGCAGCCTTGTACCTCTCAGCATTGAGCTTTTCTGATGCCAGGTGTATGCACATGATCGAAAGTAGTCAACACTTCTAGTCATGCGTACTACGTGTCTCTGAAGCTGGCACACATACATCTAGCTTCAGAGTAGTGTGCATGATCGGAAGTGTGGACGACATCCAATCATACCCAATGAGTCTCTTGGAAGCTAGGGGTGCATACACCCAGAATTAAAGACGTGTGGCTTTGTATAGCACTGGTGCAGACGCCGACTTTTCTAAAGCATGATATCACACCCACAGGAGCACATAACATGCTAAGTGGGCCGACTAGTTGGGAAACTAATGCCCCCTTGGTTAGTCAAAGCCTTAATTAGCATCTGATAAGCGGTCTTTAGAAATACTTTTTCTAAAGATCTGTTTATGCATGCTACTACAGTTGTGCTCAAAAGTTTAGATACCCTGGCAGATTGTTTGCTTTCTTGGCCTTTTTCAGAGAATATGAATGAATAACACAATAAGTTTTTTTCCCACTCATGGTTGACTAATGGTCAGGTGAAGCCATTTATTGTCAAACTACTGTGTTTTCTATTTTTAAATCATAATCACAACCAAAAACATCCAAATGACCCTGATCAAAAGTTCACATACCCCAGTTCTTAATACCGTGTATTGCCCCTCTAACATCAATGACAGTTTTAAGTATTTTGTGGTAATTGAGGATGAGGCTCTTTCTTTTCTCAGTTGGTAAAGCTGCCCATTCTTCTTGGCAAAAAGCTTCAGTTCCTGTAAATTCCTGGGCTTTCTTGCATGAACTACGTGCTTGAGTTCTCTCCAAAGTGGCTCAAAGTTATTGAGATCAGGACACTGAGATGGCCACAACAGAAACTAAATGTTGTTCTGCTGTAGCCAAGGACAGGTCGACGTGGCCTTGTGTTTTGGATTGTTGTCATGTTGGAACGTCCAAGTACGTCTCATGCGTACCGTCCCGGCCGATGAGTGCAAATTTGCCTACAGTATTTGCTGTTAACATGCTGCATTCATCTTTCCTTTTCAACTTTGACCATGTTTCCTATGCCTTTGTAGCCCACATATCCCCACATCATCAGTGATCCACCTCCGTGCTTTACAGTAGGAATGGTGTTCCTTTCATCATAGGCCTTGTTGACACGTCTCCAAATGTAACGTTTATGGTTGTGACCAAAAAGTTCAATTTTGGTCTAATACTCCAAATTATCTTGTTCCAGATGTTTGGAGGCTGGTCTCCGTGCTCTTTAGCATATTATAGGCAAGATACCTTGTGGCATTTGCGCAGTAATGGATTTCTTCTATTGACTTGATAATGCAGCCCATTTTTCTGTAAGGGCCTCCTTATTTTGCATCTTGAAACTGCCACACCGCTCGTTTTCAGTGAGTCCTGTATTTCAGCTGATGTTATCTGTGGGTTTTTGTTTGCTTCCCAAACAATTTTCCTGGCAGATGTGGCTGAGATTTTTGTTGGTCTACCTGATCGTGGTTTGGTTTTTACAGAGCCCCAGATTTTTTATTTGTTAATCACAATTTTAACACTGCTGACAGGCCTTATCAATTCCTTGGATATCGTTTTGCATCCCTTTCCTGTTTTATACAGTTCAACTGTCTTTTCACATAGATTGATTGACAATTCTTTTGCTTTCCCTGTGGCGCCCCACTAGTCGTTGTGCCATGAAGGGGTACTGCACCCAGACCAGAGTGTGTAGTATCCTGTGACCAGGGACTGGATGTTTATATGAGACCCTCACCACACGCATCCACACACTTTAGCTCAGAGGACCAATAGGTTAATCTGTTGCTAGGGAACCAGTCCTGGTGGGAGGAGCTGAGGTGGTAAAGTGGAGAGCGGGAAAGTCAGGAAGGGAGAACAGTTGTTGGTGGGGACACTACGAGGAGCACAGTGGAGGGTACCTCAGGAGGGGTGGCCCGGAACCGAAGGGGATCCTAGGGTGTCAGCTAACATCCGAATCCGTGCTGGTACATCTACCGGACGGAGGGATCCAGTCCGACACTAGAGAGCAAGCCCCGAGTGGCGCAGGTGTTCATCCCCGAGCCACAGAAACCGGACATCATGCACCTCTTTAGAGGTCGCTGCATAATTCCCCTAAGGCCCCCGTGTAGGATCGAGGAGGCCCGGAGAGTGATAGACTCCAGGAGGGGGCCCAGTGGCAAAGACTCCAAGAGGAGGCCCAGAGGTGACGACTCCACACCGGAGGCTCAATGGGCGCTAGACTCCGTAAGGATCCATGCGGACCGGCGGCGGGCTCTGTGCTTGGAACAGTAAGGACAGATGGAAGGCAGAGAAGGCAAATCACAGAGGGTCCCCAGTAAAACATCCTAATCCTCTGGTGTCTACCCAGGCCAACAGCACCCGTAACTGTTCGTGTAAAGACTGTTAAGCTGCTTGAGTCACCAGTAAACCCCGTTCAGAGACTAAGCTGTGTGGTATGTTTATCGCCTGCCCCGGAGGAGCCATACTGCTGCCTCAGAGACAGTCATCCTGCATCTCTACCTGAGAAGCCGCCGCCCTGTGTGAATTCTCCATTTTCATCATCCATCTCTGCCCCTGGGACTCCACTCCACCTACGAGGAACGTCACCACCTAGATACCCCATTCCTCATCCCCAGAGGTCCGCAGCAGTGCCGGCCATCAGTGGACACCGTAGGTGGCGTCACAAAGGCTCTTTATTTTATTTATCCCCTTTTTCAACTACCACCAGGGCCATAGGCCCGGCACAGGTCTCCCGTGACTACCCCTTTGATTAATGCCCGGGACCGGGTACCCCAAGGCCCCGGGGTGGGTCATCCCCATGACTCACAATCCAGAAACGTCAGTGACTGGATGAAATATGCAAGAGTCTGTCTGGATCCCAGAAACTCACTCAGGTTTTATGCACACACACTGATTACAAGCAAATAGGTCACAGGTGAGGATCTTTCCTTTATTAGCCATTCAAACCCATTTGTGTCAACTTCTGTGCATGTTATTTGGCCAAAATTAACATGGTATGTGAATATTTTGATCGGGTTATTTGGATGGTTTTGGTTGTCATTATGATTTAAAAAGAGAAAATACAGTAGTTTGACAATAAGTGACTTCACCCAACCACTAACATTGAATGGAAAAAAGTTTTTGTGTTGCTCAGTGTGTACAGCTATCTAAAGAGTCAGCAATTGGTTAACAGAAGTCTGAGTGCTTAGACCTTTGACATTTGCTGACTTCTGAATAAAGCTGAAGTTGCATCATATGTAACCTTCTATAATTTTGTTACCTGGTACTTGGGCATATCATGATGACACATTCGTAGATAGAAACCAACAAGGAATCAGCATCTTTTACCAGTAAAATAAATTGTGGTCAGGTTGAGTGACACAACTAAATGACGGGATCGGATTATGTGACTCGTCTATGGCTCGTGCTCTCCTTGCATTTTACAGCCGAATGGATAATGCACTTAGTTTTAAAAACGTATAAAAATCCTACTTTTCATTGTAACCTTGAGAAATAATGAAATTTAAATGTCTAAGACTATTGTGCCTTTCTACTAATTTAACAGTTTTGTCCCTTCTTTCATCTTTTAGGTTTTTTTAATATAATTTATATCTTTCACCCCCTATCAAAGACCAGATATGAGGAAATCAATATTAATTCTATCAAGAAGTGACCGGCTATATAATACATCTCTTTATAAGAGTGATTGAGAAGTGCAGAGGAGGGAGGTGGAGTAGTATGTGTATCTCTGTCATTAGAGCTCATCTATTCAGCACAATGGTTCCCTAGAGTATGACTGCGATATTCATGCCAGCAGTTTTCTCTGTGGTTTCTAAGGATCATGAAATATTACAGTGATCAATAATAGCCTGTAACTGGCAGCCATCTGACTCCAGATATAACATTCCTTTCATTGTAAAGGGTGGAGTACAGAGCACCCCCTCTTATATAGTGCAAAGCTGGTTTGTATGTTGTGATTGCCAAGGATTAGAATGCTTTTCAAGAAATAGCACCATTCCTGACTGGGCTATATCTCATATTGCAGGTTTGCCAAATTTTCTGCGATGAGGAGCTACAATACTAGACTCAAGCCATTTTATAACTTTTGGGTAAATGCCTTGAATACGTCTACACTGAGTGCAGAATTATTAGGCAAGTTGTGTTGTAGAGGATTATTTTTATTTTTGATCATCAACTATGTTCTCAATCAACCCCAAAGACTCATAAATATCAAAGCTTAATATTTTTAGAAGTTGGAGTGGTTTTTTTTCAGATTTGACTATCTTAGGAGGATATCTGTTTGTGCAGGTAACTATTACTGTGCAGAATTATTAGGAAACTTAATAAAAAAAAATATATTCCAATCTCACTTGTTTATTTTCACCAGTAAACTAATATAACTGCACAAAATTTAGAAATAAACATTTCTGACATGCAAAAACAAAACCCCAAAAAATTAGTGACCAATATAGCCACCTTTCTTTATGATGACACTCAACAGCCTTCCATCCATAGAATCTGTCAGTTGCTTGATCTGTTTACGATCAACATTGCGTGCAGCAGCCACCACAGCCTCCCATACACTGTTCCGAGAGCTGTACTGTTTTCCCTCCCTGTAGATCTCACATTTTAGGAGGACCACAGGTTCTCTATGGGGTTCAGATCAGGTGAACATGGGGGCCTGTCATTATTTTTTCTTCTTTTAGACCTTTACTGGCCAGCCACGCTGTAGAGTAGTTGGATGCATGTGATGGAGCATTGTCCTGCATGAAAATCATGTTTTTCTTGAACGATACTGACTTCTTCCTGTACCACTGCTTGAAGAAGTTGTCTTCCAGAAACTGGCAGTAGGTCTGGGAGTTGAGCTTCACTCCATCCTCAACCCGAAAAGGTTCCACAAGTTCATCTTTGATGATACCAGCCTATACCAGTACCCCACCTCCATCTTGCTGGCATCTGAGTCGGAGTGGAGCTCTCTGCCCTTTACTGATCCAGCCTCTGGCCCATCCATCTGGCCCATCAAGAGTCACTCTCATTTCATCAGTCCATAAAACCTTTGAAATATCAGTCTTAAGATATTTCTTGGCCCAGTCTTCACGTTTTATCTTATGTTTCTTGTTCAAAGGTGGTCATTTTTCAGCCTTCCTTACCTTGACCATGTCCCTGAGTATAGCACACCTTGTGCTTTTTGATACTCCAGTAATGTTGCAGCTCTGAAATATTGTAAAACTGGTGGGAAATGGCATCTTGGCAGCTTCACGCTTGATTTTCCTCAATTCATGGGAAGTTATTTTGCATCTTTTTTTCCCTACACACTTCTTGCGACTCTGTTGCTTATTTGTCATGAAACTCTTGATTGTTCGGTGATCATGCTTCAAAAGTTTGGCAATTTCAAGACTGCTGCATCCCTCTGCAAGACATCTCACAATTCTGGACTTTTCAGAGCCCGTCAAATCTCTCTTCTGACCCATTTTTCTAAAGGAAAGGAAGTTGCCTAATAATTAAGCACACCTTATATAAGGTGTTGATGTCATTACACCACACCCCTCCTCATTACAGAGATGCACATCACCTGATTTACTTAATTGGTAGTTGGCTCTCAAGCCTATACAGCTTAGAGTAGGACAACATGTATAAAAAGTATCATGTGATCAAAATACTCATTTGCCTAATAATTCTGCACACAGTGTAGAATGCAGGTTTAGATAGATAAAGAATTCTCTATGCTGGTGATATTATGTTTGTGCATCTTTTGAATGGGCATCCATTAAACTTAAATGGATACCAGAGGCCCTCTAGTTCAGTACAGTTTTAAATCTAGATTACTGGATAGGCTCCTGAGCATGGGATTAAATTAACCTAATAGTATTCCCAGGTATTGTAACCTCCAATTGACAGTGATGGCTTTAAAGTGTTATCTTTGTGAAATTATGCGTAATATATTATGTTAAAAATCTCACAAATTAAGACGAATTAAGACCAGGACTATAATGATTAGCACCGTTGGCTATTTGTGATGGCTATACCACTCTTGCAAACTCTGTGTGTTTTTAAATCTATACAAAACTACCATTAAAGTTTAATTTGAAAATAGGTTTCTATAGTGGGGTCTCTATAAAAATATTGCTAGTATGCATAGTACAGTATGTAATGGAATAAACATTTGGACTGGTGGAAAGAAGTAAGCTTTCAGATAAGTTTTACTGTATGGTCAACATTGAGTGGCAAGGTAGGCCAGAATTATACAAAAGAGAGCAGCTACTCCAATAACTATGGCATATACAAATTATAGTCAGCTCACCAGTCCCCAGTATTGAAGCCTCCCGCTGACATATAGTGCACGGACGGACACCCAAGTCGAATGTAAGGTAACTCAAGGGATGAAATGGAAAAATAGTTTTTTAATCCAGCTTCTAATATCAGGTGCAGATGAAAGGGACGTGTCAATTAAAAATTGTCTTTATTGAAACTTGTTAAAACATTTAAATTCCCTAATGCCTTTCGAGCAATGTCATGCTCTTAATCCTCATGGGACAAGGCAATAAATTATCATGGATATTGAAAGAAGGAGTTTACTTTATTGCAAAAAAATCCAAAACGTTATCTAATATTTTGTCCCCTTCTGTTTATTACAGTTCATTACAATCAAACAGAACCTAGCTTAATCTCAGGGGATCCTATAGATGTGGTACATCCAGGTGAGGTGTGTGTAACTATATGACTAAGTCTGAAACTTTTTCTTCTTTTAAGCTGGATAAAGTACATCCTATTAAATCATTTATCAACTGTAATACAAACAGTGCTGTATATTTTTTGATTACCTGTATAGATTGCAAAAAAAAGCAATATGTCAGGTCCAGAATCCATAAACTGAAGGTACATATCCCTGAGCATATGAACGGTGCCAGGTCTCTAGGGCCACCAACAGTGCAGGTTTTCAGGATCACCTTAGCATTGAACAGGTGATAATTGAATTATCTGCAGTAGTGATAATTTCAACCTCTGTGTAATGCTAAGGAAATTCTGAAAATGTACACCATTGGCGTCCCTTGAGGCCTGGAGTTGTCCACCCCTGCTCTAAGCAATAATTGCTTTTGACAGGTACGTCCCATCTTTTCATGGAGCTACATCAGGGCGATATTACCAATATGAGAGTGTGCGGTATGAGGTGTGAGGGGGTGAAGTGACCATTTCGTGGAGGTGACTGGAAAGGTGGATCTTCATGCCAGAGAAATATACTGGATTTTGCATTTGGACAGTACCATTCCATCTGGCCTAAATGATAGGACATATTTAATTTATTATTATTATTATTATTATTATTATTAATAATAATATTATGTATCCAATGTATTTAATGTAGTTATCTAAGAATTTGTAAACGTTGTAGGATTACGGTAGATAGGTGTATTTTGTATTAATCTGCTGGCAATCTCAATTTGTTAATCTAAGGGCCATGTCACACGCATCGATTTTCAGAACGATATCGCTTACGCGATCTCCTTTTTTGATCGCTTAAGCGATATCGTTTGTGCGTCGCTGCGTGTAATCAAATGATTTTTCATTGAAAAATCGCTTGATTGTTTGATTGCAGATTTGTGAACATGTTCACAAATCTATCGTTGGTCGGCAGGTGGACACACAGCATCGCTGCATGTGACACCGGCAGAGCAACGATGAACGAGCTCCCAGTGCCTCGCAGCCTATGCTGGGAGCTCGTATCCATGGTAAACATCAGGTTACTAAGCGCCTAGTAACCCAAAGTTTACCATGGTTACCAGCGTTCTCGCTGGTCCACATCGTTGATGAGTCTGCCTGTGTGACAGCTCACCAACGATGTGAACGATATTGTTAGTGATCGCGCGTGCATGTGATCGCTAACAATATCGTTCAAGAAATTGACCCATGTGACGTGGCCCTTAGATGTATCTTGTAACCAATTAATTGATTGATGTTTCTTATTGGATCTTTGTGCTTCTGCACTTTGTATATATTGTAGCTATATGTTCACTTTTGTTTATGCCATGATTAAGAGCATGATACTGCTCGAAACACGTAAGCAAATTTTAATGTATTAAAATTTTTCAATAAAGACAATTTTTAATTGAAACATCCATCTCTTACATCTGCTCCTGATATTGGAAGGTGGACTAAAAACTTTTTTCTGTTTCATCACATCAAACATTATGCCTGTCTGCTTCCCTATACGTATTCATGCTCACTTTGGCAGTGTGGAGATGTGTATTTTTATGGAGAGGGATGCAAGCTCATTCCACACATCTCAAGTGTTGTTACGCCTGAAGGGCGTGGATATGTAAAGTGGACTCACTGGGCCACTGGTGGAGTAGTGGCAGCTGAATAGACGATGCAGCAAGAGACTGGAAAGGGACTTCAGTAAAACCAAGGACATTTATTAAAGGAAGGTTAACACACAGAAAGGTGTCTGAGAGGAGGACCCTCTGGATCGTGACACCAAACTCTTGTAGCGGAGCACTAACGAGGTAACCCCTGTACAGGGATAAACCTGGTACAGCACCAGGAAGTCTAAATGCCGCAAATTCCGGACCAGAGGGGCGACCTGTACAGACCGAACAGAAGAGATGAGGAGACTGTGGAACACTGGCTCTGTCAATAGGATGAATCCTGGGAGCTACATACAATCCTGGAGAAATTGGTTCAGCTGGTATAGGAATCCAGATGGATCCGTACATTTCAGGAGAGACTTGGCCAGCCAGGGATGGAATCCGGAGCATCAGGGGGGTCCAGGATAATGAATTGCCAGTTGAGCATTCTGTGGAGACAGAGGTGTTAGTATAGTGCAGAGTACAAAGCAACAGTCTTCCTAGTGCAGAGCACTGCAGGAGTGTGACCTGGACAGAGGCAACTAGAGAATGGACCAGGCACCTCACTTAGGGGGGAGGATGCCTTTTATGCAAAGAGCAGCTCAGCACTTAGGCTGAGAGCCCTAATAGGGAAAAGGTGTTCTGTTCCTTTAAGAGTGTGCAGGATGTGGGGCACACATCCTAAGAACATTCCCAGAAGACCGGCCAAGGGGATGCAGGTTCCTGGAAGAATAGGAAGCAGGTGGCAATATGGAGCCACGGACATGATAAGTAAAATTAGTGGAGCTGCGTGGTGGTCTCCCTATCCATGAGATACCGGCCCCGCAACCGAGGGCATGACAAGTGTTACTTATCTCCTTAAGAACAAAGGATTGGGCATGATTAATTTCAATATACCTGTTCCATCTTTCCTCTGACATCAATTGGAAGGACATATATATGCATACAAAATACTCAACCATTCTTGGTGAAATTACCTAGTTTACCTAACATTGCTCTTATTGTAATTGGGCACCTTTATATGTATAGTTCAGAGATCAGAGGTAAGATCTAGTTTCTGAGGTCAGATGGAAGCCATTACTAGTATAACTTAAAACGTTTTCCATCAACTATACACTAGTATCCTGTTCAGACTTTGACATTTTCAAAAACATCCATAAACATTTATTCCTAAATCCTGTGCACGTTGGAGAAAATCTACGGTAGTTATACTTGTACAAATTGAGGCATGCAGCAACTAAAAATAAGTTCGGCAGTGTGGCTTGGCAAGTGTACATCATAAATTATCTCCATAGTCTATTTTTCAATTGTAGGCTGGAAAGCATAGTGACTAACTGTCTCTAATTTCCAAGGGCAGTCCCAAGGTATAAAGCTTGGTACTTACAAACTTTTTCCTCTGGCTATGACTCAGATTTCATTGTATTGTTCAATTATAAAAAAATATATATATTTTTGGTTCTCCACTTATATTATCATACAATTTTTAGCCACAATATTTTTTATTATATACTTAAAGAACCAAATTTGTGATATGGACATATACATTGTATGGACCATCATAACAATACAATGCTGGATAGTACAGGGTGACACATAGGAAATATCATTAACTACAATTTAATAATAATTTGAAAGATGACTTGAGATGTGTGAATAAACAAAAGAAAAAACAGATATTGCGCCACACTGCAACTGGAGGAACTTAATACACGGTTTTACTATGTTTGTACTAACCTTTACTGGTTGTGCAACACCCCGCACAACCAGACTGATGGCTTAATGTGGATCACTGTAGTGACAAGGGCCAATAAACCCTCCTCCTCAGATACTCCGGGCCTGGTGGTCGGCTCCTTAGTTCCTCTGGAGATGGAGGTGGGCTCCTTCACTCCTCCACCCGAAGAGGCAGACTCGCTGCACTGGCTTCCGTCCCAGCTCCACACTGTGTATCAGTTGATCATTCAAGGGTGGGTCTTTATGATGTACTGCCAGGTACTGTGGATCTTAGAGCAGCTCACACACCGCACTCCCAACAAGGGAGAAGGGGATTAGCAAATAGAAAAACAAGCGGTGTCAGAGGATTGGAGCGCTAAAGAAACCACGGGTTGGTGATTAGATTACCGATAATTTATTGCACGAACAGCAGGGGTCCAGTATGCCACAACGCGTTTCGACGCACAGATGCGTCTTTCTCTCTCCACTTGAGAAAGACGCATCTGTGCGTCGAAACGCGTTGTGGCATACTGGACCCCTGCTGTTCGTGCAATAAATTATCGGTAATCTAATCACCAACCCGTGGTTTCTTTAGCGCTCCAATCCTCTGACACCGCTTGTTTTTCTATTTGAGATGTGTGAATGGTCTTCCAATAAATTGGATTAAAACATTTGTTTCCCTGAAGACTCTGTGCAGTTCAGTGATAAAGATTTGTTCAATGTTGGGGGTGGGGAACTCCAGGACAGCTGCCAACAGTGCGGGTTATCAGGATTTCCTTAGCATTGCACAGGAGCTGGAGTCATCACCAGTGCAGGTTATTCAATTATAAACTGTGCAATACTAAGTGTGGTGATATGACCAGCATTGTAGCCTATAGCTGGTGTACATCGCATGTTACATGGGCCTGGATAGGTGCCATGGGGTACAGCGCCGTGACCCCTGAATCCCATGGTAGTGTATCAACCCCCTACAGGACTGAACAAGGAGAGGGGTATGTGAGGTATGACTGGCATGATAGCCCATGGCCAGTATACACATGGGCCTTGAGCCGTGCACACAGGGTTAACAGCATCTGGACCTGTGTGTGTGAATGGGTGTTTACTTTGCTAGACCTGACATGTGCACATAAGGTTAACTACACCCAGGTCTGTGAGAGTGAATGTGCTGATGACTCACAGAATCCCAGGTGTGGATGCAGCAGGCAAGGATATGAGCTGCCTAATGCTGTGATGGGGAGAACAGAATGATCCTCTGAGGGAAAGGAAGTGAGGCAGAGGGGTCACTTCCTTCTGGGGAATGTGGAGGGAAGCCAGGCTCTCCATGTGAGCGACACCTGTCCCTCTGACCCGTATTGATCCTGTGGCCAGACTGAGAGGTTGGTGAAGCACCTGTGCGTATGGAGGTCCTGGCTGAACCTGTAGGGGGCTCACTCTGCACATGTTGGTGAGATTGCAGTCCTGGAAGTCTGCCTGGTTGGTAAGGCTGGGAGGTGACTGGGCAACATGTGTAGTGTGAGGAAACCTTGGGGACACCTTGACTGCCCAGGAGCTCAGGTAGCCCAACACCTGACAAGGCCTGATAAGACTGAAGTCCATGATGGACTGTATGTGTGCTGAGACTGGGTATGTCTAAAAAGCCAGGTGGCCGTAACCGCCATTGGGACCAACTGTCAGGTCGTGAGGGTCCCGTTGATCAATGTATGTGTGCTGAGACTGGGGATGTCTCAAAGGCCAGACGGCCGTAACCACCATTAGGACAGACTGTCATGTCATGAGGGTCCCGTTGACTAATTTATGAGAAGTATGCTGGGTAGCATGTGAGAGACTGAGGACGTCCCAAAGGCCAGACGGCCGTACCCGCCATTGGGACCGACTGTCAGGTCGTGAGGGTCCAGTTGACCTCGTGTGAGATGTGTGGAGGCTGTGTGCAGTGTAGTAGTCAGTATGAGACTGTGTGAACAGGGGTGTACCGACTGCATACTGGATCTCTGTTGGTCTGTAGGGTCTCGTGTATTATGTAACATGTACTATATGTGAATGTATAGTGGTCTATGTAGACATATGAACAACGTAAATAGTGCCAGATGGGCGTAACCGCCTTTGGAAGAGACTGTGATGTCTATAAATGTTCAGTTGATCAGGTAAAGTGTAGATAAGGCTAGGCGGCTGGGACCGCGAAAGGAGCTACGGTTAGTGCTCCTGATACTCGATGGAGCTACGGTTATTGCTCCTGATATTCAATGGAGCTGTTATTAGTACCCCGATGTATACAACATATGTGTTTTTCTGTTATCTAACTGTAATGTTGTGTTGCTTAGTGTTAATATGTGAGTAGTGTTACTATGTGAATAATGTGTATAACATGTATGTTGACCAATGTATTTACTCCTGTTTTATGTGAAAGGTGAGGTTAACAAACAGAATGTTTGATACTGGCCACAAGCAATCCACATTTTGCTGATCATGCAAAACAGCAAGCAGCACAAAAATTATGGTGTGGTGCTGTTTGTAGAAAGCTAAAATGTTGGGACCATTCTGGTTCAATGAACATGTAACTGGAGAGACTTATCTCACCATGCTGAGAGATCAGTTAACGCTCCAACTTAGGCTGGTTTTTCATCACATTATTTTTCCTGTCCATGGGATCCTACTTTTTGTAGGACCCCACGGACAGGAACGCTGCCTGCAATCGGATGCCAAATAGGCATCCGTTTCAGATTTTTTGCAGGATCCTCTCCTCCTCTCCCTGCTCTTCCACCTTTCCTCCCCGCTCCTCCATCTCTCGTCCCCGCTCCTCCACCTCTCGTCCCCTCTCCTCCACCTCTCATCCCTGCTCCTCCACCTCTCGTTCCCGCTCCTCCACCTCTCCTCCCTGCTCCACCATCTCTCCTACCTGCTCCTCCACCTCTCATCCCCCCCCTCTGAAAGATGAAAAAAAAACACCTCAGTGAGGATTACTCACCTGTCCGCCAGTTTCCTCCACCTCCGAGGGTGCCTCCAGCACCTCTTGCTGCCTGTAGGACCTGCCGTGATGTCACAAGCTGGCAGTGTCATCGGGTCACATGACCGCAGTTACCGCGGTAAGCGGTCATGTGACCTGATCAGCTGATCGGGTTGTGAAGTCACGGCAGGTCCTGTAAGCATCAAGAGCTGCAGCAGGTGTCGGTGGATCGCAAGACAGGTGAGAATAGCGATTTTTTTAATTTTTAACCCTTGCTTTTACTTAATTTCACTTCTGCAATGTATGTACATACATTGCAGAAGTGAAATTAGACAGTTAGGAGCAATTTTAGTGTACAGAGCATGATCAGTGCACTAAAATCGGGTGCGAGGAACGATCAGCTGTTTCCTTGGATCCATGCTCCATAGGCCCCCATGTTAAAGGCTGAGGATCGGATCGGATTTGGCCAAATTCCATCCGATTTTGTGGAATCCGATTTGTGTCTGATTTTTTGCTGTGCCCAATTCGGTCCGATTTTGGGTACAGCAAAAAATTGGACACAAATTGGATCCAACAAAATCGGATGGCAATTAGGCCAAATCCGATACGATCCTCATAGGATAACATGGGGTCCTTATCGGATCCTTGGCTGTCCGTTTTACAAAGGGCATCCACGGATCCTCAAAAAACTTAACGTGAAAGCACCCTTAAAAGTTTAGGTGAAGGACTTCCTTAATGGTTCCAACAGGATGGCACTCCTGCTCATTTCACTACAATGGTAAGAGATTTTCTGAATGGCTACTTCCATTCAATTAGAAGACATTGTGATATGGAGTGTTTCTCTTGTTCACCTGACCTTAGCCAACTTGGCTTCTTTTTCTGGTGTATGCTAATAGAAAAGGTGTACTCAATGAAAATCACAGATGTAACACACTTGATTGAACACATAAACAGTAAATGTGCTAAAATTGCAGGCAATGTGAATTTATAACATCAAGTTCACGTGAATTTTGCAAAGCGGTTCAACCTTTGCATCACAGATGATGGAAATCATATTGAAGTTATTTAATATTCCAATTGAATAAAGTGGTGTTAATACATGTCATTTCTTGAAAATATGTATTTTTTCCTATGTGTCCAGACTTTAGGGACATCCTGCAGTTGAAAGTAATGAGTGGCACTAGAAACATGAGGATCAAGTGAATGTGTGAATTGCAGAAACTGCCCTAAGGTAAATACGATAAAATGGAGATCTTAGTTTCCAGTAATGGCCACTAAAGGGTAAGCTTGGCATCCACTTACAAGGAGCTCTCCACTGCCAAGTCCTAACACTATGCCATGGTGAGTTGTGAGTGTGAATGGGTTTATATGCCAAAGGTCTAATTGGGAACGATGAAAAGGTGTGTGTAGGGCTCTCACAGTGGTGTCCATGTGTGGACATCAAACTAAGGAAAGGGGGAAGGGGAAATAATATAGTGGGAGCTCAGTCAAAAATAAGCAATATATAAATCGGATTATGACGGCATCACCACTTTAAGCGTAGGTGCAGGCAGAAAATAATATACTTACAATTACGGTTATCTGCCGCGACACTAGTATTATATGATAAATGAAAGTAATGAGTGGCACTAGAAACATGAGGATCAAGTGAATGTGTGAATTGCAGAAACTGCCCTAAGGTAAATACGATAAAATGGAGATCTTAGTTTCCAGTAATGGCCACTAAAGGGTAAGCTTGGCATCCACTTACAAGGAGCTCTCCACTGCCAAGTCCTAACACTATGCCCTGGTGAGTTGTGAGTGTGAATGGGTTTATATGCCAAAGGTCTAATTGGGAACGATGAAAAGGTGTGTGTAGGGCTCTCACAGTGGTGTCCATGTGTGGACATCAAACTAAGGAAAGGGGGAAGGGGAAATAATATAGTGGGAGCTCAGTCAAAAATAAGCAATATATAAATCGGATTATGACGGCATCACCACTTTAAGCGTAGGTGCAGGCAGAAAATAATATACTTACAATTACGGTTATCTGCCGCGACACTACTATTATATGATAAACTAAGATCTCCATTTTATCGTATTTACCTTAGGGCAGTTTCTGCAATTCACACATTCACTTGATCCTCATGTTTCTAGTGCCACTCATTACTTTCATTTATCATATAATAGTAGTGTCGCGGCAGATAACCGTAATTGTAAGTATATTATTTTCTGCCTGCACCTACGCTTAAAGTGGTGATGCCGTCATAATCCGATTTTTATATCCTGCAGTTGAAGGCATGATGATAATAAATAAACACATCCAATTATTGTTTTATTAGCTAAACCTGAGTAAATGTGTATGTTATATTTTAAGTGTTTTAATATACTCACCGATTGCTGTCTTTCCAAGTTTCCAGCACCACTGACTAGCGGCGTAACTTGAAACTCATGGTCTCTATGCGAGGGCTTCAACGGAGCCCCCAATTATAGGAAATCTTTAATAGTATTAGTCTTTTTCTATAGGCCAAAGGGACTTTTGGGGCCCCTTAGGCTTCAGTGCTCGGGTGCGATCGCAACCCCTGCACCTATTATAGTTACGCCATTGGTTCTGACTCGTCAGGTCACATTTCACTGAATGCATGAGCTGGAAGTCTCTTTTACAGTTTATGTCTCTCGAGCTTAGACTTAAATTGTAAAAGTGCCTTCCAGCTCTCATATAAACCCCAGTGTGATCCAGCAAGTCAAAAATAGAAGTCACGTGAGAAAGAAGATGATCGGAGTGGTGCTGGTAATTGGAAGATGGCAATCGGTATGAATATTAACATACTCACACTACATTGCACACACGTTTACACATGATTAGCTAATAAAAAATGATTGGGAGTGCTTCTTTATTGAGTTACTGTTCTGCCCATTTAGACTCAGTAGGAGAAAGCAATTCTAAGTTTGCCACTTGTAATAGCCTGTGTAATGCGACAAGTTATCTTGTGTGTTGTTTTATGTGGTTAACACCATCTGGTTGTATACCTGCACACGTCAGCATCTTCTCCTTTAAGAACCCAGGGCATTGTGGGCAGCCCTTCAACTCTCCTATGAAAGAAGCAGCAATCTTAAAACAGAAGAAAACAGGATTCTTTGCAAATCATATGTGTTTGCCTTGCTCCTGTGTGGAAACCCATGATCCTTGCAGAAGTATATTTGGTGAGAGTTTTACTCCTGTCTGTGTGTTTAATATGGTAAAGTCTGTTGCTAGGGTACATAGCAATAATTTCTTACATTTGTTATGTCTGTTAGGAATGCAGATGTTCTATGTAATTCTCCATCTTAGGCCCTTTCACATCAGCGTTTTTTGAAATTTGCGGCAGATGCGGTGAAAAAACGCATCTGCCGCAATTTCCGCATAACCGCTGCACTTGCGGCGCGGTTGCGGTAATCCCCATAGAAAGTATAGGGGGACTTGCGGCAGGTGCGGCAAGTGCGTTTTGCACTTGCGGCAGGTGCGACAGCGAAAAAACCCGCGGTCAGCCGCAGTTTTTTTTTGCGGCCGCACCTGCCGCAAGTGCAAAACCGCACCTGCCGCAAGTCCCCCTATACTTTCTATGGGAATTACCGCAACCGCGCCGCAAGTGCAGCGGTTATGCGGCAATTGCGGCAGATGCGTTTTTTTCACCGCATCTGCCGCAAATTTCAAAAAACGCTGATGTGAAAGGGCCCTAAGTGTATGATCTTTTGTACTGTATACTGTCATAGCTGTTTATATGATATAATTTATGCTTTCTGGAAATTATTACTACTATTTTACCTGATATGCTCAATGCTGATTGTATTATTTGTATTTTTATAGTTTTACCACACTTTACATAATCGATGAATCACATCATTAACTTACTATTGACCAATAAATCTTAAACTACAGAAAGAACAGTCTGTTTACCTGGAATACAAATAAGGTTTATGCTGTATGCTAGTTCACACTGGGCAAAACTACCACTGAAAAATACCTGGGTGTATGGGTAGATGATAAACTCACATTTAGTGCCCAGTGTCAGGCAGCTGCTGCAAAGGCAAATAAAATAATGGGATGCATTAAAAGAGGCATAGATGCTCATGAGGAGAACATAATTTTACCTCTATACAAGTCACTAGTGCGACCACGCTTAGAATACTGTGTACAGGAAAGACATAACTGAACTAGAGCGGGTGCAGAGAAGAGCGACCAAGGTTATTAGAGGACTGAGGGGTATGCAATACCAAGACAGGTTATTAAACTTGGAGTTATGTTGTTTGGAAAAACGAAGGCTTAGGGGTGATCTTATAATAATGTATAAATATATGAGGGGACAGTACAGAGACCTTTTTAATGATCTTTTTACTCTTAGGCCTGAGACGGGGACAAGGGGGCATCCTCTTCGTCTGGAGGAAAGAAGGTTTAATCATAATCACAGACGCGGATTCTTTACTGTGAGAACAGTGAGACTATGGAACTCTCTGCCACATGATGTTGTAATGAGTGAGTCGCTACTAACATTTAAGAGTGGCCTGGATGCCTTTCTTGAAAAATATAATATTGCCGGTTATATATACTAGATTCTTTGATAAGGCGTTGATCCAGGGAATTAGTCTGATTGCCGTATCTGGAGTCAGGAAGGAATTTTTTCCACCAATGTGGAGCTTAGTGTTGCCACATGGGTTTTTTTGCCTTCCTTTGGATCAACATGTTAGGCTATGGGTTGAACTAGATGGACTTAAGGTCTTCCTTCAACCTTAAATACTATGTTACTATGCTACTATGTTACTCATGGCTGTACTAGCTCAAAAGGGTGCTTGTATTCAATATTGAGCAAACGGTCTGAATACTTATGACCATGTGACATTTCAGTTTTTCTTTTTGAATATTATTGCAAAAATTTCTACGTTACTGTTTTTTTTAGGTCAATAGGGGAGCAGTGTGTACATTAATTAAAATTAAAATGAACTTTTTTGAATTTACCAAAAGGCTGCAATGAAGCAAAGAGTGAAAAATTTAAAGGGGTCTGAATACTTTCTGTACCCATTGTACATCATTGTACTTCATCAGGAACTGTGAAGCCAGTGTGAACTACATAGAATGTGGCAGCATGGATCACAATACAGCTTTGCACCCACGACTACTCGCACGGCTATCATCACAAATGGAGGAATGTGGCAAAAAGCAGAAGGACACTGACTAAGACACCCCAGCAGTCACTTCTCAGTGTACAGAGATCTGTAGGAATTATAGGAGGAAGGTATTGTTCAAAAATCTAACTTGTCAGAGTCTTTCCATCATGCCATCGGGATAAGGCGATCAAGATACATGCAATCTCACATGTTCAAAGCAATAGGTATGTGTGTTTTTTTATCTATTTATTTACAGAATTGATAATAGGCGGTTTTCATAGAGACCTGAATATTATTAATCTGGACTTAATGACAAGCTGTCAATACTCAGCTGTCATTAAACCCTTCTATCACCCCGATGCCACCTCACCAAGGCATCAGAAAAGCCGATAAAGTGCCAGTAATTGGCGCTTCTAAAGAATGTGATAATTTCTGAGGCAGCTGTGGACTGTTATTCTGAAGCCTGAAGGACCCAATAACTATGGCCTCACCACACTGAAAATCCCAACCCCCAGTTGCCTAAGTGTTACCATGTCTGGCAATCAAAAATATGGCAAAGCTCACACTTTATGAAAAAAATAATGGGCTACCTTGTATTTTTGATTACCAGACAAGGTAAAGCCAGGCAGCTGGGGGTGGCAGCCCATAGCTGACCACTTTATCTGCACTGAGGTCAAAAATACAGCAAAGCCCTACATCAATTTTTTAAATTATTTATTTTTACAACCCTATGGTGGCAAGTTCGTTGCCAATGGCAACCAATTACAGACTCCAGCACAATGGATGAGAGGCACGACAGCCAATCACAGAAGCTGTCACAGAGACTGGCCATCTGTGACAGATGTTGGAGCCAGTGTAGTGAATAACCAGGAAGTTAATGAGGGGACCCAGGAGTAGAAGAGTGTGGTCTTTGGTAAGTATGAGGCTGATGTTTAATCACTGGTTAGATTATTTTTACAGCCCCCAGCCCACCTAGCCACCATTTTATGACTTTAAAGTCTGGATTCAGGCTTAATTTCGGGTCAAGCCCTGTTCCGAACCTGGACTTTACAAAAAGTCCAGTCGAATCTGCTGAACCCAAACTTCGGCAGGTTTGCCCATCTCTAATAAATTTTACCAAATCAAATGCTTTAATACCATCTACGGACACCAGAGTGCAGTAATTTCTTTTCAAAGTGTTACACTGGACCATGAATTGTACCCTTCTATAGAAGTATGGTACTTTTTCTGAGCATAAAGGCCATTTGTTGTAGTTGTATCAGGTCTACAATTACCCAATTGAGCTTTGTAGCTAGGTCTATATGAACTGCACTCCATAAAGATTTTCCTAGGTTTAAGCAAATCATATCTTAAGGGAAAAAAACGATCTAAAGCCCATATTGAGAATGCAATTTTTTTAAATAATTAATTACAGAGGACCAAGGGGTGATGGTATATATAATTTTCAAATAACAAGTGGAGAGACAGTATCATTCATTGATATACATAAGGTAATTTCAATATACAACCCATTACAGCTTTTAGGTAAAGTTCAATGGGTATATTGTTGGTCAGTCTAAAGTGATATGTGCAAGTTATATGTGAAGAAGGCTCCAAACGCCGAAACACGTATAGGGCAGGCGGGCAGCGCGTGTATTCATACAATCAGGTAAATACTCCAATACAGCATAAGTTGACTTATGGTCAGCTAATTGGGTGGTGGTCATTGTATTACAAGGCTGGTTTTCTATCTGGCTCTTTATATATTTGGGTAACCACTGATGGTACTAGTAATCCTATGTATAAGTGTAGTCAATGGTTTGGCATAATACATACCGTACTATTAAGTGTTGTAACGATTGCTGTGATAATGCGATGGTGCAAAATCACACATAGCACCTCACTGGCGTTAAAGGCGGACATACAACTTGCACAAAGCACTTTAGTTTGCCCAACAATATACCCAATGATCTGTGCCTAAAAGCTGTAATGGTTGTATATTGGAATTACCTTATGTATATCAATGAATGTTGCTGTCTCTCCACTTGTTATTTGAAAATTGTATATACCATCACCCCCTTGATCCTCTGTAATTAATTCTTTAAATAAATGCATTCTCAATATGGACTTTAGATCATTTTTTTTCTTTAAGATATGATATGGTTCCTTTAGCGCTTGCCCAATAATCCTCTCTACTATAGTGTGGACTGTAATTGGTCACACTAGTTATATAATGTTACATCAACTATTGTGCTGAGGTTTTTAGTACTAATTACTGTTTTTACTGTGTTAGGCACAGGTTTATATCCAGCTCTAAAGGATTAGAATGCTGGATGGACCAGATGGATCATGTGTTTGGTACTGGGGCTAATGGCACTACCGTGCCGAGTGAACCTACAGTGGATGAGATGGCGATGGAAATCCAGGCTCTCTTGGTTAAACGCACCAGGTTATGGTGGACTAAGTCATTGCTCCAACGGTATCTTTCAAAACAGTTGATACCGAGGAGATTGAGGGTCCATACAACTCCATCATTTCCGATCACAGACAAGGAACTCATTAAAAAAAAGGGAAGGTGTCTGCAACCAATGTTTTGAAACACTGATGGTCTTTTGGATCTGAATACCACTGCGATAAGTGAATTAGATTTGATTATTGATGAGAAACAGGAAGCCTTCAAAGTTGCATGTCCCCCTGAGAAGATCCGTGAATATGAGTCTAAATTCGATCAGAAATTGGATGGTGTGGTGAAAAAAATTAGCAGCACACATTCTAGGAAATTTAAACGTGATCAAAATGATGTAATTAATAACAGAGTGTATATTTGGAAAAAAAAAACAATTTACTCCCCAAAGTGATTGACCGACTCTGTCTCAATCATCACTATCATCTTGTGGGGAAATGATAGAGGGCCCTAGTGCCACTATGGTGACAAGATCAGGAGCGGTGGTGGGTACTAGACCAAAATCAAGATTTATACAACATCTTGGTCCCGCATATAGATCTCCAAAAAAATCTACAAAGAAACATAATAAGGTAATTAACCTAAGTAATCATAATTTTTCCTATGTTGATATTACATGTTGAGAAGGGCTTTCTTCTGTCCCACTTCTAAATTTAATACCTTTGTGCGTCAAGCTTCCAATCTTTGCTCGTTCGTCACTCTTCAAAAAAATTTTTGATGATTCCATCCATTGTTTATTCCCAGCAGAGGAGGAACAGCAACATTGAAACACTTGGGGATCTGGCGAGGAACATGCAACTTTTGAAGAGTCATGATCCTTAGTTCCATCAGACAAAAATCTAGAAAGGCATTACCTCTATCAATCTGCCCGAACATTGATTTGTTTGTGCAGGTTGTGAGCAATTAATTCTCTAAGGGTACCTTCACACGCGGCAATATTGCTAGGCAATTTCACTGGTTGCAGTGAAATCATGGACACATTTTTCCATTTGTACACAGCAACAAAATAGAACAATGTGTCCATGATTTCACTGCAACCAGCAAATTACCAGTGAAATTGCCTAGCAATATTGCCGCATGTGAAGGTACCCTTAGATACCACAGAGGATAAAGAATGATAATCTCACTAAAAACGAGCGGTTAAGACTTTTGGATATACAAAATATGGCAGACATCGTTGTAAAGAGGGCTAATAAAGGGGGCAATGTCGTCATCTAGCCAACCAATATGTATGAAAGAGAAGCATTTCACCAACTTAATAATAAATTAAATTTATTGTGGAATTAAAGGAATTTTTGAAAAAGGCTCAAGATGACGGCATTGTCTCCCGTGAGTTGGCTTCGGCTCTTTTGGTCAATGCACCAACAATTGCAACAATGTACTTACTTCCCAAGATACATAAATGTGCAAAGACCCCTCCTGGGTGCCCCATAATATCTGGGAGTCATAGTTTTTTGGAGAATGTTAATCGTTGGATAGATTCTAAAATCCAACCAATGGTGATGGAGCTTCCCTCTTACATCGTGGACACAAGTGATTTCCTGCGAAGGGTTGATGGATTGGTGAGGACGCCATCATTTTGACCGGAGATGTTGAGTCTCTTTATACTAACATAAGACATAAGGATGTTTTTTTGCTGTTGACTCGTTGCTGGAAAACTCTAATCTGTCCAGGGAACTCCGAGGTTTATTGTTAATCCTATTGGAGTTTTCATTGACTCATCATTTTTTTCTTTTTAAAGAATCCCTCTACCTACAGCTCCAGGGAACTGCAATGGGGGCATCTGTTGCCCCGGAATACGCTAATTTGTTCCTGGGGCTGTGGGAGAGGGACCTATTCCTGTCAGATCGAGATGTCATGATGGACTGTGACCTTTTTTGGGCACGGTACATTTGTTTTTTGATTTGGCAGGGATCCATTGAATTTTTGGTTGAGTTTTTTGATCAGATAAACTCCAATAGGCGCAACATTCGGAGTGCATATCAGTAATCTACTGAGAGTGTTGATTTCTTAGATGTCTCTATCAAAAATAACTCCAAAAATGTTTTACAAACAAATCTACTTAGGAAGCCCACTGCACACCCCCAGTTTATGATAAGAGCTATTCCTGTGGGACAATTTTTACACCTAAGGAGATTGTGCTCCACGGATGAGGACTTCGAGTTACAGGCAAAAACACTGAAAGAGAGATTCCTGGAACGTGGATACAGTAATAGGATCATTAAGCGTGCATTTCATCGTGCTAAGCACACCACGTGTGATTCTTTACTGTATTCCTCGTGCAGTAAGAGTGGCAGCAATGAGGTCCACTTTGTCACCACATTTAATTCAGAATTTCATGCAATAAGGGAATGTCTTGCTAAGGCATGGCCCATTTTACAGCCGGATTCAACATTAGCAAAACTATTACCAGATAGACCCATGCTTAATGCTCGATGTTCTAGAAATCTCAGGAACCTCCTGGTTCGAAGCCACCATCGTGGTGAGCCCAAGAAAACCTGTTTGGATAAATTTGTCCATCCCCTGGGCTGTAGCCCCAGTGGTGGGTGTGTTGCGTGCCCTAACATTGATAGAAGCAATGAATTTTACAATTCTAAAGGTAAAAGAGAGCACCGGATCAGCTGCAATTCCCAATATGTTATTTATTATGCCCACATGTCCCTGCCCTAAGACTTATATTGGCTTAACCACCCGCCAATTGAAGGTACGGGTAAGGGAACATGTGTTGGGAATAGATGCCGCAGCTACCCAATAGGATGTGTCATTGCCGAAGACCATTACTAGACACTTTAAAAAGCATCACAATTGTGATAGTAGATTACGCATAAAGGGCATTGATGTATTGAAAGTGGGACCTAGAGGTGGAAATGTTAGTCACCGGCAAGCCCAAAGGGAAACCCTTTGGATCTGGACTTTAAATACGGTTCAACCCATGGGATTAAACGATAATTGAGTTTTATCCCATTTATTGAATAATGCGCTGTTCTTTGTTTTTAATTGTATGCTTTTAAATCTAGATGTGGATTTAACTGACATCTGGCCTTTCCATGTGTGAATTGATGGGACGGTTATTTGATGAAAATCACACTGACCAGTTTGCAAAGATATGTTTGTAGTGAATTGCATGTATCAGTGATGTTTGTAATGTGTGGCTACATTAAATGTTTATAATTAATGTACAATTAATATGTAACTGTGACCAGTTATGCTGTTACATTGATAACTGACTGTATATATCATTAGAGTGTAATGTGGTTACGCTGCATATATGATTGGTGTAAGATTTATCTATAAAAAACATATATATATATTAATATTGATAATACTAATGGTTATATTGTATAAAATCTAATATGAAACCATATATATATTTATATATGTTATCACTCTAAAACACTGTCATTTAAATCTATAGTGTATGTATAATAGTTAGATTCTGTCCTGTTATTCTTCCCTGAGTTAGATCCTTTAAATTCACACATAGGATGTGCAACCTTTTAGTTTATTTGTTTGAATCACAATGGCTTAATATTAACTGTGGCTGAAGGACACCATAATACTTGTCCTGTGTCCTAGCCACTATCACTCCCCTCTGTGAGTAATCCCACTCACTGGTTGCAGGGTTAGATATGATTGTTGCGTCTTAAGGACCTGTGAGTCGATCATGTGACCGTCCCTAATGATCACTGACACCACGTCATCATCATGCTACTATGACAACCGTGACACGTGGTATACTCGTAAGCAGAGGCAGTGATGTGATTGGCTGCACACCCCTTTTTAACTAGCACTTCCTGATTGAACGACATGCCCCTGTGAAGAAGGCTCCACGCCGAAACATGTATAGGGCAGGCGGGCAGCGCGTGTATTTGTGTAATCAGGTAAATACTCCAATACAGCATAATTTGACTTATGTTCAGCTAATTGGGCGGTGGTCATTGTATTATAAGGCTGGTTTTCTATCTGGCTCTTTATATATTTGGGTAACCACTGATGGTTCTAGTAATCCTATGTATGAGTGTAGTCAGTGGTTTGACATAATACATACCGTACTATTAAGTGTTGTAACGATTGCTGTGATAATGTGATGGTAAAAAATCACACACAGCACCTTACTGGCGTTAAAGGCGGACATACAACTTGCACATAGCACTTTAGTTTGACCAACAATATACCCAATGATCTGTACCTAAAAGCTGTAATGGTTGTATATTGGAATTACTTTATGTATATCAATGAATGTTGCTGTCTCTCCACTTGTTATTTGAAAATTGCATATACCATCACCCCCTTGGTCCTCTGTAAGTAATTCATTAAATAAATTGCATTCTCAATATGGGCTTTAGATCGTTTTCTCTTTAAGATATGATATGGTTCCTTTAGCGATTGCCCAATAATCCTCTCTACTATAGTGAGGACCGTAATTGGTCACACCTACTTATATAATGTTACATCAACTATTCGTGCTGAGGTTTTTAGTACTACTAACTAGGTTTAAGCAAGACTATATTAGTGGCATCGTAAAATTAATCTGGTAGAATCATGTGTCATTAGCCTCGAGGAGATGAAGCACCAGTGTCTCCTGATATTTAGATTATAGATCTAAACACAGCCCATCTGGAGAAGGAGCCTTATCAGAGGCTGCATCTTGTATAGAGCTCACGTCATCAGAAGTAATGTCAGCATCTAAGGATGCTCTTTGAGAATCGTTAAGTGTAGAAAATCGTAATTCTGCTAAATAATGAAGGATGTCGGTTTCAGAAACTGCGATAGTAGATCAGTAGAAAATGTCATAGTAGTTATGGAAACAATGTGTGATATCTTCAGCCTCCGTAACAATTGAACCATCAGGTGCATGCAGACATTATAAGTATTTTATTTTCGCACCATAAAAGCTAATAATTTACTTACCGTAATTGGTTCCAAGTTCAAAAATGGATTGACGGGTGACAAATAGTTTATGATTAGATTTACTGTGTATGTGTTAAGAATGCAAGTCTTGAAGCCTCAACCGCGCTAACCTGTTTGCATTTGTAGGATTAAATATATGACACTGCTAGAAGACCTGCACTTGTGCTTCTGTGTCCAAAATCTCTTTAGGTGTGACATGTTTAATAAAAGAAAGTAAGTAGAGGATAAACAGCCATAGACCATTCGTGTATCCTAAGAGAGATTAACTTGCAATGCTGTAGAGTAGGACACTACGTAACAGACTAATTGATCTGGACTTCTATCATTGGAGTAAATAGTTTTTAGCCAGAAAGAATTGAGTTTTCAGGAGGGTTTAGGAGCAGCCAAGCTGTGTTCAAAGAAAGTATGACAGAGCTGTAGTGCGAAACAACTCGATGACCGTGTTCCATACTTTGTTATCTACCGGAAAAAAACAATTCACTAGATCTAAATATGTAATCTAGGGATGATAAGGTGCTTTTAATAGAAGAGTAGCAAGTGAATTCCAGAGTCCTGACATTGAAGATTGTAGAAACTCCAACCACCTATCCAGCCGTTATCTTCCATCTATAATGAAAAAATGGGAGAGAAGTATATTCCCCATATCCCAAAATCTGTATAGAATATTAGCAATTAGTAAAATAAAATCCTCCATGCATATCACAGTAACATCTAGCTAATTTCAAGCAAAGCTGCCACTGAGATTCCTCCCAGGACGTTGGTGGAGATTTAAATATGTTAAAGAGAACCTGTTGGACATTTTAAACTGTGCCCACCATCTTACACATTATGTAAATGGGGTTCTAGTAACCCCTCTATGTGTCCAGACGTGCCCCACATACCTCAGAAAATAACTTTTATTGTGTCCAGCGCTGGCCTCCTATTGAGTCTGGGAGGTTGCTATTTAGTCCTGATGGATTATGTCCTCGCCGCCTCCCTGGCTGCAAAATCCACCCTGCATTTTTAAAATTCTCGCCCCTCCAAAGCTTGCGCTTGAGTGACAGACGCATTTGCGTCTGCACAGTGAAGCGGGTGTCCATACTCTATTGAACAGTGCCGATGTCTCGCAAGACTTCACAAATCTCGTGAGATGTTGGCACTATGCACGGACACCTGCTCCACTGCGCAGGTGCACGTGCGCTTGTCAGTGCCAACGTCTCGCGAGATTTGGGAAGTCTTGCGAGAAATTGGCACTGTTCAATAGAGTATGAAACCCACTCCACTGCGCAGGCCTGAGTGTGGCTGTCACTCAAACACCAGCCAGAGGAGGGTGGGAATTTTAAAAAGTGCAGGGCGGGTTTTGCAGCCCAGAGGGGTGTCGAGGACATAATCCATCAGGACTAAATAGCAGTCTCCCTGACTCAATAGGAGGCCAGCGCTGGACGCAATAAAAGTTATTTTCTGAGGTATGTGGGGCACATCTGGGCACATAGAGGGGTTGCTAGAACCCCATTTATATACAATTCAAGAATAGATAATTCTAGGTCTCTCAGAAGGTGCAAATCATATTAAACCCATATAAATGATAACTTTATTTATAAACTTGTACAAAAAACACACACAATACAAAGATAAAACCTGAGTGCACAGAGAAGTGGGAAGGAAGCAACCTGACCTTAATACGTGCCTCCCTCCTTACACCTGCCTACCAGCGGAGGTCAGCACCCTAGATAACGCAATGGCGCCCCCACTCGTCGGTGGCTGACCCTGTCAAACCCTGACCTTGCCCTGGAAGTCAGGAGGTAGTGCTCCCCCCTAAGATAATAACCCCCAGGTCATAGATATAGCTGGTTGACTGGTCAAATTCTGTGTCTCAGTATTAAAACAGAGTGTCACCATCCATTAGATTAACTAGCTCTCATCCCAAAATACATGATTAGATTGATGGAATACCCCTACACTGTGCATCTCACACCATGAATCAAGGTGGTCACATGTGCAATGACCAGACCACCCAGACTGGTAACACAGATATAGACATATGTGGATACTTAGCTAAATGGATGGTGTGCTCGTCCCCACGCGCCTCAACGCGTTTCTCATCATCAGGAGGCTTGATGTTGTCTGTCCATGTGTTTAGTGTAAGTACACATAAACTTGATGTGGAGGGGGTGGAAAAACCCAACTCCAACCCCCTTTTTATGTCCAGTGCCTTGTATTCTCAGGCCGCCCACTTCCTGTGACTCCTGACCACCCCCCATTCCCTCAAAAACCAATTACCCAGGCCCCAAAGTTTGATAAAATTGGGGTCAAACCTCAATACATGGCTGCTTGTTCATGCTGTCAGCATCCGACGTCGATTACCCGTGATGTTAGAGGGCGCCGCTCCCGTCGCCGCCATGATCATCCTCCTGGACCACACGCGTCACAGGAAGTGACGTATCGCGCGTGCGCTGTGGCCGCTTCGTCCCGGCTTTGTCCCGCGCATGCGCGCTTGCCGCTCCGATGTCATGTTCAATGCGGCTGCGCGCATTGGGGAATAGGTAACCAGGGCAACGCGCATGCCACAGGAGCAGGCGTAGCCCTCCCAACATACATCAGATAACGGCGTTTATTATACATTAATGCCATTAAGCACATGAGAGGCCTGCAAATGGTTATAATAGAGAATGGGAACGCACATCACCCGCACCCATTACAAAGAACTCCTAATGTAGCAGGGCCACGTTAGGAAAGGTCACAGGTAATTAGGGATTATGCCGGAACACATATACTACGCACTGAGATATAAAGAGTCTCAATAAACCACTCATATACATATGAGTTATACCCTTCCGCAGGGAAACTGTATACAGTCCAGATGTTTACAGAAAACAGGCATACGACAGTTGCTCATTCAGCCCTTTTGGGGTTAGTGAATCGAGTCTAAATATCCACTCTGTCTCCCTTTTTAAGATGCTCAGATCATGATTTCCTCCCCTCAGACCGGCTCTCACCACCTCCATGATACTGAAAGTCAGTTGTTTTATGTCGCCATCATGTTTCTCATTCATGTGCCTCGCGATCGGGGTGTCTCTTTTATTCTTAATGTCCCCAAGGTGATCACCCACCCTTCTTCTCAACTCCCTAATAGTTTTCCCAACATAGTTCAACCGGCATGTGCACGTAGCCACGTACACTACCCCGGCAGTTTTACAGTTGGAGAAATCCCGTAGGAAGAAAGTTTTATTGTTGGCAACACTACAGACAGACTTACATGGTGTCATGTATCCACAAAAACTGCAGTCCCCAGTCTTAGGGGGGAGCACTACCTCCTGACTTCCAGGGCAAGGTCAGGGTTTGACAGGGTCAGCCACCGACGAGTGGGGGCGCCATTGCGTTATCTAGGGTGCCGACCTCCGCTGGTAGGCAGGTGTAAGGAGGGAGGCACGTATTAAGGTCAGGTTGCTTCCTTCCCACTTCTCTGTGCACTCAAGTTTTATCTTTGTATTGTGTGTGTTTTTTGTACAAGTTTATAGAACCCCATTTACATTATGTGTAAGCCGGTGGGTTCAAAATACCCAAAGGGGGTGACAGGTTCCCTTAAGCACAACATCTGTATTAAAATTAATCTAAAGCAGATCTAAATATATATATTAAAAAAAGAAAAAAGACCAGTTCGAGTCCTTATGAGTAACCTTAGCATTCCATTGCAGAGGGTTACGTTTTAGGAGGAATACACCCTTGAATGCATTAGGTATGAAAATTATGGAGGATTCAAAATAGCCACTGGAGTGACCAGACGTGTGTGAGAAGGGTTTCAGGCTACAGAAATTTAATCCGATCCATCTAGCATTGACACATCCACCCACTCTGCCTAAAAGCTGCCAAGAGGTCCCATAGCATCCTCAGAAGCAAGCTACGCCAAAATTCTGACCCTATCCTCCCTCTCCAAGATAGACAGAGCCAGAGCCAGCTCCAGGTTTTCGTGGGTCCTGGACTCAAGAATCTCAGTGGCCCCCTTAACACATACCTCAATTCCTGGTGCACTGACACGGCATAAAAATATAGGTATAGTACAATGTCAAAGATTTCACTCACTTATTACATTACATGACTAACATTTATTGTAAATTTTGTACAATATTGTACAATGCCATTCAGCAGAGGGGATTTATGCAATTCAACCCTCATGTGCTAGTTCTTGTGACCTACCCCCTCCAACAGTTTCAGTCAGCATATCTCCCCAGCCTGCTCTCTCGTCCTTCATATATATCACCCCCTAGAGCACAGCCTGCCCCCTCATTATTCATTTATATTTGTTACCTCCTCCCAGGGTCCAGCCTGCCCCTTCATCCTTTATATACATTTGCACCCTCATCATTTATATATGGCCCAACTTGCCCCCTCATTCTTTATATATATATTACCTCGACTAATAGGCCCAGTCTATTGGACTAACACATCTCTACTACATGCACATATGGACAATGTAGACACACATGCAGAAACACACAACCTTCCAACAAGCACATTTATTACACTTCGACACATACACACAACTCTGCAGCAGGCAACTTTATTACCCTTATACACACACACCCCTCTGCAGCAGGCACATATACTTACACAGACTATACATTACCACATCTTGCAGTTCCTGATTGGTCCAGAGCAGGAGAGTGGAGCCACTGGGAGTTACATGGAGGCTGTAACAGTTGAGCAGCTGCAGGACTTTGGAATGTAGAACTCAAGCACCTTCCAGTCATGTGATCAGGCACATGATTTGAAGGTCCATCAGCCTCTGTTTAGCTGCCAGTAAGAATACCAGAATGAGGACATATATACCATGAAGGGTGCCAGTATAGGGGCATATATAGCAGGATGGCAACATAAATACCAAGACTGGCCCAGGATGGGGACATATGTACCTGGATGGGCCAAGGATGGAGGCATATATACCAGGAGGGCAGAAATATATACCGTAGCACAAATGAGACATTTACCAAGATGGACTCAGTATAAGGACATCTATAATGGGATGGGGACATATATGCCAAGATGGGGACATATATATTAGGATGGGCCCGTAATAAGGACATATATACAAGGATGAGCAAATACATACAAGGAAGGGACCCAGTATAAGGACATATATAGCAGAATGGAGAGCTATTTACTAAGATGGGCCAAGAATAAGGACATAGATATCAGGATTGGGACTGTTATGAACCAATGACTCAGGAGTAACATTCAGATTCCACAGAAGTCGTTGGTAACTGTACTGACCGCAATCCCTGACTACACACCGCAACTAGAAGTAGTCGTGGGATGTAACTAACCAGACCTAGATACCTCTGCACAGCCGGAGAACTAACTGCTCCTAAAGATGGATGTAGAAGAAGCTATCTTGCCTCAGAGGAGAACCCCAAAAGAATAGCAAGCCTCCACAGATATGAACTGGAAAACAAGAGAAAGAAAAACAAACACAGGCAGAGTAAAAGGTTTAGCAAAAGAGGCCAAACTAGCTATATAGGAAAGACAGGATAGAATACTATTGCAGTCAGTATAAAACACTATTAAAAAACCACCAACAGCAGATAGTACAAAAATTACCCTGAGTCACTTAGACTCTGCGCCCTCTATATCTGCAGACGTCTATGAATCAAATGCCAGCAGAACTGGAAATAACAGATAATAGTGAATGGTAAAATTCCTAGGAAGAAAACTTCCTATCTGAGAGCAGATAAACAAATATACAGACTAAATTGCAAACCCACAACTGAGAATAAGACAAAACTTAAGCAGAACCTTAAGCACACAAAAGTGTGCCACAAAATATCAAAAAAACATCCACTTAGCTTGCAAAGAATTCCACAGAGCAGAAGAAACCAGAGAGATGTGAACTCCTCCAGGAACCAAAGACAACTGGCAAGGATTGATCCACTTCAAACCATTATATGCCCCAAGAACCATATTGCCAATCATCACCATCAGCTGTGAAGACCACACAATCAGCTGCATCACCAGCAACAACCACCGGAGGGAGCTCCAATGAATTCACAATAGGGGACATATATACCAAGAACAGGCCAGGATGGGGGCATATATTCCAGGATAGGGATAAATATACCAAGATGTGTACAAGGCCACCCACCACACATCTAACTAAATGGGGAGGGTCAGGTCTAAATTTTTCACTGGGGCCCATAAAACTCTAGTTACATCACTGACCCAAGCCCTTGTATCTTATAACCACAAATAAAATCCTGAGTGACTATTTGCCTTTAGAAGTCACCTTATTAGTAAATTGTGTCCACCTGTGTGTCATTTTTTTTCTCAGTCAAACTACAGCTGTTCTGTGAAGGCCTCAGACTTTTATTTGAGAAAATTACAGATCAAACAGCATCATAAAAAACACTTAGTGTTCGTATATCACATGGAATCCCAATAAAGTACATTTACATTTGTCGGTGTATTGTAAAAAATCTGAAAAAGTTCACAAGGTATGAATAATTTTTCAAGGTAATGTACGTATTCCAAATATTGCCATTTAGAAAGACTAGGTGGATAGTGTGATTGTCCTCTTCTCACCTTTACAGCTCTAGTATCTTCAGTTTTAGATCACAAAAACACAGTAAACAGCAGTGTGACCGACCTCTCCGAACCTCAGTATCCCTGGTATCTCCAGTTTTAAATTAGAAAGACAGGATAAACAGTTACCGTATATACTCGTGTATAAGCCGACCCGTGTATAAGCCGACCCCCTACTTTTGCCCCCAAAATCTGGGAAAAACTATTGACTCGTGTATAAGCCGAGGGTGGACCCCAGCACAAGTATACAGCCCCCAGCAGTGTGGTATACAGGCCCCCCCGATGGTATACAGGCCTCCCCAGTGGTAGTATACAGCCCCCAACAGTGTGGTATACAGCAGCCTCCCCAGTAGTATATACAGGCCCCAGCAGTGTTACAGCAGCCTTCCCAGGGTTATATACAGCAGCAGCAGCCCCAGGGGTATATACAGCAGCAGCCCCATGGTATATACAGCAACAGCCCCATGGTATATACAGCAGCAGCCCCATGGTATATACAGCAACAGCCCCATGGTATATACAGCAACAGCCCCATGGTATATACAGCAGCAGCCCCATGGTATATACAGCAGCAGCCCCATGGAATATACAGCAGCAGCCCCATGGTATATACAGCAGCAGCCCGAGGTATACAGGCCCTCCCCAGGCTATATACAGCAGCAGCCCGAGGTATACAGGCCCCCCCAGGCTATATACAGCAGCAGCCCGAGGTATACAGGCCCCCCCAGGGTATATACAGCAGCAGCCCGAGGTATACAGGCCCCCCCAGGGTATATACAGCAGCAGCCCGAGGTATACAGGCCCCCCCAGGGTATATACAGCAGCAGCCCGAGGTATACAGGCCCCCCCCAGGCTCGGGAAACCTGTAAAGGAAGATGATTATACTTATCGCTGTCCGGCTGCCGTCCCCGCTCTGCATCGCGCTCCTCCATCTGCATCGCGCTCCTCCATCTTCCGGCTTCCGACTTCCTGTGTTCTGCGCCGACAATGCCGTCATTCTCGGCGCCGACAGGAACCCGGAAGATGGAGGAGCGCGATGCAGATGGAGGAGCGCGATGCAGAGCGGGGACGGCAGCCGGACAGCGATAAGTATAATCATCTTCCTTTACAGGTTTCCCGAGCCTGGGGGGGGGCCTGTATACTGATGGGGGGGCCTGTATACCTCTGGGGGGGGGGGGCGCCCGTATAGTGACTCGCGTATAAGCCGAGGGGGTAAATTTTCAGCCCAATTTGTGGGCTGAAAAACTCGGCTTATACGCGAGTATATACGGTATGTAAGTTTATCCAATGGAAGCTTTCTACTGCATGTATGTCACATCGCTATCTGAGTCTGCTCCTGCAACATCTGCTTCTGTCATCAAATGCCACTGTATTCAGTCTGTAGGTGGTGCTCGCGATAGGGAAGAAGTCAGTGCCAGAAACTCTGGTCAGCACAGGCTCTGCCCATCCCGTAAGTTTAGAGAGGCTGGGACCTGCAGTATTTTTCAGTCTGACATAGTAGTGTTCAGGTGAAGTCATCAGCTAATGGCTTCAGCCTTATAGATATCCCAACACCTTACTTAAGCTTCCAGCTTTCTGCTAGAAACTGCCAGATATAGCTTGTGCTTCTCTGGTTAGGTCTGATTGTTCTACCACTTTGTATTTGTGCATCCATGTTTTACCTCGGTCCATTTTTTGGACACTTCTCCTGCCTGCCAATTTGGTACCTTGCTACCATTTTGGTTTTTACCCGGTTCTACGACTATTCTAATTGATTGGTTTTTTCATTATCTCTTAGCTTTGACCCAGCTTGGCGACTATTCCTGCCTCTGGTTTGCACCTCTGGATGGCAGCCCATCCATAGGTAGCAATCTTCTGGACCCCTTTGTAAATCCAGATCCCTCTATAGGGGTTAAAGGATGTCAGATTCTCCCAAATGGAGTGGCTTGTGCCAAGTCTGTCCAAGATAGCCGTTTTGAGCCTGTAGCCTCAGACAGGAGCTACAACTAGGGATGGGCGAATCCTAAATTACTTGGATTTGCTAGATTCTAACGAGTCCGAGTCTGGGACTCGCTACTCGTTGCGAATCTAGCGAGTCCAATGTAAATGAATGGGGAAGCGAGTAATTGCGAGTAATTCCTCTGCTGTTGGACCCCATAAAGAAAAAAAAGAGGTCTGGCAGCAGAGGAACAACCTGCAATTCATTTAATCATAGTTTAGAAGCCATCGCTAAAAAGCATAAAGATTTAATGTGAAACCTGATCGTACCAATCAGGTTCAATCAGGTTTAATCAGGTTCAATCCGGTCCCATACACAGCAATGTTAAATGTGACTGGATTGAAACCGGATTGTCTCGGTTTGTGACGATTCGTGTTAATCTGGTTAAATTTAACAATTATGTCTATGAAACCGGATTGAGGACAGGGACAATCCAGTTTTAATGCTAAACTACCGGATTGCCATTGATTTTTATTGGACTCGTTACTGTGCGAGTAATCGCTTGGAAACTCGCAGAGTATCGAGTCCTGCGAGTCCACTACTACTCGCAGAGTAACGAGTCCTAACGAGTAGATTCGCTCATCCCTAGCTACAACATGTTGAAATGCACCTGTCCTAACATTCTAATGTAACAAAAGTATCAGTGTAACAAGGCAGCATCCATTAAATATTCTCTAGTGATTAGCTCCATAGGTAAATGACTTATGATCTGCTAGTTAAAATTATTTAGGAATTTTTTTTAAAGGTAAATAACTTATGATCTGCTAATTGAAATTATTTAGGAATTTATTTTTAAAGACATTTCCTTTAGGCATTCACTTTTTTATCTATTCAGGAGAGTGTCTTTAATAACAAAATCAACATTTCTTCATTCTCATGGTGATTACTTCCCAAACTATCCAGCCTAGTTGATGTTATTCACCTACCCTAGCACAAGCACTGCCCCTGACTCCCTTCTCCGAAGGCTACTTTTCAGTAGATCACAACGTGTTTCTCGCCGAACTCTTCTGACATCCTAAACGTTTTAGCCCACCACTGGCAGAGGCCAGGTATTGAGGTATTATGTAGCATTGTCCACAGTTGTCTCAAGTTATTGAGAAAATTTCATCTACTTTACTAGGCTGACTCCAGCCAAGTGACTGTAGTCTTCAACTTCTATACTTCAAACAATCTTATTTCTAAGCTCAGTTGAATCTACAAGACGTACACAACAATCAGCACACACACGTTACCTACTTCTTCCAACTATTCTAAGTCCTGTTTATACCTAATGTGGCACCCCAGTGATCCGGTTGCCACAGTGACATTGCCTCCCTCACAGAGGGTGATGTCATGTTTGGAAACACCCAGCATCCAACACCAGACCTAACTCCGGGCCAGAAGAGGGAGCTCTGCACCCAAGTTCAGAGGAGCTGCCCTGGTTCTGGCCAGGAGGAGGGGTTAGTGTTAGAAAGGCAGTAAGTATGAGGAAAGGGAAAGGAGGGGACGTGTAGATGAGAGCTCTGGGGAGTGGAGCTGCGAGTGAGCTCACCCCAGAGAGAGGCGCTAGAGAGGATGCCAGAGTCTTTGGGTGCACGGGTACTGTATGTCCCAGCACCAGAATCTGAAGGGCAGGAGGCTGCAAGTCTCCTGGCCGTACCGAAGACCCGGCGTCACCACAGCGGATTGAGAGCCTGGCACTGCCACCAGCAAGGCGGTGCCTATGAAAGGCTCATGCTGTTTGCCATATGGGTTAGGAACAACCAAGCAGGAAGAGGGCCGCAGCATAGTTACAAGCAGCAGGGACCCAAAGGGAATGCGCAGCAGGAAGGCCTCCGAACCCACCTGGCAAGGTGGATCCCCGAATGCTTCCAAGCTGACCGGACTCTTACGAAATGTGGTAGCCAGTGCACAGGACTGCACCACCATCTGCCAAGTAAAGGTAAAGGAAACTGCACCCTTCTGTGTCCTCTGATTACTTCCTGCGCCCTCTGTCCTGCAACCCAACGATCATTACCATCAACCACATAGACTACCGCACCATCCCTGGGGTCCTGCTCCACCTGTGGGAAGCAATACCATCCCGTCTGAATTCCACAGGTGGCGTCATGAAAATACTACTAAATTCCCTTGTAAATAACCCCTTCACTGCACTTCCAGGGCCATGGAGCTTGGCTACAGCCACCGTGACCTCCCAAAGCACCAGCCAGCCTGGCTTCCGAGTACCTCAGGCCCTTTTTGGCTGTTGCACTAGCATCTGCAGTCAAAGTAGTGTGGCACCTCATGAGACCGGTTGCCACAGTGGCATTGCCTCCATCACAGGGGGTGATGTCATGCCTGTAAGCAAGAAGGGGTCCCCTAATCAAGTATTACCAGCATCCAACACTTGTCCTGACTCTGGACCAGAAGACTGGACCAGAAGATTCCACCGATTCTATACCCCAGCATAGACGGTGTAAACTGCCCTGGGTCCTTGCTCTATCCGTGGAGTGCATTACCATCGGACCATGAGGATCTGACTGCATCCATTCCCATTGCCGAAACCCATGGGTGATGTAACAAATTCATTTCCCATATAAACCTATCCCCCATTTATTGACACCGCCAGGGCCATGGAACCGAGTCACGACCCTGTGACCTTCCCCGAAAGCTGTCCGCCTCAGTTCCGAGTACCCCACGGTCCTGGGTGGGCGTGTCAGTAGCACATCTCTTCAAGCATGTCTCCAGTTGCATTTACCGTACTTCTTTGTTACATTGCTGCTATTAACCATTGTCCTGCTAGAATATACCAGGCTGCACGTATATCTTGGTTACTCCAGAGGTGGGCATATCATTGATACAACCTGTATAACCGCACAGGGGCCCAAAATGTTAGGGAGCCCATTTCCAGATTCAAAGCAGGTAGAATTGTGTAATTTGATGAGCTATAGGACTGCACAGGGGCCCCGTATACTCTTCTTGCACAGGAGCTCTTTTCTGTCTGTGTCCACCAGTGGGTTATTCCTGTGTTTAATGACCTCGAAAAAGATACCAGATTGCATTTTTTTCCCAGTTACATCCTTTAAAAAAATTGCTTCAATCTCAATTTACTTCCTCCAGTTTAGGGAATGAATCACTATGTATTGCAGTAGGAGTGTATTTACACTAAAACAACTTTTATTTCATATTTACAATATTATTTAATGTAGACTTAGCTAGCTAGAACTAAAAACACCAGTAGGACTGTGGTGGTGGTTATGTCAGGATAATTAATGTCGTTTTTTTTTCCATAATTTCCTGTAATTTTCAAACTTTAATCATTTTGTAATCAGTTGGAAGCTCCTTTAACATTATGCAACTAAGCGCTAGTTATGTAGGATTCTTTTGAGCCATCTGTCAGAATTTTTTTTATATATAAAAAAAAACAGACAAAAATAAACCACACTGGTGATTCTGAAAGGGCATAATCTAAGAATTATGAATTGATATTTCCCAGCTAGCAACCATTGTAACATAGGACATTATGTACAGTGCATGTTTATATCGGAATATATATATATAATGCCAGCATTTTATGTGATGCACATGCTGTGTGTATGAGGTGTGTCACACAATATAAGTAAAATGTCATATCAAGATATATCATTGTAAATGTATTAACAATGGCAGTCATGCTGATGGAAGTCAATTTCTGTACATCCTGTGCTGAAAATGAGACCTGAAGTTATAACTATTCCACTATAGAAATGGAATCTTGGTTTTTCGGCTTTCTGCTGACATCAACTTGTTTACTTATTGCATTAACTAAGTAATGGTTCTTAAACCATATCAATGTACCTGTTCTTTTTTACAACAATGAATGCTTTATGAAGTGTAAAGGAAATAGCATTATAGTCTAAAATTTATTTACCTTAAATTTTCATTTCCTGGAGTCCTATGGCAGCACACAAATGGGTTATTCCTTAATCCCTAACCGGAACAGAATCAGGGGCGTAACTACAATAGGTGCAGGGGTTGCGAACGCAGCCGGATCCTGCAGCCTAGGGGGGCCCCAGAAGTCCCTTTGGCTTATAGAAAAAGACTAATTCTATTAAAGATTTGCAATAATTGGGTGCCCCGTTGGAGCTTTCGCATCGGGGCCCCTGGGCCTGAAGTTACGCCCAGGGGCGGACTGGCCCACCGGAGGATCGGGAGAATCCCCGGTGGGCCCCGAGACATGTGGTCACGCCCCCCAAGCCCCGCTCCCGTACCCCCCTGGGCCCCCCAGTCCGGTAATATCGCTAATCATATCGGCAGCACTGCCGATATGATTAGCAATGCCTGTGCCCCTCTGCAGCTGCAAAGCAAGGAGAGCGATCTCCCTGCTCTGCCTGCTGCCGCCGCTGTGCGCAGGACATCAGTCTCAGGGTGATGACGTCATCGCCCTGAGACTGCTTCCTGTGTGTGCAGCGGGAGCCGGCGCTCAGGGCGCTGTAGAGGGGAGACCACCCCAGGCAGCAGCTGCCTTCACCGCTGTGAGTATGGAGGGGACTGGAGCTGGAGTATGGAGGGGGCTGGAACTGGAGTATGGAGGGGGCTGGAGCTGGAGTATGGAGGGGGCTGGAACTGGAGTATGGAGGGGGCTGGAGCTGGAGTATGGAGGGGGCTGAAGCTGGAGTATGGAGGGGGCTGGAGCTGGAGTATGGAGGGGACTGGAGCTGGAGTATGAAGGGGGCTGGAGCTGGAGTATGAAGGGGCTGGAGTTGGAGTATGGAGGGGGCTGGAGCTGGAGTATGGAAGGGGCTGGAGCTGGAGTATGGAGGGAGCTGGAGTATGGAGGGGGCTGGAGCTGGAGTATGGAGAGGACTGGAGCTGGAGTATGGAGGGCGCTGGAGCTGGAATATGGAGAGGGCTGGAGCTGGAGTATGGAGGGGACTGGAGCTGGAGTATGGAGGGGACTGGAGCTGGAGTATGGAGGGGGCTGGAGCTGGAGTATGGAGGGGGCTGAAGCTGGAGTATGGAGGGGGCTGGAGCTGGAGTATGGAGGAGGCTAGAGCTGGAGTATGGAGGGGGCTTGAGCTGGAGTATGGAGGGGGCTGGAGCTAGAGTATGGAGCTGCTGCTGGGCCCCCCTGCTGCTGCTGGGCCCCGATGCTGCTGTTGGGACCCCCCTGCTGCTGCTGGGCCCACCCTGCTGGTGCTGGGCCCCCCTTGCTGGTGCTGGGCCCCCCTTGCTGGTGCTGGGCCCCCCCTGGCGCTGCTGGGCTCCCCTGCTGCTGCTGGGCCCCCCTGCTGCTGCTGGCCCCCGCCCTGCTGCTGCTGGGCACCCCCTGCTGCTGCTGCTGGGTGCCCCCTAATGCTGCTGCTGGGCCCCCCCCTGCTGCTGGGCCCCCCTGCTGCTGCTGCTGGGTCCCCCTGCTGCTGCTGGGCCCCCCCTGGTGCTGATGGGCCCCCCTGGTGCTGCTGGGCCCCCCTGCTGGTGCTGGGCCCCCTCTGATGGTGCTGGGCCCCCCTGGTGCTGCTGGGCTCCCCTGCTGGTGCTGGGCCCCCCTTGTGGTGCTGGGCCCCCTGGTTGTGCCAGGTGCCCTGGTGCTGCCGGGCCCCCAGGGTGCCTGGTGCTGCTGGGCCCCCAGGGTGGCTGGTGCTGCCGGGCCCCCAGGGTGGCTGGTGCTGCCGGGCCCCAAAGGTGGCTGGTGCTGCCGGGCCCCAAGGGTGCCTGGTGCTGCCAGGCCCCCAAGGTGCCTGGTGCTGCCTGGCCCATGGTGGTGCCTGGTGCTGCTGGGCCCCCAGGGTGGCTGGTACTGCCGGGCTCCAAAGGTGGCTGGTGCTGCCTGGCCCCAAGGGTGCCTGGTGCTGCCAGGCCTCCAAGGTGCCTGGTGCTGCCTGGCCCATGGTGGTGCCTGGTGCTGCCTGGCCCATGGTGGTGCCTGGTGCTGCGGGGCCCCTGGCTGCCTTGTGCTCCCGAGCCCCCTGGTTGCCTGGTGCAGCCGGGCCCCCTGGGTGCCTGGTGCTGCCGGGCCACTGGTGGTGTCTGGTGGTGCCTGGTGGATGCCTGGTGGTGCCTGGTGCTGTCGGCTCATAGTGGGGCCGGGCCAACAGGGCCCCTGGTGGTGCTTGTGCTGCCGGGCCCCTGGGTTCCTGGTGGTGCCTGGAGGTGCTGGGTCCCCCTGGCGGTGCTCGGCCCCCTGGTGGTGCTGGGCCCCCTGGTGGTGCCGGGCCCCCTGATGGCACCTGGTGCTGCTGGGCCCCTGGTGGTGCCTGGTGCTGCATGCCCCCTGGGTGCCTGGTGCTGCCGGGCCCCCTGGGTGCCTGGTGCTGCCAGGCCCCCTGGGTGCCTGGTGCTACCGGACCCCCAGGGTGCCTGGTGCTGACGGGTCCCCTGGGTGCCGGATGGTGCTGGGCCCTGGTGCTGCCAGGCCCCCATGGTGCCGGGCCCCGTGGTGCCTGATGGTGCCGGGCCCCTGGTTGTGCCTGGTGCTGCCAGGCCCCTAGTGGGGCCTGGTGCTGCCGGATGCCTGGTGGTGCTGCCGGGTGCCTGGTTCTGCCGGGTGCCGAAGACTGGGAGCTTCAAAGGACTAAGCTGCCGGGTACCTGGTGCCAGAGACCAGCAGCCGCAGAGGAAGAAGCTGCCGGGTGCCTGGTGCCGGAGACTGGCAGCCGCAGAGGAAGAAGCTGCCTGGTGCTGGTGAACGGGAGACTGTGAGCCACAGAGGAAGAAGCTGCCTGGTGCCGGCAAGCGGGAGACCGGGAGCCACAGAGGAAGAAGCTGCCAGGATCAGGAGTGTGGAGTCAGGTAAGGCACTGCTACAGCTGAAGATAGCAGTCGGGGGGACAGAGTGGAATGGATGAATGGATGGATGGGGCGGCCTGGAAGAGAGGGCAGAATGGGATGGATGGATGGATGGATGGGGTGGCCTGGAAGAGGGGGCAGAATGGGATGGATGGAGGGGAAAAATGGAAAAGGTGGGAGAACGAGATGGATGGATGGGAGAAGGTACATGGATGGTTTGGTGGATGAAGGAAAAGGTACATGGATGGATGGGGGAATAGAGGGAGAAGGAACATGGATGGATAGGGAGGAAAAGCTACATTGAACATTGGGTGGAGAAGCTACATGTATTACCTATACACACACACACTGACACTATACAGAGTTCATGCGTATAATGTCAATGGTGATCATTGCATTACCTGTACACTGAAACTATACCTGAACTCCTGTGTATGTCACTGGTGATCACTGTATTACCTGTAAACTGACCCAATATGCAGAGCTTTTTTACATTTCTGTTAATTTAGTATTATATGTGGTGGACCGTGGCATTATGTGCTTTGGTTATGACATGACGGTATTTGTCCCTTGTATATGGTATTATTCGGTCACTATGTGGTGGTAATATGAGGTCTCATGGTGTGGCAGTATTTATACCTTGTATATGGTAGTATTTGATCACTATGTGGTGGTATTATGTGCTTTTGTCATGGTGTGACGGTATTTGTGCCTTGTATGGGGCATTATTTGGGTACTATATGGTGGTAATATGTGATCTGGTCATGGTGTGGTGGTATTTCTAACTTCTATCTGGTAATATTGGTCTTGGTAGAGTGGATTTTGGTCGGTCATTTGTTTTATCCGATATCAATAAGTGGAAACTATTTTATTTCCAATAGATATTAAATACTTAGATGTTTATCCACTCCCTGTCCTGTGACACAGCAGCAGAGATGCAGAGGTTTGCCAGAGAAAGCAACTTGAGCATTTGGTGACTTCAGTATATATTAGACAAATCCAGGAGTGAGTGAGTAATGCATAAAAAATTACCTCTGCTTGCTTTACTCCTGGTTTTGTCTTAGGCCGGCTTCACACCTCGTTTTTTACCCCTGTCAGGCTGTGTCCGTGCTTTGCAGGAGGCACTGGACACAGCCTGACAGGTCCGGACAAATAGAAGCGGAGGGTTAGTATGCCCTCCGGTCCTGTTTGTAGTCAGATTCTGCAGAGCGCAGCTTCAGGAGCAGTCCCCTACTGAAATGGTGCTGAACCTCTTCACAGGGGTCAGCTCCTGGTGCTGATGTTCAGCAGAGCTCACGCTGAAGTGCAGCAGCCGGCGTCCGGCACGATCCGGCGCCCCATAGACTCTCATGTTAGGGGGTGCCGGATCATATTAGGGGTGCCGGATCGTGCTGGAACCGGGAGAATCCGGTAGGATATGGTTTGCTTAAGTTTTTCACCCCGGACACACAAATGATGCAAGCTCCGTTTTTGTGTCCGGGGCAAAAATAGTTTGCAGCCTGATGCTACCGGACAGGGACAAAACCGGATGGCAAATAGCTGCCATCCGGCCCTGTCCAGCACCATAGGGCTGCATTATGTCAAAATCGGGTCCGGGGCTGTCTGATTCACATCGGACAGCCCCGGACCTGATCACAACGTGGTGTGAAGTCGGCCTTACAAATACTGAGGTACAAAACTCACCAAATACTCAAAGTGCCACATTCTTCTGATGGTGCGGCTTCCACCAATAAATAAGTAATCACATTCCTAACCTGTGTACAGGGGTGGACTGGCCCAGGTGGCAGGGAGGCATTTGCCCCCCAGGCCGGTGGTTTACTCCCAGTTTAGAGCCACCCCCTCAGTGAGAGCGGCCGCGTGGGACCCGGGACGCAGCAGGCAGGACGCGGGCGTCAGCGTGGAGGCTAACTGTGACCTGGGATTGGCGTGGCGGCAGCAGGCAGCTGGCAGGCTAGTGAAGCAGTGCCAGCACCCACATGCTCTTCAGTTGGCCTCTGTAGTGGTAGCACCCATCCCTCCACTCTTCAGTTGGCCACCGGCTAGAAAAAGTCGACTGCCCCCCAGGGCAAGATCTGCCAGCCAGCCCCTGCCTGTGCATCGCTGATAACTTGTTTTCACCAAAAAAATCAAAATTAATGCAAACTACAGTAATTGTACATCGCAGTAATGGTGAGTGCACAGTGATGTGCAGGAGCCGCCTGTGTTTTACAGTCCACGCTCCACTATAATAGGTATAACGGATAACAGGTATTGCATATAGCTGAACAATGGGTGGGCCCTGGAGTCAATTTTCCTGGTGGGCCCCAGACACCCCAGTCCGCCGCTGGTTACACCACTGAACAGAAGATATGTTAATTAGCAATACATACAGACTCTTGATTGGCTGGACCTCCCCCTCCTTCCTTCCTCCCTCCATAAAGGACGGACAGACAGATCACACACCATGTATGTTTTTCAAGCAATAGTAATTTTATTAGGATGGGAGGTATGTGCTGCCTTAGGACTCCAGGAAATGAAAATTTCAGATAAATACATTTTAGACTTTCCTGATCATCCTACGACAGCACACAAATGGGAATTGACAAGCAATACATTAAACTTAGGGTTGGTTTTATCCCTATGTCGTTTCTTTTAGCACTTTTTGCCAAAGGCTGAGCCATCCGCAACTAAGATGTCAGACGACAGTGCATCATTAATGTAGAAAATGATAAAAAAGTGGAAGCTCTACACATATGGTTTAGAGGAACATGTGCTAATTCAGACCAAGAAGCTAAAGCAGCCCAGGTAGAACGGGCCCAGACGGCCAGTGCTGGCTCCAATTGATTTAATAGGTAGGAATCAGCAAACTGAAGAAATACATTTTCATCCTCCTTGAAAGGAAGAGTGTTCTGGAGATAAAGTAGCAGAATTCTTGTGACACGCAGTAAACAAAGATCTTGTTCATCGTCATTATGTGGCTCTTGACCCAGTACAGGCACAATTATTTCTTGATTAAAATTGAAAGTGTAGTCAATCTTGGGAGGAAATCCAGGTAGAAGCCATAATGCCACATGATCTGTACTTATTCGTAAATATGGTTCTCTGGCAGACAATGCCTGGAACTCTCCTATTTGTTGGCAGTTATTGCCACTAAGAACAAAGTTTTCCCAGAAGATGTTTGATTGCTGCCTGCTCTGAAGGCTCAAAGGGAAACTTTGAAGTTCTTTTAGGACCAAGGCTAAATCCCATGAGGAAAACAGGAGGTAAAAAAGGCGGTCTCAGGATCCTAATGGCCTTAAAAACCCTAGTGATTAGCCGGTCTTGAAAATGTGCCATCTAGGTGTACATTGATGGCTGGAACCTGAAATATTAAGAGACATCAGTCTAATGACCTCATGCAAGCTTAGCCAGTGCCAGGAGCGTAGCACAGATAGCTCAGCTGCTTAGCTAAAAATCCAGTACTTACAGGCAATACCATTTTATTTAATAAACAAAAACAGCCTTTGCGATGACATTACCTACCGGTATTCATCAGTGAACCAGTGCAATTGCGCAATGTAAGCAGAGCGTGTATAGAGTACCTGCATGTAGCGGTGAACCTCAGCATCGGGAATACTGTCAGCTCAAGATCCAGCTAGTTTGCAGCAGTTTATGTGTGGGCTAACACATAGACTGTCAAGACCCCGACCACCGGTTCTCCCCGCCGCGCAATGATTCAGACCACACCAATGTATATCTTTTAATACTTTTATTGAGGGCATCAACATAACACCACTCATTTATTGCACACAAAAGGGGGTTGGTAGTTAAATGGCCGCAGCTCACCACAAGGCATTAACCGCCTTACACCTGAGGGAAGAAAGCCCGAATGCCTCGGCCGTCCTTGGCAGGTAGACTTTCACCAACTCCCTCTTCCACCGGCTGCGACTTGACCTGTAACATCCTACTTATAGGGAGGGAGGGCGGGCGATGATGTTCACCCTGAGGGCAGAGTGGTAAGAGACAGGATGTGCCCTGGGCTTGCAATATGTAGCCTGGGGGCGGGCTGTAAGCACTGAGGAATGTAGCTCAGAGGGGAGGGGAGAGGAAAGGGACAGGAGGGGGAAGTTAGGAACCATTCCGCAGCGAGGAGCAGCGATGTATAACCTGAGCTGGGCTTGTCAGTCTGAGGCATCGGCATCAGCCGAGGTACCTTACAGACTGTCAAGACCCCGACCACCGGTTCTCCCCGCCGCGCAATGATTCAGACCACACCAATGTATATCTTTTAATACTTTTATTGAGGGCATCAACATAACACCACTCATTTATTGCACACAAAAGGGGGTTGGTAGTTAAATGGCCGCAGCTCACCACAAGGCATTAACCGCCTTACACCTGAGGGAAGAAAGCCCGAATGCCTCGGCCGTCCTTGGCAGGTAGACTTTCACCAACTCCCTCTTCCACCGGCCACGGAGTGGCGAGGGCTGTTGCCCGAGCTGCGACCCCCACTCATACGGCTTAAGGCCTGTTCTACCCCGTCCTGAACATCCGACAGAAATATGTCGAGGCCTATATCATTAAGGCTAAACCCATCCTCTAGTAAAAACCGGTGGATGTCGGCCTCCAAGATGTCGTGACCGACCACTATGCCCTTTCTGGCTGACACAGATCTGGTTATACGCGAGTTCACGTACCGTCTGGCTTTCTCGACCGCCACCACATTCCTTGCTCCTGGCCAGCTAGCCCTGGGGAGCATGTTGGACCAGACTATCAACAGATCTCCGAAAAAGCCCCCGAGCCTCTCTAGGTCTGCCTGCATTATCGCGAGAAGCTCTGGGATTCTGACTGACACTAGGTCGTTCCCACCTGCATGGATGACTAGTATAATGGGGCCTGCTACTAGCCGAGCTATGGCCACTGCCTCGGGCAGGACCTGTGCCCATGGTAGCCCCCGCAAGCCCCTCCAATTTACGGCTATATCCCGGAATCCAAGGTCGCCACCTCCCGGTCTCCTGGCTTCTGCTCGCAATGCTGCCCAATAAATCTGTGAGTGGCCCAAGATCTAGACGGTGGGTCTGGGCGGATCTAAAAAAGAAAGGTTGTTAGGCAACGTCCACTGACAACATCCCTGTATCATTGCGTGCCCCTCCCCAAAAATTCTTGAGGTATGTCGCTGTATTTTTTTTTTTTTTTTGCTCTACCAACTGATACAAAATGCTGATATCACACGCTATGCCTAAATATCTGTTTTCTACCTATAGTATCTGGGTATATATATATATAAAAGAAATTTTTTTTTTTTTTTTTGTAACTCTAGGCCCGAATGTCTATATGTGACTCTACGGCCAGAATGTCTAACATCTTGTTGGGGTCTGGTGACTGGAAGCCTGTAGTGACCTTTATAAGGCTGGGTTCCTCCATGTAAGGAGAAGCGTTGTCACTCTCATCTTGAGTAAAGAGAGAAATTGGAGGGGGGGGTTAGGTTGGGAGAGGGATTGCGTTGTTACGTTTAAATCAAATCTGGCCTGACGTAACGGAAGAAGGCGTCCGACTTCCAGCGCCCAACCCTTTTGATCTCTTGATTTGTGAGGCCGGCCCTGGCGGCCTCAGTAGCTGCGCCTATGCGAAAAGAATGTGTGCCATACTCTTTGGGCTGAAGCCCCAGCCTTGTGAGGGAGGCCTTTAGCATGGATGTGAATTGCGCGATGGTGAGCGGGGATCCATCTGCGTGCTCGAAGAAGAAAATTGTGGGGGTTCGGTAATCCCAATAACGCCGCAGGACCTTGATGGGGCATAGCGGTCCGGGGATGGGAATATGGGAAACCAGATACCCCGACCCAGCCTGTCCGTTTTGGAACGCCTGATGCGCACTCTAATTCCGCCGTTGCAAACGATGACGTCGTCGCGCAGCAAGCCGCCGGGACGCTCTGCCGAACTGCTGACAAGCTCGCTTACGCGGAGCGCGCCGAAGAAAGCAAGCGCGAATGCGGCCGCAAAAAGCAAAACCTCGTGGGCCGTGGGGCAGCTGTTAGGTAGGCTGTCTATCATCCTGGACAGCAGGGGGAAAGATATGGGCCTTCTGCTTTCTAGGCTTACTATCTTCCTCTTCCAACCTTTAATGGCTTGCGTGAAAAGGAAACTCTTAGTGACGTCAGGCCAACCACGTAACCGAAAATGAAAGGCCAGTCCTGCAAGACGCTGCTGCGCGACGTTGCCGGAGACGCCGCTGGCGTGCAACCTTGCTAAATACTGGGCAATTGTTTGGCATAGAAAGACATGTGTTACCTGCTGCGGCAGCGATGGCGCTATTTCGGACCATTCTTTCCAAGCCTTACCATAAGAGCGCCAGGTGGCTGGTGCTAGTGACGCTTGAACCAGAGGCATCAGTCGTTCTCCAACAGCTTCCACATTAGCTTCGGGCACTCCGTGCCCATTCTGTCTGCTTTCGGGTGCAACGCTCGAAATGTCTGAAAATCAAAACGTGACAAGGCGTCAGCAATGTTGTTATCCACCCCGGGGACATGTCGTGCTCTAAACCAAATGTTGTACTGGAGGCACCTGAGCACTAGGTAGCGAAGCAATTTTATGACCGGCGGTGATGACGAAGCCAAGCGGTTGACGGCATGCACCACGCTGATGTTGTCGGTCCAAAAACAAATGCGTTTGTTGGCGAGCTGATGCGCCCAAAGTGCCGTGGCTGCCACTATGGGGAAAAGTTCCAACAAGGTGAGGTTCTTGGTCCAGCCCGCCGGACCCCAAGTGTCCGGCCAGCTGCCAGCGCACCAGGATGTACCCAGGAGAACACCGAAGCCGCAACTCCCGGCTGCATCCGAGAAGAGCGAAATATCGGAGCTGGATATTTCAGGCTCTTGAAAACACGTGCGGCCATTGTAGCCCGCTAAGAAGGATTTCCACACCTTTAGGTCATCTTTTAAGGTCCTGGTGATTCGCACCCTGTGGTGAGAGGCCGTTATGCCTCTTGTGGCAAGGCATAGCCTGCGGGAGAATGCCCTCCCCATGGGCATGACCCTGCAAGCGAAGGCAAGTAACCCCAGTAGTGACTGCATCTTCGCAAGTGTCACCTTCTGAGCCGTTAGGAAGCCATCGATTAGGGATGATACCTTCAGAACCTTGTCAACTGGAAGGCGGAAAACCATGGCGGCCGTGTCGATCTCAATACCCAAAAACGAGAGCGTTGTTGAGGGTCCTACTGTTTTGGCTGCCGATAATGGAACCCCGAACTTGGCAGCTATTGTTTGAAATGTGTGCAGCGCGTAGGCGCAGGCATCGGACTCCGGGGGGCCGACGAACAAGAAATCGTCAAGGTAGTGTGTTACAGATGTGACCATAGACACATCTCTGACGACCCATTCAAGGAATAAACTGAACAGCTCGAAAAGTGAGCAAGATATGGCGCAACCCATGGGGAGGCACATGTCGTAGAAGAAGTGGTCTTGCAGTGTGCACCCTAATAGGTGGTGACACCCGGGGTGAACCGGCAGGAGGCGAAAGGCCGATTCAATGTCCGATTTGGCCAAGAGAGCCCCTGCCCTGCTTCCCTGACCATCAGGACAGCCTTGTCAAAGGAGACATATGAAACAGCAGAATCCTCTGTTGGCATGTCATCGTTAACGGAACTCCCGTGGGGGAAGGATAGGTGGTGAATAAGGCGGAATTCGCCTTCCTCCTTCTTGGGGACTACCCCAAGCGGAGAAATCCTTAGATTGGGGAAGGGGAGGGTTTTAAATGGGCCCGCCATGCGGCCCAGGGCTACCTCCTTCTTCACTTTATTGTGCAGGACCTCGGGGTTATCCCTGGCAGATTTTAGGTTGCGAGCGAATTTAGGGAAGGGGGAAGGTATGAAAGGAATGACAAAGCCGTGGGTGAACCCGTCAGAGAGGGTGTCAGCCGCCGCTTTATTGGGGTAACGCTCTAACCAGGGGGCCATCTCTGCTACGATCACTGGTGTCCTTGGATGAGGATGGCCTGGGGAGTGATCGGTGTGCTGCCTTGTCACATCTGGAGGATGCGTGGCTGCCCCCGCATGAGGAGCATTCATGCCTGTATTTGCATAGACCTTGGAATTTGCAATGACCCTCGTTAAAAAGCCAGCAGCAGCCCTGCTTTTTGGGCTGGCTGTAATGCTGCCCTGGCCTGGGAGGGGGGTTCCCTGGAAAGGACTGCGCAGCCCTTTGAGACAGCATGAGTGTGAGCCATGAATCTGTGGCTTTGATGCCCCAACCCAAGTGGGGCTGCGTGGCTAACTGGCGTCTGAAATCCTCGTCGTATTTCCACCAGGCAGAGCCTCCGTGGGTCTTATACGAGTTGAAGATGGTGTCGCAGTAAGTAAATAACTCCGTACACCTTTCTGGGTGTTTTAGACCCATGACCGACCCTAGGATGTGAAAGGCCTGAAGCCAGTTATGAAATGTTTTAGCCACTTTGGGTTTTTTTGTCGGGCATGCGCTCGGTCGAGCGCCTCTCCTTGTCAATGGTGGCCATCTCTGGTTTGAGCAGCGACCATATATCAATGTAATAATTCGCCCAAATTTTCCGAGTGTCTCCTGGGAAGGTGAGACCCGGGTGGTGCGACCCTGCAGTATTCCATATGAGAGTGCGCGGGATGCGGTATGACAAAGGGGGGGGGCCCTGCTGCAGAAATGGAACCCTCCCGGGATGCAATTAACTGTGACCCCCCTGCCCAAGAGTTGGCGAAGCCGTACTCACCGTTTACTGACGCCGATCGGGTTGAAGTCATCAATTGCTGGTTCTGAAGATCCCCGTCTGTAGCGTCGGTCGTTTTTCGCTCCGATGTGCGCCTGCTTGTTCTTCTGCTGCGTGAGCGGCCTCTCCTTGTTGATGAGTTTGACGAGCTCGATGAAGTGTCCCTCCTGCGCGAAGATCTTCTGTGTCGCTTGGCTGAGCGCGAGCGCTTGTGACGCCTCCTTGAAGAGTGGTGCTTGCGACGCCGTCTCCTGCGTTCCCTGCTGTGGGAGGTGGAAGATGATGTGGAAGTCCTGTGATCCGCCCCGGTGTGTTGGCGATCCAGTGGGCGGCTGCTGTGTGAGGATCCCAGCTGCAACCCTTCGGCTGAAGGGCGCCCCACATCCTGGTCCACGGATGCCTCTGCTTGCATCACCTGTGAACACGGTGGGGTGAGGAGCTGCTGGGTGACACCGCTGCCGTCGTGGAGCAGAGCAGCGTGATCGGAATGCAGGCTGTATAGTTGCATCTGGGGTTCGCCCTGCGGCGTCCCCTGATGATCCGTGGAGCCAGCGAACTGGCCCTCCACTGTTTGGGTAAGCTCCTCCGCTGTGGAGTCCTCAGCGGAGGAGAGGGAGCTGCCTGACATGCCCATATCCAGTTGGAGGTCTTTGTGGCTGATGGCCGTGGGGGTAGTGCGCTGCTCCTTCCTGGCCAGGCGTTCGCGGGTAGACTTCGAACGCCTGACCGGAAGTGACGCAGCAGCAGCTGCACGTGCCCCGTGCTTTGATGACCGCCGCCTCGTGGGCATAGAGGCGGGGGCCTCTGTTAAGGTATCGCTGGGCGACCGCGTCACCGGAAGTGACGCGTCGCTCTGGGGCCCATGTGACCGGCGGACGCGCGTAGTGTGCGCCGCCGGAAGTGACGCGGCGTGGGCGCGTACGCGGGACCCGCGGTCACGTGCTGCCCGCGTCATGACGTGCGACTCCGGCGCCGATGTTGGGCCCTCCCCAGGATCAGCTGACCGCCGCGTCACTTCCTGTGACGCGGCCGCCGCCGGAGCGCGCACCCTGCGGCTACATGACCTCCCCGGCTCGCTGGCGAAGTGCACGCGCGAGCGGGGGAGGAGGGGGCTCCGATGCCCCGGGTCACTGAAGGCGGTGGGGCCGGCTTCGCAGCCGCCCGCCGGCGGCGCCTAGTGGTGGAACGCATGGGCTGCCGGTGCCCCGCGACGGTAAGAGCACCTCCGTGCAGGGATTAGGGGGGGGCGGGACCCGACACATTGGCCGGGGCCGGAGCAGTAGGTCCCTTTGCTGGTGCTGAGTGGGATGGGTCTGTGGGGGGAAAGCCCTCAGAGATAAGCTCTGGCTCTGAGGCAGTGGGGGCCCTGCGTGACCTGGCGGGGACAGGGGGGGACTGGGTAGTGCTTGTCCTGGCTCTAGGGCTCATGGAGGGGCTCAATCTTTGCGGCGGACGGGAGGGTCTGCGAGACCTGCGTCCGCCTGAATTATGTTCGGCCAGGAGGGAGCCACCGGTCACCAGGGCGGCCAGCCACTCGGCTCCCTCACGTCCGAACTTCTGCCTTACCGCTGCTTTCAGGGCGTCCATCGTCTGGTCAGCAATGGTGATCGTCGATGATGTTCACCCTGAGGGCAGAGTGGTAAGAGACAGGATGTGCCCTGGGGCTTGCAATATGTAGCCTGGGGGCGGGCTGTAAGCACTGAGGAATGTAGCTCAGAGGGGAGGGGGAGAGGAAAGGGACAGGAGGGGGAAGTTAGGAACCATTCCGCAGCGAGGAGCAGCGATGTATAACCTGAGCTGGGCTTGTCAGTCTGAGGCATCGGCATCAGCCGAGGTACCTTACATGAGGCTGGGAGCTTTAGCGTCTGCATTGGCATCTGCAGAAAGGCTCAATTGGGTTTAGGTCAGCGCTGTGGCTGAGCCAGTTAATAAAGGTCACAGAGTTGTTCTGAAGCCACTCCTTTGTTATTTTAGCTGTGTGCTTAGGGTCATTGTCTTGTTGGTAGGTGAACCTTTGGCCATGTCTGAGGTCCAGAACATTCTGGAAAGGGTTTTCATCCAGGATATCACTGTACTTGGCTGCATTCATGCTTCCTTTAATTGCAACCAGTTGTTTTGTCCCTGCAGCTGACAAACAACCCCATAGCATGGTGCTGCCACCACCATGTTTCACTGTTGGGATTGTATTGGGCAGGTGATGATCAGTGTTTGGTTTTATCCACACATACCGCTTAGAATTATCACCAAAACGGTCTGTATTCATCTCATCAGACCAAAGAATCTTATCTCTCATAGTCTGGGAGTCCTTCAGGTGGTTTTTTTTGCAAATTTTATGCGGGCTTTCATATATCTTGCACTGAGGAGAGACGTCTGTTGGGCCAGTCTGCCATAAAGGCCTGACTGGTGGAGGGCTGCAGTGATAGTTGACTTTGTGGAACTTTCTCCCATCTCCCTACTGCATCTCTGGAGCTCAGCCACAGTGATTTTGGGGTTCTTTTTTACCTCTCTCAATAAGGCCCTTCTCTCACGATTGCTCAGTTTGGCTGGTCAGCCAGGTCTACGAAGCCTTCTAGTGGTGTCAAACTACTTTCACTTAAGGATCATGGAGGCCACTTTGCTCTTCGGAATCTAGAGTACTGCAGAAATTATTTTGTAACCTTTGCTAGATCTGTTCCTTGCCACAATTCTGTCTCTGAGCTCCTTCGGCAGTTCTTTGACCTCATGACTCTCATTTGGACTGACATGCGCTGTTGTGGCGCCCCATAACGAGTGCGTCACAGGAAGGTATTGCATCCCTGACTGAAGATGTAAAATCTTCCGTCTCAGTGCTGACGTGGTTAAACCCAGAGCTCCGTACACCACATGCACCACTTAGAGACAGAGGGCCAATCAGGTCCTGGTGGGAGGAGTGTAGGTGTAGTGTGCAGGAGAAGGAAGTAGGAGTTGAAGCAGCGAAGGAGCAGGCTCTGCACAGTTCCGTGCAGCCTGAAACCAAACTTGCCGGCAGGGCACCATCAAGCGGTGACCCAGACCGGATTCGGACAGCTATTGAACGGGTCCAAACATACCCATGCCCAACTACCGGATCACTGGTTCCGAGGCGAGCAGACGTCCACCGCCGCTCAACAAACCAGAGTAAAGGGACCGCTTCTTTTTAGCACCTCACTACAGCTGCAACCAAGCCGTCTTGCCAGCGAGGTACCCACTACAGGGAAACAGGCCCCCTCCAACCGGGCAATTACACCGGCAGGGAATCATAAAGAGCCCTTGTATCCCTAACTGGCGCACTAAGTCGACATCGGCAACTAGGACAGGAACGTTAGTAAGGGAAGGACACCGTGGAGCTCTGGACTAAGACCAGTCATCGCTGGGACCACCTGGTCCGTTACCTCACCTGACTGTATACCACGTACCATCTCAACTGTTACAGTAAAGACCCGTTACAGAGGAATCTGGTGTGTGTGCTTTCCTTCAGAACTGTTATTAACACTGCACAACAATTAACTGAGCTGCTGTATTCCAGCTAGCGCAGCTCCTGACCCCGTAGACTCCTGCTCATCCTGTGGGGAGCATCCCATCTAGCTGCCGCACATCCCCCGGAGGCCCAAGCAGCGCCGGTGCATTCACCGGACTCCCACAGGTGGCGTCACGACAAACAAGAATTATTCCCATCCGTTCATCCCCCTTTGATCTGACCACCGGGTCCCACAGCCTCAGGCGCGGAACCATGACAAGTTCTGCATCGCCTGAGACATGAGCATCCGTCAACGGTGAGTCACTGTGAGCTGTGAGGTCTTATACAGACTGGTGTAAGCCTTTCGAAATCAAGTCCTATCAGTTTAATTAAACATGGCAGAACTCCAATGAAGGAGTAGAATCATCTGAAGGAGGATCACAAGGAAATGGACAGCATGTGACTTAAATATGAGTGTCTGAGCAAAGGGTCTGAATACTTATAACCATGTGATATTTCAGTTTATGTTTTTTTAATAAATTTGCAAAAATGTCTGCATCTCTGTTTTTTTTTCAGTGAAGATGGGGTGCAGAGTGTGTATTAAAGAGAAAAAAAGATTACCGTATATACTCGTGTATAAGCCGAGTTTTTCAGCCCAAAAATTGGGCTGAAAAGTCCCCCCCTCGGCTTATACACGGGTCATACGGTATGCTGTGGGGGGGGGCTGTGACCGGGGGCTGGAGGAGGCAGGAGGGGGCCGCGGTAACCGCAGGCGGTCACGTGGGGCCGCCTCATTAGTGCAATGAATATGCACGGCATCCCCCCGTCCATCAACGGCGGGGGGGAGCCATGCATATTGCAATACACAGCCCCCCCCCTCCTTATTATGGGACCCCCGGTTAGTAATAAACAGCCCCCCCCCTCCTTATCATGTCCCCCCAGGCTGCGGCAAGCTGTCAAAATAACAAACTTTCATACATCACCTTCCGGCGCAGCTCCTCCGCTCCTCCGGTCCTCCGCTCCTCCGCTCCCCGGCTTCTTCTTCCTGCTTGTGCCGGTGTCATGTGACCGGGCGCAGGATATGACGTCATTTCCTGCGCGCGGTCACAAAAGCCGGCACAAGAAGAAGAAGAAGTCGGGACCGGAGGAGCGGAGGACCGGAGGAGCTGCGCCGGAAGGTGATGTATGAAAGTTTGTTATTTTGACAGCTTGCCGCAGCCTGGGGCTGTTTATTACTAACCGGTGGTCCCATAATAAGGAGGGGGGGGGGGCTGTTTACTACCACTGGGGCTGTAGGATACTATCACTGGGGCTGTATACTACCAATGGGGCTGCTGGATACAACCACTGGGGCTGTATATACCTCTGGGGCTGCTGTATACTACACTGGGGCTGTATACTACCACTGGGGCTGCTGGATACAACCACTGGGGCTGTATATACCTCTGGGGCTGCTGTATACTACACTGGGGCTGTATACTACCACTGGGGCTGCTGGATACAACCACTGGGGCTGTATATACCTCTGGGGCTGCTGTATACTACACTGGGGCTGTATATACCCCTGGGGCTGCTGTATACTACCACTGGGGCTGTATATACCTCTGGAGCTGCTGGATACTACCACTGGGGCTGTATATACCCCTGGGGCTGCTGTATACTACCACTGGGGCTGTATATACCTCTGGGGCTGTATATACCTCTGGAGCTGCTGGATACTACCACTGGGGCTGTATATACCCCTGGGGCTGCTGTATACTACCACTGGGGCTGTATATACCTCTGGGGCTGATGGATACTACCACTGGGGCTGTATATACCTCTGGGGCTGCTGGATACTACCATTGGGGCTGTATATACCCCTGGGGCTGCTGTATACTACCACTGGGGCTGTATATACCTCTGGGGCTGCTGCTGTATACTACCTCTGGGGCTGCTGTATACTACCACTGGGGCTGCTGTATATACCTTTGGGGCTGCTGTATACTACCTCTGGGGCTGCTGTATACTACCTCTGGGGATGCTGTATACTACCACTGGGGCTGTATATACCTCTGGGGCTGCTGTATACTACCACTGGGGCTGTATATACCACTGGGGCTGCTGTATACACCTCGGGGCTGCTGTATACTACCACTGGGGCTGCTGTATATACCTTTGGGGCTGCTGTATACTACCTCTAGGGCTGCTGTATACAACCTCTGGGGATGCTGTATACTACCACTGGGGCTGCTGTATATACCTCTGGGGCTGCTGTATACCACACTGCTGGGGGCTGTATACCTGTGCTGGGGTCCACCCTCGGCTTATACATGAGTCAATAGGTTTTCCCAGGTTTTGGGGGCAAAAGTAGGGGGGTCGGCTTATACACGGGTCGGCTTATACACGAGTATATACGGTACTTTTTTTGAATTTACCAAATGGTTGCAATGAAACAAAGAGTGAAAAATTTAAATAGGTCTGAATACTTTCCGTACCCACTGTATGTACCGGCCATATATGTATGGCAGGGAGCCAAGGGAAATATCAAAATATGTATATAGAACCCACAATAGTATAAACCTGGGAAGAATCATCCAATTTAGGGGAGCCAAGGGACATATCTTTAAAATATGTATACCGAGCCCACAAGACCCAGACATGGAAATCTTCTGCTGCAAATAAGAAGAAAGAAAATAAGCGATGTGTAGTTTGCCTGTCCCGTCTTTATGGAATTAAGAATGGAGGGGGATGTACAGCCAATCAAAAGTCTGTATGTTTTGCTAATTAACATATCTTCTTTTCCAAATAGGGATTATGCCTACGTACACACGCTGCGTTTTTGCAGCGTTTTTTTGAGGGTCCATAATTCCAGTGAAATGCAGTGACATTTGGCTTCCCAGCCAAGTCAATGCATTTCCAAATATAGTGTTCAGACGCTTCTTCTTTTTGAGGATCCGTTTTCACTGGAAAGTGGATCCTCAAAAAGAATGAACATGTCAATTCTTTGACGCTTTTGAGGATGCACTTTTCCATTGTAGAATGGGCTTAAAAAAGCGCATCCTGAAAAGCGCACTGTGTGAATGGTGTTGCTTTTTTTGTAAAAGTGCATCCGTTTTACGGATCCTCAAAAAAACACTGCAAAAACGCAGCGTGTGAATGTAGCCTAAGGATTAACACATTTGTGTGCTGCCGTAGGACTCAAGGAAATGACAATCAGGAAACTGTAGATTTAGTAAAGAACATACAAATTTAATATGACCTATTAAAAAAGTTCATTATACAGCAGGTGAAATAAGTATTGAACACCACAAATTTTCAAATGTATTTCTAAAGGTGCTATTGACATGAATTTCTCACCAGATGTCAGTAACAACCCATCCAACTATCCAATCCACACAGGCAAATAAATCAAATCATAGATGTCCATAAATTATGTGCACTACTGACAAATGACACAAAGGAAAAGCATTTAACACATAAAAAGAGGCACAAAAAAAAACATGCAAAGTCATGATACCAGTTGATATTTATCAATAATTAGAATGCACTGTTGCCACTTAGTTAAAAAAATATCAGCTGGAACTAATTGCCTGTAAAAAGGTGTCTCATTACAAATGTGCCACGCAGAAAACATCTCATGATTGGTAAAACTAGTGAGCTGTCTTAAGACCTCTGCAACCTTATTGTTGCAAAACACTGATTGCAATGGTTACAGAAGAATTTCTAAACCACTAAAGATTCCTGTGAACGTTGTTGGGGCCGTAATTTCTGAAATAGAAAGAATATTATTTCACGCTGAACCGGCCACGACCAAGTGCTCCCAGCGAGATTTTAGACAGGAGTGTGAAAATAATAATTATAAGAGATATCTAAAAGCCAAGAATGATCTGTGGAGAGCTGCAGAAAGATGGGGAATCCAGCAGGTACACTTTTTTCAAAGAAAACAATAAGTAATGCACGCAACCTACATGGCTTGTCATTCGTTGGGATTCTTGGCTTCCTTCTCCAGTGAGCTACAGAAGGATCAGTCTTTGTTGGAGTGCTGATTCTCTTTTATTTATTTATTTATTTTGGTCAACTGGTGTTTTCATTTATCATTTAGTCTGTCCTATCACATTGTGGGTGAAGCTATTTATACCTTCCTCTTCCTGGTCTTCGGCACTGACTATATTCCAATGTGGATCCTGCTTGGAGTTCCAGCCATACTGCAAAAGATTTATGCCAGTCAGATGAAGACCAGATAGGTTTATTATCTTTGTGGTCAAGTCTGTTTATTTTTCTCCTTTCTCTTGCAAAGAGTTAGGTAATAGACGTTTTCTATTCTTGCAGTCATACTTTAATTTTTCCACTTTGTGTCTGTTTTTTATGTTTTCCTACTTAGTATCTCTTCTATTTCTGCATGTCCTTCCTTATTCAGGGTTATAGTGCTCTGCACTTCTCACCGATTCTTAAGAAGGTACTATGAATGCTCAATGGCTTATTAGGCAGCCAGGTCCAAGTTGTCATCTCCTAATTTTGCAGTAAGCAAAACTAGGAGAAGCCTGCGCAGGTGCCAGCAGGGACTGTGCAGCTATGAACCCTAAATAGCTTCAAAAATTTGCAGTTAGGAACCTTAGTCTGTACAGGCATTGGTTGGGACTGGTGCAAAAGTTTTAAGATAGGCCTTATTTTCCTATGAGATTTACCACATGTGCATAACAACACTCACCACAAAATGCACTATTGCTAAACCAAAAGCATGTTCATGCACATTTAAAGTTTGCTCAACAACATTTTGACAAGCCTGTGAAATACTGGAAGAATATTACCCGGTCAGATGAGACCAAAATTGAACTCTTTGGATGTCAAAATAAAAACATGTTTTTAGGCCAAAAGGCATTACATATCACCCCAAAAACACCATACCAACAGTGAAGTTTAAACTCTCAACTGATTTCAGAGAAAGAAAATAATGCTGTTAGAATGTCCCTGCCAATCACATGACCTGTATCCAATAGGAAATTTGTGGAAGGAACTAAAGGTCAGAGTTCATAAAAGGAGATTACAGCGCCTTTAGGAGTTGAAAAGTGTTTGTGTGGAAGAATGGTTCAAAATCACACCTGAGCAATGCATGCAACTAGTTTCTCCCTTACAGGAAGCATCTTGAATCTGTCATCACTAACAAAGTATTTTGTACAAAATATTAAACAAATTTCAGCAAGCATGTGCAATGCTTTTTCCATGTGTAGACTGTGGATTGTATGGTTTGTTATCCATATCTTGTGAGAAATTTATGGTAATAGCACCTTAAAGGGCACTTCACACACTAGGATCTCGTTAACGATATCGTTGAAACGTCATGGATTTGTGAACGTTCTAACGATATTGTTTGTGAGTCGTTGCGTGTGACAAAATGATGTAGGATGTAAAAATCGTTGGAACGTTCATCCAAAATTTGAGATCCGGACCTCAAATCTATCGTTCGTCGTCCAATTAACGTTCTGGGAAGCAGCAACTTCGTTCAGTGTGAAACCATTTTGAACTACGTCGTTCATATTTCTCCTATTTGTGCCGCTTTGTGAAATCGTTCAAACGTTCTTCTGCAAATAGCTGGAGCATTGCCAAATTGAAGATCGTGTGACAACGCACTAACGATGTCGGAAGGATCGCGGTCACGTGACATAGCTAACAATCTCGTTCACCTATATCCTAGCATGTGAAGCAGCCTTTAGAAATATTTTTACTTTGAAAACTAACAAAAAAAACAACAAAAAAAAAAACTGCACAGCACTCACAGACTAATGTGAACTGGTGCTAGCAAGGACGCTAGGTCACATAATTTGAAAAAAATTCCTGCAGCACACAGCTACTACCAATGATGTACAAATGCTATAAGCTATATGTATTTGAGGAAAAAGTTGAAAAACTTACGTTTTTTTCAAAAAACTCAAAAATTCTAATTTTTTATTTCTGAAGTTCTTAGTACACACATTGGCCAATGTCTGCTTGCTCATCAACTGCGACAAAGTGACTTCAGGTCTGATGAGTCCTACGCTGATATCCCTATCCTCCTTGTCCACCCCCCCACTTCTTAGTGGGCAGACTCCATCTAGACCCTCGATCACCTGTAGAAATAAAAAATTCGAATTTTTGAGTTTTTTTAAAAAAACTAAGTTTTTAAAACTTTTTCCTCAAACACATATAGCTTATAGCATTTGTACATCATTGGTAGTAGCTTGTGCTGCAGGAGTTTTTTCAAATTACTTTGAAAACTAGTGACGTGTTCAAAACTTCTTTCACCCGCTGTATGTATTACTTTGTTTCTGTGGACTGGGACAGCTATATATGGCCAAAAGCACAAGGGAATTGACATTTTGTAGATTTATATAATGTGAATAATATGTCAAGAGTGTTCACCATCGAGCACAGTTTAAATATCATAGGATAATGTGTGTTGGGGAGTATACATGACCCTAGTGTATTATGGTGAGGGAACCATATTATACCACTAATTAGTTCTACAGACAAAATAAAAAGTGTATTTCTCTTAGGTAAGAGGCAAGCTGAGGGTAGGCCAGCTATGATGCAAATGTCATTCAGTTGTGGCACCCCAGAGTTTGGTTGCCACAATGGCATTGCCTCTCTTGGGGGGTGATGTCATGCTTGGAAACAAGAAGGGGTATCCACACCAGATAAGCCCACAACATGCAACACTTTTCCTGACTCCAGTCCAGAAGGGGGAGCTCTGAAACCCGGAATCAGGGAAGCTCCCCTATAAATTCTGGCCTGGGGGTGGGGTTAGTGAGTTCAGTTCCTAGGAGGACTGTGAAGACGACCTGTGGACTGGAGCAGTGCTAAGCTCGTCCCAGGTAGAGTAGAGAAGGAACAGCAAGCATGAGGGACTTGTAGGAGAGGGTATGAGGAAGGAGAGAAGCAGGCCAGGGGAGTGGAGACAGTTGACCAGCTCACCTCAGCGCAGAGCGCCAGAATCGGACACCGGAGTCTGAGGTTGTGAGGATACTGTTGACCCAGCAGCCAAAACCGGAGGATGGGAAACTCCACGTCTCCCTGCCACAGCAAAGCACCTGGAGGCACATCAGCATCGGACGGATCATGGCCAGTTGCCAGAGGAGTGGTGACTGGGAAGGGCTCAAGCTGCCTACCATACGGGCGAGAAACTTACAAGTAGAAAGAGAGGGTTGCAGTTTAGTTACAGGCAGCCAGGACCAGCAAGGAGTAGCGCAACAGGGAGGCCTCAGAACTCACCGGTGAGCAGGTCCCCAACTTGCTTCCAGGCCACCCAGATTCTCAACATCTGTGGACATTACCTATGTCTGAACCTGCTACTCCCAGTAAATGTAAAGGAGACTACGAACTCTGTGTCTGTTAGTTATTCTGTGCCCTCAGTCCTGCATCCCAACGGCCTACCACCGCCATAGGCTTTACCAGTAGCCCTGAGGAACCGTTCCACCCGTGGGGAATGACCTCAGCTGTGATCCCATCATCCCCAGACATCCCACACTGCAGTGTCGGCCATCAATAGCCGAACATTACGGGTGGCGTCATGACATCCATCACTAAACCCAAAATTCCCAAACTTTTATCTGACACCTAGGGTCACGCAGCCAGGTCTCAACCCCTGTGACTCCCCAGAAGTATTAAAGCCCGGTTCCAAGTACTCCACGGCCCTGTGAGTGCATCACAGTCAATTTGCTGTAACTAAAAATTGTATTGAGACAGCAATAAACTTACAGTGTTGGCCAAAAGTATTGACACCCCTGCAATTCTGTAAGATAATACTCAGTTTCTTTCTGAAAATGATTGCAATCACAAATTCTTTGGTATTATTATCTTCATTTAATTTGTCTTCAATGAAAAAACACAAAAGAGAATGAAGCAAAAAGCAAAACATTGATCATTTCACACAAGACTCCAAAAATGGGCCAGACAAAAGTATTGGCACCCTCAGCCTAATACTTGGTTGCACAACCTTTAGCCAAAATAACTGCGATCAACGGCTTCCGGTAACCATCAATGAGTTTCTTACAATGCTCTGCTTTTTAGACCATTCTTCTTTGGAAAACTGCTCCAGGTCCCTGATATTTGAAGGGTGCCTTCTCCAAACTGCCATTTTTAGATCACTCCACAGGTGTTCTATGGGATTCAGGTCTGGACTCATTGCTGGCCACCTTAGAAGTCTCCAGTGCTTTCTCTCAAATATTTTCTAGTGCTTTTTGAAGTGTGTTTTGGGTCATTGTCCTGCTGGAAGACCCATGACCTCTAAGGGAGACCCGGTTTTCTCACACTGGGCCCTACATTATGCTGCAAAATTTGTTGGTAGTCTTTAGACTTCATAATGCCATGCACACGGTCAAGCAGTCCAGTGCCAGAGGCAGCAAAGCAACCCCAAAACATCAGGGAACCTCCGCCATGTTTGACTGTAGGGACCGTGTTCATTTCTTTGAATGCCTCTTTTTTTCTCCTGTAAACTCTATGTTGATGCCTTTGCCCAAAAAGAGAGAACATTCTTCCAAAACATTTTAGGCTTTCTCAGGTAAGTTTTGGCAAACTCCAGCCTGGATTTTTTATGTCTCGGGGTAAGAAGTGGGGTCTTCCTGGGTCTCCTACCATACAGTCCCTTTTCATTCAGACGCCGACGGATAGTACAGGTTGACACTGTTGTACCCTCGGACTGCAGGGCAGCTTGAACTTGTTTAGATGTTAGTCAAGGTTCTTTATCCACCATCCGCACAATCTTGCGTTGAAATCTCTTGTCAATTTTTCTTTTCCGTCCACATCTAGGGAGTTTAGCCACAGTGCCATGGGCTTTAAACATCTTGATGACACTGCGCACGGTAGACACAGGAACATTCAGGTCTTTGGAGATGGACTTGTAGCCTTGAGATTGCTTACGCCTCCTCACAATTTGGTTTCTCAAGTCCTCAGACAGTTCTTTGGTCTTCCTTCTTTTCTCCATGCTCAATGTGGTACACATAAGGACACAGGACAGAGGTTGAGTCAACTTTAATCCATGTCAACTGGCTGCAAGTGTGATTTAGTTATTGCCAACACCTGTTAGGTGCCACAGGTAAGTTACAGGTGCTGTTAATTAAACAAATTAGAGAAGCATCACATGATTTTTCTAACAGTGCCAATACTTTTGTCCACCCCCTTTTTTATGTTTGGTGTGGAACTATTTCAAATTTGGCTTTAGGACAATTCTTTGTGTTTTTTTCATTGAAGACAAATTAAATGAAGATAATAATACCAAAGAATTTGTGATTGCAATCATTTTCAGGAAGAAACTGAGTATTATCTGACAGAATTGCAGGGGTGCAATACTTTTGGCCAACAATGTATTCCAGAATGCAGGTAGCCGAAAATGGGAAGATGCTAAACTCTGAAAATTTAAATTCAAGAAACAATAATCATGGCAACCATAAGTCAAGCGTTGTGACCATGCTGTTCTTCTTGCCTTAGGCATTTTAAATTGTTATGCACCCTACTGGTAAAACAGATTAAGGAATTGTGCACACAACATCTTTTTCAGGTTGATTGGCTCCATAACCCACCTGAAAAAGCACAAAATAAACTCTAAATAAACCCAATATATGCTCTGCAGTGTAAAAACAACTTGCTGGTCATATAGTATGTTTATCTATTGAGCTTCTTTAAACCACTTCAAGTTTCCAAAGGGGTTAAGCAAAGTAACTTGACCATTACTTAGGCGACTCCTGCTTGGAAGCCACTAACTAGTTTATTTAATACAGTTTAATTAAAATCTTAATGGCAGCAAAAAGGTGTTAGAAAAAATAAATAAACAGAAGCAAAACAAGTACCTTTAGAAAAAAGACAAAGACATGTCCTAAAGCATTTTCTGCTTGAAAATCACATGGAATTCACAAACGTCTAAAGGCCGCTTCTAGTGATGGGCGAATCCTAAATTACTCGGAATCGCTTGACTCTAGCGAGTCTGAGCACAGGACTCGCTACTCGTTGCGAGTCCAATGTTAATGAATGGGGAAGCGAGTAATAGCGAGTAGTGTGAGATTTACAAATCGCAGATGTGTCTCGGAAGCTTCAGCCTGAAGCAATCCTAGTTTTGTCATTTATTTGCATTGGACTCGTTTACTTTGTAAGTAATCGCTGGGAAACTCGCACAGATAAGAGTCCTGTCTGCTCTGTGTGCTGGCTGCCAGCTCCAGGGTCCTAGAGCCCGCCTACTGCCTGATGTAGCAGAGCTGAGATTGTTCTCAGTCTGCTCATTCCCTTTGTACAGACATGAATGTCTGTGCACAGAGATGATGTAGCAGAGCTGAGATTGTTCTCAGTCTGCTCATCCCTGTGCATAGACATCTATATCTATGTACAGGGATGAGCAGAGAGGACATCGCGTTTTGGACTGCGTCGGACGGAAGAGGATTTTTTTAATTAAAGATGGAGTCCCTAATGGCTTTTTTTTAAATTTCTAATAAAAAATTTTCTTTGTGTTGTGTTTTTTTTAAAACAATTTAATAGAAATTCATGGCGGTCATGTCTAATATTGGCGTGACCGCCATAAATTTCGGGCTTAGGGCCAGCTGATAATACAAAGCTGGCCCTAACCTCTTTATTACCCAGCGTGCCACCGCTACCAGGGCCGCTGGAAGAGCGGGGTTCAGCGCCAGAGGATGGCGCTTCAATGAACGCGCCATCTTCTGGGGCGGCTGCGGGCTGCAATTTGCAGCGGGGGGTGCCCAGAAAGCTTGGGCATCCCTGCGCTGCGGATTCCAGCCCCCAGCTGCTTAGCTGTATCTGGCTAGACATAGAAATTGCGCGGAGCCCCACGCATTTTTTTTTAAATTATTTCATGAAATTCTGAGATTCTGACTCTGACTCTGAGACTCTGACTCTGAAATTCATGAAATAATTAAAAAAAATGCGTGGGGCTCCGCGCAATTTCTATGTCTAGCCAGGTACAGCTAAGCAGCTGGGGGCTGGAATCCGCAGCACAGGGATGCCCAAGCTTTCTGGGCACCCCCCGCTGCAAATTGCAGCCCGCAGCCGCCCCAGAAGATGGCGCGTTCATTGAAGCGCCATCCTCTGGCGCTGAACCCCGCTCTTCCAGCGGCCCTGGTGGCGGTAGCACGCTGGGTAATAAAGGGGTTAATACCAGCTTTGTTATACAAGCTGGTATTAAGCCCGAGATTCTTAATGTCAGGCAACGTTTGACCCAGCCACTAAGAATCTCCAATAAAGGGTTAAAAAAACACAACACAGAGAAAAATTTTTATTTGAAATAAAAAAAAAGCCATTAGGGACTCCATCTTTAATTAAAAAAATCCTCTTCCGTCCGACGTAGTCCAAAACGCAATGTCCTCTCTGCTACATCCCCTGTGTATAGATAGATGTCTATACACAGGGAATGAGCAGACTGAGAACAATCTCAGCACTGCTACATCATGTCTGTGAGCAGGCGGGCTCTAGGACCCTGGAGCTGCACAGAGAAGACAGCTGGACTTGGCTCGCAATGTAACAGCAGTTACTTTGCGAGTTTCCCTGCTATCACTGGCACAGTAGCCGAGTCTAATGCAAACAATGGCAATCCTAGTTTTGTCAGCGTTTCTGACAAAACTAGGATTGATATTGATTTGCATTGGACTCGTGCGAGTAATCACTGGGAAACTCGCAGAGTACCGAGTCCTGCGAGTCCCTTACTACTCGCCGAGTAACGAGTCCTAGCGAGTAGATTCGCCCATCCCTAGCCGCTTCACACGCAAGGATATCCTGAACGAAATCCTTGAAACGTCACAAATTTGTGATCGTTCAAAAGATATCATTCGGGCGTCATTGCATGTAAATGAACGATATAGGAAGAAAAAATCCTTGGATCGTTTATCCAAGATTTGAGATCCTGACCTAAAATCTATCGTTCATCATCTAATTAACGCTGCTGGAAGAAGCCACATCGTCCAGTGTGACACCCTTTTGAACGATGTCGATCAATAAATTCCTATTCCTGCCGCTTTAAAAGATCGCTCACTCCTTCCTATTTAACTTGCGCGTTGCCGAATGGGATTTCGTTAACGATATCCTTGTGTGTGACAGCGCACTAACGATGTCAGAATGATCATTGTCACGTGATCGTTCTAAGGATATCGTTAACGATATCCTAGCGTGTTAAGTAGCCTTAAGACGCATCATGTGCCAATGCCTTTTTTTTCAAAATAATTTTTATTAAAGTTTTCAATATAAACACATCTCAAATATGTTACACATATACATTTAGATCAGGTAGTTGCTTCTACATCGTGGTTAAAGAATACAGTCCCCGTCAATATATCAAGATGTCTATACCAAAACCAATCGAGTACTAACGTTCTCCCAATAAAACTCTCAACACAAAATATCAAAATTGTGTTTAGGTCTTCAGTCCACCCAATGTCCCCTGCAAATCGTGCAAAAGATACCAGTTCGAGTTTTTGAATGGCAACACTGTTCGCCTTATCTCGTCTGGGGTCAATATTAAAGTAATCAATGATTTCCATGCAGTAAAGAATTTTTTTATGTGTAGGTCTTTATTTCTCTCCGCCTTGAGTTTCTCTATCTGCATGGTCTTTTTCAATTCCTGTATCACATCGTCAACACTATGGTTTGATTTACCCAGCTTTTGATTTACCAGGAGACTGGTAAGATGATCTAGCTATTCTATCTATCTATCTATCTATCTATCTATCTATCTATCTATCTATCTATCTATCTATCTATCTATCTATGTATCTATCTATCTATCGTATCTGTCTATTCTATTCTAACTTTTCCCAGCATGGGAAACGTCAAGCTAAAAACATTGTCCCTATGCTGTCAGTGCGCTGTCCGTGTGCTGTGTGATTTTTTTCATGCAGCCATTGACTTTCATTGGTGAGACTCCCATGAGAATCAGATAAAATTGCAGCATTTTGATACTTTTTCTCATCCACAATCTGAACACAAACGTTCATCTGTTCTCACTCATTTTTCAACATTGTTCTGAGTCCAGTATGAGATTTTCTTGCATTGCACTCATTCAATTTATATGCCCATGTGTCTGAGCCCTAAGTCAGATATACAATTGTCGCTTACAAAAGGATACTGTGTCTATGATACTGAATTTGTAATAATATCTAATGTTGAAAATATTTATTGTTATAGTTTTACTATGAGCATGTATCCCTGAGAAATAAAGTATTTGAATCTATATTGTACCAAAATGATTTTCAATATGCTACAACTACAGATAGTATGATGTTCCTCAATTAACGTGATCATATAATTCATGCTAATTTCTAAATTGTTACAGACTTCTGAAAATTTCCAATATTGGGATGATCTCAATTCTGATGTAACAGGAGCCAGCTTTCCAATGTTCCCCATTAAGGAGCTGGTTAATAATTTTTATGGGAGCTTATATTAAAGAATAGTAAAAAAAAAGGCCAATTCTCATTGACCTAAGAGAGGCCTTGTAACATTATCTTCTATTCTTTTCTTGATTGAATCGCTTTCAGGCTGCATTTGGGTGCTGGAAATTATCCAGTTCTTATCAAATTGAAGCAAATTAATTTTATTGCAGGATATTAAATATTGTGATGTTCTGGAGTGGCATGAGGTGATTGTTCGCTTTTGGGTTTCAACTTCACTTTCGTATCACCTTACATTAATGATGAAATCTATGTAATGTATAATGCTTTGTATGTGCTGTGAATAATCACTTTAGCTTCACGTTTCTTCAAACCAACAATGTAGAATGTGCTGCTAGTGGTGATATTGCTAATGATGGTCGTGATCACATTTTTGGAAAATAAATTAAATCTGTATTCTGCCACTTATCCAATAACAAATTTGTGGTACATTTTAATCTTCAAACTCAACATCGTAATAAAAATCAAAGTTGTAGTGATTGAAAGTTTGTGAACCTTTTCAGAATCTGTTGTTTTCATTGACATATAGCTTGGCTGATGTATGGAAAGAACTCTGCTCCTGAGCCCCCTCCGTACATGGCCACCCCAACAATGATGAACAGTCACGTCATATTGTGTCAAGGAGTTGAATGAGAAGCGTTAACTTGAAGAGAGAAGAACTGCATCACAGCATAAAAACATCATACCACCTGTGAAACACGATGGTGGTAGTATCATGGTTTGGGCCTATTTTACTGTATCTGACAAAACCTTAGCTAGAAAGAAAAGGAACACATACCCTGCTGTAAAAAAGAAGTATTAGTTCAAATAAATAACATAAGATAATTAATAAACAGAGTTTTTGATATAATAAAGCATAAAACCATCCCACCACAACTAATATTAAAACTTCACCTTGTGCCTAATGTCATTAGTGTAGATGGGGCAGAGAAGGGCATGGAATTGACTGTACGGACAGTCTGCCAGGGGAAGTTACATAAATGAAACATCCAGCTCAAGGAGAGGGGGACCCAATCCCTGATTAGGGACTGTCTAGATTGGGTACATCTTTAAGGGGTGGGATGGATTTACACTTTTCTTTAATCAAAAATAGTGTGTATCAAGTGCCCTATGCTATTTATTACCACTACTCATTTTGTTTCTATTTTAGGTCTTGTTTGTTAAATGGTCGCAGTATAAACATGCATCTATGCAGTGCTTTTAAACCATCTTATACTCTGCCTCATATTTTTGGCTTTTCCTTGTTTTTTGTGCTAAGCACAAACTGGAGTGTGTTCCTCCACTCCTTGACCTGTATATTTTATTTACAAAAACTCACCGAAGTTTGGACACTTATTCTACCCCTTGCATCTAGCAGGTGGCTGCAAATCCCCCAGGAGGTGACACACGCGTCCAGACACCGATGCACAGTCCCCTGCAACCCATAACATGAGGGCGGTTTGTGGCAACCAGGCGACCAGCCATGCTATCAAGGAAGGGCTGGTGGTGAATACAGACACATGGACACCATCAGGCCTCTGCCACACACACTCAGGTGATACACAGTGTCTGAGCAGCCTCCTTTTAACAGGGCGGGCCACTCAGCACTGAGAGTATGCATCACTGTGACAGACGCCCCCTAGAGGAAAACAACCTCAACTGCAATGGATAAAAAGATGCAAGTTGACACTATAAATAAAGATGTAAGGTGTCAGTTTGGTATTATAGTGCCAGAATATCGTAAGCTCGTGACCCATCGTCAAGGGCCCTTGACGATGGGTCACGAGCTTACGATATTCTGTGTAAGGGCCCTTGACGATGGGTCACGAGCTTACGATATTCTGGTGCCATAATACCAAACTGACACCTTACATCTTTATGTGCATCGGTGTCTGGACACGTGTGTCACCTCCTGGGGGATTTGCAGCCACCTGCTAGATGCAAGGGGTAGAATAAGTGTCCAAACTTCGGTGAGTTTTTGTATATAAATTTAGTACTAGTGATGAGCGAGTATGCTCTGTGCTACTCGTTACTCGCACGAGTATCCCGGTACTCGGGATGCTCGGCGAGCACCGAGTTCCGCCGAGATGCTCGGACTGCTCGGTAATAATAAGCGATCTGACACACATACACAGCTCCCTTCAGTGCACACAGTGAGCTGGCACCTCACAGAGAGCAGATTCATTGTTAGGATCCCACTGGGGGCCGCAGCAAGGTGTTGTATGTTGCAGCGATTTCAAAAAGCCCCCCCTCCCGCCCTTTCCCAGCAATACTCGTTTTATAACCGGAAGTCTGTGGGCGGAGCCTGTCACTCATTGACTTACATTGGGCTCGGTGCTCGGCCGAGTACACGAGTATCTTGAGATGCTCGGCCAGAGCACCGAGCACCCGAGCATTTTAGTGCTCGCTCATCACTATTTAGTACCAATTCGGTGATTTTTTGTATATTTTATTTACGGTATGTAGCTTCCCATTGCAAGATGTATGTACAGTCAGGTCAAGGTCTTTCTCTGCAAGGTGGTGCAAAGGTGAGGTCTTAATATTAGATTAGGGACTGTCCCGATATGAGTACACCTTGTCATGGTGGGATGGTTTGGTTTTATGCTTTAAAATAAAAAACAATGTGTATGAAGTACTCTGTTATTTATATAGTATGTACTATTGGTTTTACTTATTTTTACAGCAGAGTATGTGCTTTTTTTTGTTTATAACTTAAGTTTTCTCAGTTAAATGGCCACAGTGTGAACATGCATCTATACATTAACCCCTTCTCGACCCTTGACGTAATGCAAACATATAGGTCAGGAGCCCGCCTTTGATGTGAGGTCCGGCGTGGAGCTCACATCATTCAATTGACATCTCAGCTGATCTCATAAGCTGAGATGTCGGGCTTCCAGCACCGATCAGATCCGGGATCTGATCTGTGCTTTTAACCCCTTGAATCCCACTGTCATTCACTGACAGCAGGATCCAAAACCGCCTCAGTGGGGATCGTGCTGTTCCCCACCTGCATTGGAGATCCCACGTTAATATCGCAAGATCTCCGGTGCTTACGTGATAGCCCAGGGTCCTGGTGTGAACCCGGACGCTATCACTGTTTACTTCATCTCAGTGGTTGGCGAGCGCTGCTAACCACTGAAAGTGAAACCAAATGTCATTTCCCGATGTGGTGCAGCTCATCGGGACATGGTAGAAGCAATCAGATGCTGCAGTAGTGTGGGCGCCCTATGGGGCTGTGTAAAATCAAGAGTTAATTAAAAAATAAAGTTTTAAAAAACATGAAAAAACTCTCAAATCACCCCACTTTTTCCCCATTCAAAATACAAGTATTTAAAAAAAAAATCACACATATTTGGTATTGCCGCGTTCAGAAAAGCCCGATCTATCAATATATAAAATCAATTAATGAGAGCCGCAAACTCCAAAGTAAAGTTTGGATTGATCTCAAATGCACTAACGGGCGATCAAAACAGCGTATCCACCCAAAATTGGTATAATTAGAAAAGGCATCTCAAGATGTAAAAAATAAGCCATGACACAGCCCCAGGTCCTGAAAAATGAGGCGCTACGGGGTGCAGAACATGGCGCAAAAAGTGAAGTGCGGTTCTTTTTTTTTTTTCTTCAAACTTCTAAGTTTTTTTTCACCACTTAGATACCAGTAAAAGTATACATGTTTGGTATCTACGAACTCGTACCGATCTGAGGCATCATACCGTCACATTGGTTTCACCATATGGTGATCATTGCAAATAAAAAAAAACAAATGAGTAAGTGCACTTTTTTTGCAATTTCACTGCACTTGGAATTTTTTACCATTTTCCTATTACACTATATGGTAAAATAAATGATTGCATCTGAAAGTACAACTCGTCCAGCAGAAAACAAGCCCTCATTTGTCTGTATTGATGAAAAAATAAAAAAGTTATGGCTTTTGGAAGTGGGGGAGCAAAAAAACAAAAAAGAAAAATCACCAGGTGGTGTCTGGTGGCTGGCTACTAAGCTGGGGAGGAGGCCATTTTTATTTCTAGATTTTAAATCATAGCAATAAAGGACGGGTAAGTGCACGATACCAAGATAAATAAAGGATGTTATGGAGAAAATCTGTACGATTGATAATTACATCCCTCAAGAACAAAACCATATTCTATGGAGTAAAATCCTGTAAAGAAGCCCCGGGTTCAAGTTTACCTGTCTCTTCTCCACGACATCAAATTCACTATAAGGGTACCTTTACACGCGGCAACTTTTCTAGGAATTTCACTGGCAACTTACTGGTTGCAGTGAAATCATGGACACATTGTTCTATCTTGTTGCCGTGTACAAATGGAACAATGTGTCCATGATTTCACTGCAACCAGTAAGTCACCAGTGAAATTCCTAGAAAAGTTGCCGCATGTAAAGGTACCCTGAAGGGAAACTGTCACAGATCTTCTATTACATAAAACAAAATAATTAAAATCTTGATCAGTATGATTTTTATCAGAGCCAAGTCTCCTATATGAATGTATAAATGGCTTTAATATTGGGGATCACAGGCTCTCTTTAAACATTTCACATCTTGCCGCGTGAATTACAGGTTTTACAGAATATTGACTTCCCAGTTCACAAACATTTAGTGAGGATTATTGGTGGGATATTCTTGTGCACAGAAGGGTTTCGTGTGCAATAAAATAAGGAAAACAAGCAATAGAGTAATTATATGTAGAAATTGTGTTTTATTGCTGAAAAGGTATTCCCGCCATCTTAAACATTTCTGGCATATCCACAGAAAGAGCCTAAATGTACAGTGTGGGCCATCTATATGGATACACCCAAATAGAATGGGAATGGTATGGCCACTTTACACGCGGCAACAGGAAGATAGAAACCGGCAGGTGTCTTAGACAATTGTACCTTTTACCTTCAAAACACCTTGAAGTGGCTGCGTGTAATTCAGGTATCTGCAAGGTGTTTTGAAGGTAAAAGGTACAATTGTCTAAGACACCTGCCGGTTTCTATCTTCCTGTTGCCACGTGTAAAGTGGCCAGTAGGTGATATCAACTTGCATTTTGTGGCACATTAGTATATTTGGAGGGGAAAACTTTTGAAGTTGGGTGGTGACCATGGCGGCCATTTTGAAGTTGGCCATTTTGGATCCAACTTTATTTTTTTCAATGGGAAGAGGGTCAAGTGACACATCAAACTTATTGAGATTGAGAATTTCATTAGAAAAAGAATTGAGTGCTTGGTTTTAATGTAAATTTATTCTTTCATTAGTTATTTCAAGCTGATATCACCATTCATTCCCATTTTATTTAGGTGTATCCATATAAATGGCCCACCCAGGCAATTGTTTATGCTGTGAAGATATGAGATGTGCAGCATCTAAACAACAGATACTGGAGGCCTGTGCTAGCATTTCTTCTGCGGTGTTGCTATCAGTGTGTCAAGAGTGGGAGAAGAGGGTTGCATTGACAACACAATGGGCAGCACTTTGAACACATTTTATAAGTGGTCATAAACTTGTAAATAATTCATGAAAGAATAAAGTTATGTTAAAGCTAAGCACACCATTGTTTTTCTTATGAAATTGTCAATACGTTTGATGTGTCACATGACCCTCTTCCCATTGAAAAACATAAAGTTGGATCCAAAATGACCGACTTCAAAATGGCCGCTATGGTCACCACCCACCAGGAAAAGTTTTCCCCCTCCGGTATACTAATGTGCCACAAACAGGAAGTTGATATCACCAACCATTACCATTTTCTTTTGGTGTATCCATATAGCTGGCCCACCCTGTACAGTAGATGCCACTAATAGGGGTCATTTTATCTACAGAGCCGGTCTCTGTAATAAATAAAGGGGAAATCCAACCAGCTCTTCAATGACAATGACGGTGCTGAGCTTCAGGGCTCCGTTCTTGAGACACATGTGAGTACGATAGATGGGACTTGCATTAGATACACATTTATGACATACTAGATGGTGGCCCGATTCTAACACATTGCGTATTCTAGAATATGTATGTAGTTGACATACTGTGACTGACAGAACTTGATCAGTCAACATGAGTAAACTACATAAATATATATATAGCAGCGCTATGGTATATGGTGGTACATTACAGCACATGTACAGCAGCACTATAGTATATGGTGGTACATTGCATTACATGTATAGCAGCGCTATGGTTTATGGCGGTACATTACATTACATGTATAGCAGCGCTATGGTATATGGCGGTACATTACAGCACATGTATAGCAGCACTATAGTATATGGCGGTACATTACAGCACATGTATAGCAGCACTATAGTATATGGCGTACATTACAGTACATGTATAGCAGCACTATGGTATATGCGGTACATTACAGTACATGTATAGCAGCACTATAGTATATGGCGGTACATTACAGTACATGTATAGCAGCGCTATGGTATATGGTGGTACATTACAGTACATGTATAGCAGCACTATAGTATATGGCCATACATTACAGTACATGTATAGCAGCGCTATGATACATGGCGGTACATTATAGTACATGTATAGCAGCACTATGGTATATGGCGATACTCCACTCCCCGCAGCCCCCCGCTCCTCCTGGCCCCGGTCCTCCACAGCAAACGTAAAAATAAAAAAATCCTCAGTGAGGATACTCACCTGTCCAACGGCTCGCTCTACCTCCATCTTCTAGGTCCTACAGGCCTTTAGGACCTGTCATTGCCTGGGAAACCGATCAGCTGAGGGGGGGCAGGATTGTGTCGGGGGGAGCAGGATGGAGCGAGCGAGGCAGGATGGAGCGGGGTGGGGGGGGGCAGGATGGAGCCAGAGGGGGCAGAATGGAGCCGGAGGGGGCAGAATGGAGCTGGAGGGGGAAGGATGGAGCGGGGGGGGGCAGGATGGAGCGAGGCGGGGGGGCAGGATGGAGCCAGGGAGCAAGAACAGCAGGGGACAGGATGGAGCGAACGGGGCAGGATGGAGCGAGCAGGGCAAGATGGAGCCGGAGGAGCAGGATGGTAGCGGGGGGGGGGGGTGCAAGATGGTGGCGGGGGGCAGGATGGAGTGAGCAGGATGCAGCGAGCGGGGCAGGATAGAGCCAAAGGAGCACTATGGAGCCGGAGGAGTAGGATGGAGACTAAGGAGCATGATGGAGGCGGGAGGGCAGGATGGAGCCGGGGGAGCAAGAACAGCGAGGAACAGGATGGAGCAAGCAGGGCAGGATGGAGTGAGCGGGGCAGGGTGGAGCCGGTGGAGCAGGATGGAGCTGGTGGGGCAGGATGGTGGCGAGGGGAATCAGGATGGTGGTGGTGGGGGCAGGATGGTGTTGGGGGTGCAGGATGGAGCTGGCAGGGCAGGATGGAGCTGGCGGGGCAGGATGGAGCTGGCGGGGCAGGATAGTGGCGAGCGGGGCAGGATGGAGCTGACAAGGCAGGATGGTTGACGGGGGGGGGCAGGATGGTGGTGGGGGTGCAGGATGAAGCCGGTGGGGCAGGAAGGTGGTGGGGGGCAGGATGGAGTCGGTGGGGCAGGATGGTGGTGGGGGGCAGGATGGAGCTGGCGGGGCAGGATGGTGGTGGGGGGGCAGGATGGTGTTGGGGGTGCAGGATGGAGCCGGCAGGGCAGGATGGATGCAGGGGGGCAGGATAAATGCGGGGGGGCAGGATGGAGCTGGCGGGGCAGGATGGTGGTGGGGGAATCAGGATGGTGTTGGGGGATCAGGATGGTGGTGGGGGGCAGGATGGAGCCGGCGAGGCAGGATAGAGCGAGCGGGGCAGGATGCAGTGTGCGGGGCAGGATGGAGCAAGTGAGGCAGGATGGAGCGAGCGGGGCAGGATGGAGACGGCGGGACAGGATGGTGGCGAGCGGGGCAGGATGGAGCCGGTGGGACAGGATGGTGGCGAGCGGGGCAGGATGGAGCTGGTGGGACAGGATGGTGGCGTGGGGGATCAGGATGGTGGTGGTGGGGGCAGGATGGTGGTGAGGGTGCAGGATGGAGCCGGCAGAGCAGGATGCAGCTGGCGGGGCAGGATGAAGCCGGCTGGGCAAGATGGTGGCGTGCGGTGCAGGATGGAGCTGGCGGGGCAAGATGGTGGTGGGAGGGCAGGATGGTGGTGGGGGAGCAGGATGGAGCTGGCGGGGAAGGATGGATGTGGGGCGGGGGGCAGAATGGAGCCGGTGGGGCAGGATGGAGCTGGTGGGGTAGGATGGTGGCTGGGGGGATCAGGATTGTGATGGGGGGGGCAGGATGGAGCCGGCGAGGCAGGATGGTGGTGGGGGGGGGCAAAATGGAGCCGGCGGGGCAGGATGGTGGTGGGGGGGCAGGATGGAGCCGGTGGGGCAGGATGGTGGTGGGGGCAGGATGGAGCCAGCGGGGCAGGATGGTGGCAGGGGAACAGGATGGTGATGAGGGTGCAGGATGGAGCCGGCGGGCCAGGATGGTGGCGGGGGGCAGGATGGAGCCGGTGGGGCAGGATGGTGGCGGGGGGGATCAGGATGTTGGTGGGGGGGCAGGATGGAGCCGGCGGGGCAGGATGGTGGTGGGGGGGGCAGGATGGAGCCGGTGGGACAGAATGGTGGTGGGGGGGCAGGATGGTGGCGTGGGGGATCAGGATAGTGGTGGTGGGGGCAGGATGGTGGTGGGGGTGCAGGATGGAGCCAGCAGGGCAGGATGGAGCGGGCGGGGCAGGATGGAGCCGGCAGGGCAAGATGGTGGCGAGCAGTGCAGGATGGAGCTGGCGGGGCAGGATGGTGGCGGAGGGGGCATAATGGTGGTGGGGGTTCAGGATGGAGCCGGCGGGGCAGGATGGATGTGGGGCGGGGGCAGGATGGAGCCGGTGGGGCAGGATGGAGCCGGTGAGGCAGGATGGTGGCAGGGGAGATCAGGATGGAGTCGGCAGGGCAGGATGGTGGTGGGGGGGTAGGATGGAGCCGGGGAACAGGATGGTTGTGGGGGGAAGGATGGAGCCGGCGGGGCAGGATGGGTGGGGCAGGATGGTGTCGGGGGGAAACAGGATGGTGGTGAGGGTGCAGGATGGAGCCGGCGGGGCAGGATAGTGTCGGGGGGGGCAGGATGGAGCCGGTGGGGCAGGATGGTGGCGGGGGGATCAGGATGTTGGTGGGGGGGCAGGATGGAGCCGGCGGGGCAGGATGGTGGTGGGGGGGCAGGATGGAGTCGGTGGGTCAAGATGATGGGGAGGGGCAGGATGGAGCTGGCGGGGCAGGATGGAGCCGGCGGGGCAGGATGGTGGCGGGGGGGGGGAACAGGATGGTGTTGAGGGTGCAGGTTGGAGCCAGCGGGGCAGGATAGTGGCGAGGGGGCAGGATGGATGCTGGGGGCAGGATGGAGGCGCTCCTCCTGCCCCCCCTGCTCCCCGCGGCCCCCCTCCCTCTGCCCCTCCACTCCCCGCGGCCCCCCCACTCCCTGCAGCCCCCCCGCTTCCCCCTCCCATTCCTCCATGGTGATAGTAAAAAAAAAAAGCCCTCAGTGAGGATACTTACCCTCCGCCGGGGCGCACTCCACCTGTCTTGTAGCTCCCAGGACAGGACCTGTTGTTGCCTGGGAAACTGATCAGCTGATCAGTTTCTTAGGCAACGACAGGTCCTCAAGCCATCTAGAAGCTAGAAGACACAGGTGGAGCGTGCCGGCAGAGGGTAAGTATTTTTACTATCACCGTGGAGGAACGGGAGAGGGGAGCGGGGGGGCCATGGGGAGCGGGGGGCTGCAGGGAGTGGAGGGGCAGAGCGAGGGGGGCCGTGGGGAGCGGAGGGGCAGAGTGAGGGGGGCCACAGGGAGCGGAGGGGCAGAGCGAGGAGGGTCGCGGGGAGCAGAGGAGCGGAGGAGGGCAGGAGTAGCGGAGGGGGGCAGGAAGAGCGGGGGGAGCAAGAAGAGCGGGGGGGGCGGGAGAGGGGGCAGGAGTTGCAGGGGGGGCTGTGGGCAGAGCCGCCGCTACGGCCACCATGTATCCCGGTGTTAGCCTCCGGCGGGCGCCAATGAGCGGCCTGTGTCGATTTCGGCGACAGACGCAAAAAACCCTTACACAATTATATAGTAGATACTGTGAAAGTGCATTAATATGAAATGGGAGTATAGCTTTTAAAGGGGTTTTTCTCACAAAGTACATTTATTCAATTGATCTTTGAATAATAGTATACCAAAGGAGGCTGCTCACCGCCCCCAGTATACAGCAGAAGGCCGCACAGAATCCCCAGTACACAGCAGAAGGCAGTACACAGCCCCCAGTTTACAGCAGGAGGCTGCATACTGATCCCAGTATACAGCAAGAGGCCACATATCAACATTTTCACAAAATTTTCAAACTTAAAATTTTTATATTCTTAAACCATTTACTAATTATTTTGTCCAACATAACTAACATTTCCCATATGTCTTTATTTTTTTATTTTAACTTCTTAATTTTTGTACAAAAATTAAGAAGTTTAAAAAAAAAAATTGCACTTTATTGCCATATGGTGCGACAAATACCATCCTCATTTATCGGGATCTGGGGATGTGGGATGGCTTACTTTTTGTGTTTTGAGCTGATGCTTCTAATGATATCATTTTTGTGTAGATACCGTATATACTCGTGTATAAGCCGACCCGTGTATAAGCCGACCCCCCTACTTTTGCCCCAAAAATCTGGAAAAACCTATTGACTCGTGTATAAGCCGAGGGTGGACCCCAGCACAGGTATACAGACCCCAGCAGTGTGGTATACAGGCCTCCCCAGTGGTAGTATACAGCAGCCCCAGTGGTAGTATACAGATTCCCCAGCAGCCCCAGTGGTAGTATACAGATTCCCCAGCAGCCCCAGTGGTAGTATACAGGAGCCCCAGCATCCCCAGTGGTAGTATACAGGAGCCCCAGCAGCCCCAGTGGTAGTATACAGGAGCCCCAGCAGCCCCAGTGGTAGTATACAGATTCCCCAGCAGCCCCAGTGGTAGTATACAGATTCCCCAGCAGCCCCAGTGGTAGTATACAGGAGCCCCAGCAGCCCCAGTGGTAGTATACAGGAGCCCCAGCAGCCCCAGTGGTAGTATACAGGAGCCCCAGCAGCCCCAGTGGTAGTATACAGGAGCCCCAGCAGCCCCAGTGGTAGTATACAGATTCCTCAGCAGCCCCAGTGGTAGTATACAGATTCCCCAGCAGCCCCAGTGGTAGTATACAGGAGCCCCAGCAGCCCCAGTGGTAGTATACAGCAGCCCCAGTGGTATACAGCAGGCCCCCAGGGGTACATATAGCAGCCCCCTGGGGGTACCCAGCAGCCCCCTGGGGTACCAACAGCCCCCTGGGGGTATCAACAGCCCCCTGGGGGTACCAGCACCCCCAGGGGGTACCAACAGCCCCCAGGGGGTACCAACAGCCCCCTGGGGTACCAATAGCCCCCTGGGGGTACCAATAGCCCCCTGGGGGTACCAATAGCCCCTGGGGGTACCAACAGCCCCTGGGGGTACACAGCGGCCCCCAGGGGGTCCCCAGCAGCCCCCTGGGGGTCCCACAGCACCCCAAATGCTGTCACTCGCCCCCCCTTGCAAGGGCCCCCCCCGCTTCTCTTACCATCCCGGACTTCTGATCCGCGCCGCTCCTCGCTGCTCCTCGCTGCTCCGTCCGTCCGTCTTCTACATCCGGGATCCCCGGCCGTCGCGCGATGACGTCACATGCCTGCGACGGCCGGAGATCCGGGATGTAGAAGACGGACGGACGGAGCAGCGAGGAGCAGCGAGGAGCGGCGCGGATCAGAAGTCCGGAATGGTAATATAACCATCGGGGGGGGTGTCCCTTACAAGGGGGGGCGAGTGCCAGCATTTGGGGGCTATATGCACTGCTTCCCCCTGCCGCTGATTGACAGGGGAAGCAGTGCATATTTAATGAGCGGCCCCACGTGACGGGGCCGCTCATACAGCAGCCCCCCCCCCCCCCCGCCTCCTGAAGCCTCCACAGCCCCAGACACAGCCCCCCCCGTATTGACTCGTGTATAAGCCGAGGGGGAGACTTTTCAGCCCAAATTTTGGGCTGAAAAACTCGGCTTATACACGAGTATATACGGTAAGTTGTTTTGATCACCCGTTATTGCATTTTATTGCAATGTTGCAGCGACCAAGAAAATGTAATTTCGCTTTTGGAATTTTTTTCCGTTATGCAGTTTAGGGCTCTCAATTGATTTTATATTTTGATAGATCAGTAATTTCTGAATGTGCCGATACCAAGTGTGTGTATATTTTTTATTTTTTAATAGTTTTATTTTCACTGGGGTATTTTTGTGTTTTTTTTTTCATTTTTTAAAAACTTTTATTTTACATTTTTTCTTTGTTCTACACTCCTATCTGTATTACCCCCATGCAACCCTCCACAATCCTAGTCTTCTGTCTTCTCTCTTCAAATGATGCAGCTTTGCTACATCACAAAGCACGTGGAGGAAGAACACTTTCACCCTGTGCTCTGTAATCACTTAATGAGCAGAGTTTGCGAGTGGTAAGCATCACTGCTGACAGCGTTGTCATCGTAACCAAACAAGCGGGTACAAAGATGACCGGTGCCGAGATCACCGTGGCTCCTGAATGAGCGGCTCATACAGGAGCCACAGGAGTTAACTCCCTGCTTACCGGTGTTATTCTTTAGCATGGGGGGCCCTAAAAAAACGGAAACACACCATGCTGAGAATACCAGCTCTTATCTGCCTAGTTTTATTTTGGCAGGCAATAAAAAATAGGGCGGAACCCACATAATTTTTTTTTTTGCCAGCCAGCTCACAGCTGCCTGCTTTCATCGGGCTAGACTTAAAAATCCTGCGATGCCCACGTATTTTTTTTTAAATATTTATTTATTTAACACCCTATGACAGCATGTTGGTTGCCCTACACTAATGTGTATGGCAACCAAGAGAATAACTGTCCAAATTGAGGAAATCCAGTCTGACTACAATAGCCAGTCACAGAGCCTCTCACAGAGTGTGAGCATCTGTGATTGGCTGTTTGTCTGACAGTGCAGTGAATATGCAATTACCTTAATAGGAGGCCCCAGAAGTTGCAGCTGGTGTCTGGTAAGCCCGATCTAGCTAATCTGTCTGTCTATTCTAACTTTTACCAGCATGGGAACGCCCATGCTACAAACTAGCACAGTGTGCTGTCTGGGTGTGATTTTTTTCTCGCAAACATAGACATTCATTGGTCTCTCGCACATTAAACTCGCATACAATCGCAACATGCTGCGATTGGACTCACATTTGACTCACAATGCGAGTTCAGCGGAGGAAAAAAACAGCAATCTGATGGCGGGTTTACACGTTGCGATATCGTAGTCCAATTTCAATGAAAAGTCACGTGGTTCAATCGTTGGACCCGAGATCGTTCCTGCGTTGTATGGTGTGAACGTCCAATACGATGCAGGAACGATGTCAATGCGATATCGGGGATTGAATGAGCGTGCTATTCAATGCCCCGATATTGAAGGAAGATTGAAGTTGGATCGTGCTGTGTAAATGCTCAACTACGATGCGATTTGAAACGTCACCCATTCACTCCCATGTTAACTGTGCGATCCTGGGTTGGGGGGCGTAGACATCGCACGGACGTTCTATTCCGATATCGCAGCGTCTAAATATCCAATGCGATGCGGGAGAAACGTGCACTAATTGCGCGCTCCCGCGCCATTGAGTTGTGATATCGCAACGATATTGAAGCGTGTAAACCCACCATGACCCGACTGATTGCTTAACATTGGTCTGAGTGCAATGTGAGTTGCACTCGCCCGAGTTTCACACCAGTGTGCCTTCACCCTTTATCTGAAATCTGCCTTTGGGAAAAAGAATCCTGCAAACTTTCAAGAGCTTGAACAAACTGCAAAGAAAGAGAAAATAGCAGCTGAGAAGTGCAAGAAGCTTATGGATGGCTACAAGAAATGTTTGGAGGCTTCATCAATGCCAAAGGGTGGGCAACCAAGTAATAATTAGGGGCCTTTATTGCTGCACATCATGTTTATTCTGTTTTTACTTTGAAATAGCAACTTGTAAGTTGATAAAAATTGTTTTATTGTTGTATTGCTTTGGACCACAAATTAAAAAAATCCTAAGGATAAAACTTTGGTACATTTCCATTTATTTCTGAAGATATTGCACAGTCAATGAAAAGGGGTGCCAATAATGGTGAGCAGCACTGTCTGTAGTCAAAAACTAATGTTAGGGCTACTGTAAAACTTGGATAGCAGAGTGACATTTAATTTTTGCTATGCAGATTTGGACAAAAGCAGAAAAAAACCCAATCTGACCACACTATATAAACTGCACCTCTCATTGACTTTATCTACATCTGTTTTGCGACATCCGATCCAAGCCATGCCTTTTTTTTTAATTTTGATTCCTCAGTATAAGGCTGGGATCACAATACAGTGTACTACACTGAGCATCGTCATCAGGGTTTACATGAAAATTCCCTCAAAAATGTGATTCAAATGAATTCCCTGATGGAGCTCTCTCACTATAATGAGGCAGATGGAGACATTTTGAACTCTGCTTGGCATCTGTTCCGGTGGAATTCATCTTTTGTAGGCTTGTGCACCTCTGTAATAATCCATACGTGGGTGCTAAAAAGATGTCTAAGATGGGAGACACTGCTGGAAGAGCCCAGATGGAGTCCAAAGTGTCTGCGTCCTCTTCATTATGTCAGTGGTTCCGTTGCGTGTTTGGTCGGAATTGCATGTTTTTTGTGTTTTACACGTAAACTCCGATGTCAGCGCTCGGAAGAGTGCAGGATATATATGATCAATCTTATTCCGATTATTGGGGATAGAATGACCAAATAGACAGCAGTAGAGGAATACATGTTAACTTATTCTTTCACTTAGTCACACTGTTTGACGTGATTTTTTTTTTCGTTGATCACTCTGTTCTCATGTATTGCAGTACATGAGACCTGTTAAGGTACCATCACACGCGGCAATATTGCTTGTAATTTCACTGGCAATTTGCTGGTTGCAGTGAAATCATGGACATATTGTTCCATTTCTATACGGCAACATAATACAACAATGTGTCCATGATTTCACTGCAACCAGCAAATTGCCAGTGAAATTGCAAGCAATATTGCCACGTGTGACGGTACCTTTAGTGACTCAGTGATTGCGCCCATTAGGGCAAAGTCACACATATGTAAGCTGTATGCGATATACTTGCATGCATCTTGCATGACTTACCTCGCCCGGCTGCCAACTCTCTGGCTGGGAACATGGAGCTGGATAGTAACACAATCAGCTCCACACTCCCATTCAGAGAGGCTGGGGCCGGTAAGGCTGCTTTCACATCAGCGGTAATCGCTGATCGCGGCAGTTGGGGTGAAAAAAACGCAATTGCCACGATTACCGCATAACAGCCACACTTGCGGTTCACCTGCGGCAAGCCCCATGCAATGTCTATGGGGCTTGCGGCAGGTGCGGCAACGGCGGTACAGTTGCGGTTTCGGCACTTGCGGCAGATGCGACCGCTAGAATACCTTGGCTGACCGCGGATTTTTCACGGCCGCATCTGCCGCAAGTGCCGAAACCGCAACTGTACCGCCCTTGCCGCACCTGCCACAAGCCCCATAGACATTGCATGGGCTTGCCGCAGGTGAACCGCAAGTGCGGCTGTTATGCGGTAATCGCGACAGTTGCGTTTTTTTCACCCCAACTGCCGCGATCAGCGATTACCGCTGATGTGAAAGGGGCCTAAGTTATGTGAGATACTTGCATGCATCTCGCATAGTGTGTTTCTGCCCTTACTCTGCTCATATCTAAACGTGCCAACGTATCCTGGGGAAATCAGATTTCCTCAGGGTACCATGGCAAAGTATTGCACATTTTTTTTTAAAATCATACCCAATTGTGGACCTTATTTTTATTTCAAAATCTAATGATTAAAATGTACTTTGTACTTTGTCCATAGGAAAACTCTTTTAATGGAAGGCAGCTTAAAAGCAACAGCCCATTGGCTGCAGCTCGCAGATGACAAAACGTTACATCACCACAGGAAACAGCACCGCTGCAGAAGGGAATTATACAACATTTATTTTAATTAGGGTTCAGAATGGATTAAGCTTGCATTGTTCATTAATGTATAACCCCTCTAAATTCTTTTGTCCCTGCAGTCATCAGGTCAGTGCACAAGGCTGTCGCGGTCACCACCATATAGTAAAAGCACTGTAATCACTTGCAGACCTTGACTGGCACCCTGTTCTGCAATATGAGCAACACAAGGTGAAGGGTGAGCAATTTAGCAGTGCTGTACAGAGTGCATATTACACCAGCTCCCAGCACCACCTGATGATAAAGCCAGCAGCTGCAGGGAGAACAAGAAAAAAACAAAAACACAATTTTCTGTATTCATGCTTCCATTAAGGCTGGAAACAGACTGTCCGAGTGACATGCGAGTTAGTTGCATGACTCTTGGATCACTCACCCGGGATGGCCTCCCCAGCTCTGGATGGGAACAGTGGAGCTACATAGAAAAACATAGCACTGAAAATATCCTTTCCAGGGGTCGTGTCGGATGAATCATCCGAGAATCGTCTGAGTAACTCACATGTCACTCGGACAGTGTGTTTCCAGCCTAACACAGCAGAACTTGGTTAAAATGCTATTTGCCTGCAGATTTACACTTTTATACCTGCGATTTACACTTTTATACCTGCAGGTAAATCTTACTTATTTTTTGCGGATGTTTTATGTGTATAGGGGATGGGGGGGCTTCGGAAAGGGAGACTGGATTATTTTAAACTAGTACTGGATTACTGAATATTTTTGGGGTATTCATTGATACAATGAGTGACCTGTTCTCTTATATCTCATTCATCTTTCTCAATAGATTTAAAGAAGGAAAAAGAAAACTCACTCTTGCTTGTCCGCAAAAGAAAAAAAATAAATTAATTGTGTTAAGAAGATTACACTGTACGGTAAATAGGGATTAACTAACTGATTAGTCTTTAACGAGAAGATTAAGGTTTAATCCGTCCTTCGAAGCTTAATATCCTTTAACCACATTGACTTTGGTTTATAATCAGGTGCCCTTTAATATCTACATTTGGCATAGTTTTATTACTGAAAGATAGTAGAGAAGGGCACTTTATGTGCCTCACAATAATGGAAAAATGGCCATATAGTGTAAGGCCACGTGCACACTGAGTATTTGGAAAGTTTCTTACCTCAGTATTTGTAGCCAAAAACAGGAGTGGAGCGATAACAGGAAAAGTATAATAGAAACACCTGCACCACTTCTGTATTTATCACCCACTCCTGGTTTTGGCTACAAATACTGAGGTAAAAACTCACCAAATACTCAACGTGTGCATGTGCCTAATGCTGGAAACACACTATCCTACTTATATGCGAGTCTCTCGGACAAGACTCGGATCAGTTACTCTGAACGGCCTCTCCCTCTCTGGATGGGAGTGTGATGCTGCACAAAAACACAGGCAGCTGATACTCCCGTCCAGAGAGGGAGAGGCCCTTCAGGGTCACTGATCCGAGAAACTCGTATTTAAGTAGGATAGTGTGTTTCCACCCTGCATGTTATCTTTGGATTTTTCTCATCAATTATTATTCAAGTCAATGGGGGAGAATCAGAAAATAAAATGGCTATTTACACAAGAAAAATTAACATGTTCCTGATATTAAAGAATAAGAAATACCGTATATATAATTAAAACAGCATATTGGACTTAAGACTTGTATAAATCCCATACTGTTTGCTAGAACTGTAATATTCTGTGTTTCTTTAAAACAGAAAAAATAACCTGGTGAAAAATATAATCATGAATGAGTTTTTATTTATTTTTTTTTTTTTAAAAAAACCTTGTTTCCCAATTATCTGTTGGTCCAAATAGGTCACCAATTGCTAAACGAATGAGCAAAATGGTGGTGGAATTTTTAAACTTGTCTAGACTGGACAGATGCCTCCAAGAACAATGACATAATATGATCAATCGTTGAACAAGCCAACAGCACCTCCCTGCATATGCATTGCTCACCAGAGCCGTGGGTTTTTCGGGACCAGTCCCTGCTGTCTTGTCATTGTAGTGGCCGTGGACCGGTTCCGTGGCCCTGGTGGGACCGCAATTAAAAAAGGGATAAAAATAAATAAAAATGAATGTCACTGTGACACCACCTGTAGCATGCAGCCAGATGTGACCGCCGCTGCTTGCTTCAGCTCCAGGGGATGATTATAGGATGCAGCAAGGTGATAAGCCCTCCACAGGTAGGGCTAGCTTGATCCCTGGGCCGGTGGTAATAGTTGTTAATAGTGAAGTTGTTGTGAGGTGATGATGGGGATGCACTTTATACTGACCGGTGTCCTTTAGATCTCCCAGGCTCAACCTCTCCTCAGATGTTGGTCTCCACACTCATGGACCTTCAATAAATACTCTCACTTGTTTCAGGTTTAACCGGGTACTTTACTCACTGCTCTTAGTTCACACAGTCATAGTTTCTTTTACAGTGAGCGTATCAGTAGTCAATCAGCAGCTGGTCTGGGTCACCAAAGCACCCCATTTCTTTAAGCCTTTCCGGGTCTCTCTCCTCAGGACCACTCACTACCTCAGGGCCAGCATTCGTGGACTTCACAAGGGGGTCCTGTCTCTAACTCCCAAGTCCTATATGAGGCTTTTCCTAGGTGTGACGATCTGTTTGGTTCTGGGCATAGAGACCCTTCACCTCACCGGTTAATCTGTGGCCGGGGCTTGAAGCTGCCAACCACTTTTACAGGGCTGGTACCGTGTCCGTCAACCCAGCCCCTCGGTGTCTCCATAAAGCCGGTCTTCCACCTTGGACTCCTTCTCCACTACACCTGGTCAGTTGTCTCGGACCCGGTCAGCCATAAGATGACACCGGCTGCCGGGTCCCGATGTTTTTCCTCTCTTGTTTACAGTCTCTTTTCTGCTGTAACTCTGCTCAGTCCTGAGCCCTCCTTCAACTCCAACCTCCATCTCACTAAAGGTACCGTTACACGGCACGATGTTGGAACGATGTCCGCAACAGTCTCGTGGGCGCACGGACATTGCAGACATCGTTGCAGACATCCTGGGAGAGATGTCACACACGTCTAGATATTGTGGACAACTTACCAACGATGTTGTGAGCAGGTATCATCCACAAACCCCGCGAATGATCCCTGCTCATTGCTGTGAATGGGCGAAGTTGTAAACGACACAGTTATCGCGGTGTCGCACAGGACGATGCAGCAGGTTGGCTGATCGTTGATCGTGTGTTCTCAAACCTGCGATCAGCTACCCAACAATTTATCGTTACAACTTGGTAGAGTCACACGCAACGACATCCTAACGATGTCGCTGGCACGCCTCTAAACACATGATGTATCAGCGATGCCGTTCACAATGTCATGCCGTGTAACAGGGCCTTAACTTTGAGGTAAACCACTGTAACTCCTCCCCCTCTCACAGGTGCCACCTAAGCTCCACCCACCACTCTGCTCTTCCCCACTTCTCCCATAAAGTCCTAGACATAGGGATTCGGGATGTGTTTGGTGCTTTTGGTTTGGGGTGAATGGCTTACCATTGCATCTGCGGCACTTCTCTGAGGCTACCAGTCCACAGGGGTGCCACACGTACAGTGATTGTTAAACAGGCCATGAAACCATAGTCGATCGGCAGTTGTGTCATGGCAGGAATCGGCCATTGTAAATGCAACCGAAGGCTAAATTTACATGCGGTGCATTTTTTGCCATCTTATGTGCATTTGCACATTCTTCAAGCCAGGGGTGGGCAATATAACATTCCCGAGTGGGCCACTTAAAAGACAGACGGTAGCAGAGGGCTGAAACAATATTTTTTTATTATTTTCAATATTATAAGCATATTTTACATTGATTTTATGGTTTATTATTGAGAAGATCAAAACTATACAATTTTACTGCTTTTTATAAAGTTTTTAAAAAGTAGTAAATCAATTTGCTTTTGTTATTTTGCCCTTGTACTATGATCAACAGCTACCTCAAAAACATTATATCCCCACAACGCCCAAACACCATATACCTGACCTCACAGCCCCCCAATACACAGTTTGATGCCCCTACATCCCTCATAGACAGTATGAGCTACACATGGTCCCTTCCAAAGCATGATACCAGACACAGTCTAGTGGCCCCCCCACTAAGTATGATCCCAGACAGACCTCAAACTTAATCCAGGAGATAGATAAAAAGAAAAGGGACTCCAGACTGCGCTCCCACTTCAATAAATCAAGGTTTCACGGTTCCATAGAATTCATATGGTGGTTTATCTCTATGCGTTTCAAGGTTTACAACCCCTCCATCAGGAAAACCACATTTAAAAAGATGTACGGTATCCCCCCAAACATAAGAAGATCATGCCCTCAGCTCCTCACATTATAATGGCCCCCATAGCCCCTCAAAGAGTATTATCAAATACACAGAATAATATTCATGCAGTTTAATATCATATACCTCCCTATATACAAATTAATGACAATCACAGTATGATCCACCACAGCCAATACATTATGGGCACCACAGACCCCTGTGCACAGGGTGATGATCCCAAATGCAGTTTGATCTCCCATAGCCCTCAAACACAAAATGATCAATCCCACAATATAATCACCCACTGCGGTCAACACAATAATAGCTCCCACAGCCTCCAAATACATACCGTATATACTCGTGTATAAGCCGACCCGTGTATAAGCCGACCCCTCTACTTTTGCCCCCAAAACCTGGGAAAACCTATTGACTCGTGTATAAGCCGAGGGTGGACCCCAGTACAGGTATACAGCCCCCAGCAGTGTGGTATACAGGCCCTCCCAGTGGTATACAGGCCTCCCCAGTGGTAGTATACAGCAGCCTTCCCAGTGGTAGTATACAGCAGCCTCCCCAGTGGTAGTATACAGCAGCCTCCCCAGTGGTAGTATACAGCAGCCTTCCCAGTGGTAGTATACAGGGCCCCAGCAGTGGTATATACAGGGCCCAGCAGTGGTATATACAGGGCCCCAGCAGTGGTATATACAGGGCCCCAGCAGTGGTAGTATATACAGGGTCCCAGCAGTGGTAGTATATACAGGGTCTCAGCAGTGGTAGTATATACAGGGCCCCAGCAGTGGTAGTATATACAGGGCCCCAGCAGTGGTAGTATATACAGGGTCCCAGCAGTGGTAATATAGACAGGGCCCCAGCAGTGGTGGCATATACAGGCCCCCAGCAGTGGTGGTATATACAGGGCCCCAGCAGTGGTAGTATATACAGGGCCCCAGCAGTGGTGGTATATACAGGGCCCCAGCAGTGGTGGTATATACAGGGCCCCAGCAGTGGTGGTATATACAGGGCCCCAGCAGTGGTGGTATATACAGGGCCCCAGCAGTGGTGGTATATACACGGCCCCAGCAGTGGTGGTATATACAGGGCCCCAGCAGTGGTGGTATATACAGGGCCCCAGCAGTGGTGGTATATACAGGGCCCCAGCAATGGTGGTATATACAGGGCCCCAGCAGTGGTGGTATATACAGGGCCCCAGCAGTGGTATATGTCCCCACAGGCTGCGGCACTCATTAAAATAACAAACTTTTCATACATCACCTTTCCGGCGACCCCTGGCTGGCAGCGCCGCTCCGCCGCTCCTCCGGTCCTGGCTTCTTCCTGCTTGTGCCGGCTTCTATTCCTGTGGCCGACGCAGCAGATGACGTCATCGGCTGCGCCCGGTCACATGACACCGCACAAGCAGGAAGAAGCCAGGACCGGAGGAGCGGCGCTGCCAGCCAGGGGTCGCCGGAAAGGTGATGTATGAAAAGTTTGTTATTTTAATGAGTGCCGCAGCCTGAAGGTCAGATATTGAGGGGGGAAGCTGTAGATCACTGATGGGGGGCCAGTGTATTGCAATATGCACGGCATCCCCCCACCGCTGATGGACGGGGAGATGCCGTGCATATTCATTACACTAATGATGCGGCCCCACGTGACCTCCTGCGGTCACTGCAACCCCCCTGCCTCCTCCAGCCCCCGGTTACAGCCCTCCCCCCCAAGCATATACCGAGTGACAAAAATTGTGCTGAAAAACTCGGCTTATACTCGAGTATATACGGTAATTTTGACCCCCCACAGTATAATCCCCCAACATCATATGATGGCACCCATAATTCAATATGATAACCCCTTCCACATAGAACAATGGGCCCCCCATATATTATCTCTCACAGCTTCCTCCTCTACCAATACCTGCCTCCTGAGGATGCAAATACAAGCAATATCAAAATGTCAGACAAAGGTGGGAAGGGCGAAAGCAGCTTCTAACCCTCTTGCAGTCTTGTACACTCCGTGGAAGACGTTATGTCGCTTATCCATGTTATGTAAATAAAAGCTTATAACTAGTGATGGGCGAATCCTAAATTACTCGGAATCTCTTGACTCTAGCGAGTCCGAGCCCAGGACTCGCTACTCGTTGCGAGTCTAGCGAGTCCAATGTTAATGAATGGGGAAGCGAGTAATAGCGAGTAGTGTGAGATTTACAAATCGCAGATGTGTCTCGGAAGCTTCAGCCTGAAGCAATCCTAGTTTTGTCATTTATTTGCATTGCTCGTTTACTTTGTAAGTAATCGCTGACTCGCACAGATAAGAGTCCTGTCTTCTCTGTACAGGCTGCCAGCTCCAGGGTCCTAGAGCCCGGCTGCTGCCTGATGTAGCAGTGCTGAGATTGTTCTCAGTCTGCTCATTCCCTGTGTACAGACATGAATGTCTGTGCACAGAGATGATGTAGCAGAGCTGAGATTGTTCTCAGTCTGCTTATTCTCTGTGCATAGACATCTATATTTATGCACAGGGGATGTAGCAGAGAGGACATCGCGTTTTGGACTGCGTCAGACGGAAGAGGATTTTTTTAATTAAAGATGGAGTCCCTAATGGCTTTTTTTTTTATTTCTAATAAAAATTTTTCCTTGTGTTGTGTTTTTTTTAAAACAATTTAATAGAAATTCATGGCGGTCATGTCTAATATTGGCGTGACCGCCATAAATTTCGGGCTTAGGGTCAGCTGATAATACAAAGCTGGCCCTAACCTCTATTACCCAGCGTGCCACCGCTACCAGGGCCGTTGGAAGAGCGGGGTTCAGCGCCAGAGGATGGCGCTTCAATGAACGCGCCATCTTCTGGGGCGGCTGCGGGCTGCAATTTGCAGCGGGGGGTGCCCAGAAAGCTTGGGCATCCCTGCGCTGCGGATTCCAGCCCCCAGCTGCTTAGCTGTACCTGGCTAGACATAGAAATTGCGCGGAGCCCCACGCATTTTTTTTTAATTATTTCATGAAATTCTGAGATTCTGACTCTGACTCTGAGACTCTGACTCTGAAATTCATGAAATAATAAAAAAAAAATGCGTGGGGCTCCGCGCAATTTCTATGTCTAGCCAGGTACAGCTAAGCAGCTGGGGGCTGGAATCCGCAGCGCAGGGATGCCCAAGCTTTCTGGGCACCCCCCGCTGCAAATTGCAGCCCGCAGCCGCCCCAGAAGATGGCGCGTTCATTGAAGCGCCATCCTCTGGCGCTGAACCCCGCTCTTCCAGCGGCCCTGGTAGCGGTGGCACGCTGGGTAATAAAGAGGTTAGGGCCAGCTTTGTATTATCAGCTGGCCCTAAGCCCGAAATTTATGGCGGTCACGCCAATATTAGACATGACCGCCATGAATTTCTATTAAATTGTTTTAAAAAAAACACAACACAAGGAAAATTTTTTATTAGAAATAAAAAAAAAAGCCATTAGGGACTCCATCTTTAATTTAAAAAATCCTCTTCCGTCCGACGCAGTCCAAAACGCGATGTCCTCTCTGCTACATCCCCTGTGCATAAATATAGATGTCTATGCACAGGGAATAAGCAGACTGAGAACAATCTCAGCTCTGCTACATCATCTCTGTGCACAGACATTCATGTCTGTACACAGGGAATGAGCAGACTGAGAACAATCTCAGCACTGCTACATAATGTCTGTGAGCAGGCGGGCTCTAGGACCCTGGAGCTGCACAGAGAAGACAGCTGGACTCGGCTCGCAAAGAAACAGCAGTTATCTGCGAGTCTCCCTGCTATCACTGGCACAGTAGCCAGTGATTACTCGCGAGTCTAATGCAAACAATGGCAATCCTAGTGTTGTCAGCGTTTCTGACAAAACTAGGATTGATATTGATTTGCATTGGACTCGTGCGAGTAATCACTGGGAAACTCGCAGAGTACCGAGTCCTGCGAGTCCCTTACTACTCGCCGAGTAACGAGTCCTAGCGAGTAGATTCGCCCATCCCTACTTATAACCTAACGTTAAATTCATCCATTGGTTTTATAAATTACTCTTTTGAATGCTGAAACCCTCCGAAATGTGGTTTAGGGTACGAAAATGAATTGGTCAGTCGACCATTGCACTCATGCTAGTTGCAGCTTTGCCTTGATTATAAAGGGAAGGCATTACTAGTGCAGGACACCAGACTCCAATCACTAAACACGTCCTTAATCTTGTAGGGCAGCGACCACTGGCTGTCCTGCACAATGAATAGGATTCACATAGGACGCTGTTCACACAGGTTACTGCAATGTGTGCTCAGCCTTTTACATTAGCCCCTATCTCAGTAGGCGGGCTGTTTCTAGCACTACAACACTGCTACCCGCCAGAACAAATGTCCCATACAGCCTAGCTGCACCCTGCAATATAAAGAGTGCAAAAAAAACACACAATAACAATTCATGAATTTGTGTGGGTATTAGTTTGTCTTTTGGTCCAAAACACATGTTTGTGATCCACTTCACAGATCCCCACTTATCAAGTCCAAGCCACTAAATCTGTGTCCAAAAACAGCAAAAGACATAATTAGAAAATTCTATCTTGTGTTTTTTCCTTGCACTCTTTATATTGCAGGGTGCAGCTAGGCCTTATGGGACAGCCCGCCTACTGAGATAGGGGCTAAGGTAAGAGGCTGAGCACACATTGCAGTGACCTACAGTTGTGGCCAAAAGTATTGACACCCCAGCAGTTCTGTCAGATAATACTCAGTTTCTTCCTGAAAATGATTGCAATCACAAATTCTTTGGTATTATTATCTTCATTTAATTTGTCTTCAATGAAAAAACACAAAAGAGAATGAAGAAAAAGCAAAACATTGATCATTTTACAGAAAACTCCAAATATGGGCCAGACAAAAGTATTGGCACCCTCAGCCTAATACTTGGTTGCACAACCTTTAGCCAAAATAACTGCAATCAACCGCTTCCGGTAACCATCAATGAGTTTCTTACAATGCTCTGCTGGAATTTTAGACCATTCTTTGGCAAACTGCTCCAGATCCCTGATATTTGAAGGGTGCCTTCTCCAAACTGCCATTTTTAGATCTCTCCACAGGTGTTCTATGGGATTCAGGTCCTGGACTCATTGCTGGCCACCTTAGAAGTCTCCATTGCTTTCTCTCAAACCATTTTCTAGTGCTTTTTGAAGTGTGTTTTGGGTCATTGTCCTGCTGGAAGACCCATGACCTCTGAGGGAGACCCAGCTTTCTCACACTGGGCCCTACATTATGCTGCAAAATGTGTTGGTAGTCTTCAGACTTCAAATGCCATGCACACGGTCAAGCAGTCCAGTGCCAGAGGCAGCAAAGCAACCCCAAAACATCAGGGAACCTCCGCCATGTTTGACTGTAGGGACCGTGTTCTTTTCTTTGAATGACTCTTTTTTTCTCCTGTAAACTCTATGTTGATGCCTTTGCCCAAAAAGCTCTACTTTTGTCTCATCTGACCAGAGAACATTCTTCCAAAACGTTTAGGCTTTCTCAGGTAAGTTTTGCCAAACTCCAGCCTGGATTTTTTATGTCTCAGGGTAAGAAGTGGGGTCTTCCTGGGTATCCTACCATACAGTCCCTTTTCATTCAGACGCCGACGGATAGTACGGTTGACACTGTTGTACCCTCGGACTGCAGGGCAGCTTGAACTTGTTTGGATGTTAGTCGAGGTTCTTTATCCACCATCCGCACAATCTTGAGTTGAAATCTCTTGTCAATTTTTCTTTTCAGTCCACATCTAGGGAGTTAGCCACAGTGCCATGGACTTTAAACTTCTTGATGACAGTGCGCACGGTAGACACAGGAACATTCAGGTCTTTGGAGATGGACTTGTAGCCTTGAGATTGCTCATGCTTCCTCACAATTTGGTTTCTTAAGTCCTCAGACAGTTCTTTGGTCTTCTTTCTTTTCTCCATGCTCAATGTGGTACACACAAGGACACAGGACAGAGGTTGTTATCTTTAATCCATGTCAACTGGCTGCAAGTGTGATTTAGTTATTGCCAACACCTGTTAGGTGCCACAGGTAAGTTACAGGTGCTGTTAATTACACAAATTAGAGAAACATCACATGATTTTTCTAACAGTGCCAATACTTTTGTCCACCCCCTTTTTTATGTTTGGTGTGGAATTATATCCAATTTGGCTTTAGGACAATTCTTTTTGTGTTTTTTCACTGAATACAAATTAAATGAAGATAATAATACCAAAGAATTTGTGATTGCAATCATTTTCAGGAAGCAACTGAGTATTATCTGACAGAATTGCAGGGGTCTCAATACTTTTGGCCACAGCTGTATGTGAAAAGCGTCCTGTGTGAATCCTATTCATTAAGCAGGAAAGCCAGTGGTCGCTGCCCTCCAAGATTAAGGAGGTGTTTAGTGATTGGAGGCTGGCTGGTGTCCTGCACTAGTAATGCCTTCCCTTTATATTCAAGGCAAAGCTGCACCCTGCACGAGTGCAATGTTCGACTGACCAAACTATTGCTGTGGTAAGATAGAATTTTCTAATTACGTCCTTTGCCGTTTTTGGACACAGATTTAGTGGCTAGGATTTAGTCGCTAGGACTTGTGAGAAGTGGGGATCCGTGAAGTGGTTCACAAGCTTACATCTTTTGGACCATAAGAAAATAAATTAGCATCAATGCTGAAATATTGATCATTTAATGAACACAGAATGGTCAGATTTTGGCAAGACAAATGTTTTGTCGCCCACAGAAAGTAATGTGATTTTTCAAAAAAAATTAACTTAAAATGCAAATATATGTTGCATAACATTGATGAATGAAGTTGTAGTGCTATTAGAGTCATATTTAATATTTTGTGTGACTTCCATGAGCTTGAAGGACTGCATCCATGTGGTTCAACACTGATTCATACAATTTATTAATGAAGTCATCAGGAATAGCAAAGAATGCAGTCTTACATGCCTCCCAGAGTTCATCTAGATTCTTTGGTTTTGTTTTCCAAGCTTCCTCTTTCATCCTACCCCAAACATGCTCAATGATGTTCATGTCTGGTGACTGGGCTGGCCAGTCCTTGAGCACCTTGATCTTTTTTGCCTGGAGGAACTTTGTTGTAGAGATGGATGTATGAGATGGAGCACCATCCTGCTGCAGAATTTGACCCCTTTTATGACTTGGAATATAAGAGGTAGTTAATACTTCTTGATATTTTAAGCTATAGATATTGCCTTCCACCTTTCAAATGTTTCGCACACCCCCATACTGAATGTAGTCCCAGACCATGATTTTTCCACCACCAAATTTAACTGTTTTCTGGGTGTATTTTGGATCCATGCGGGCTTCAGTAGATCTCCTGAAGTATTTGCGGCGGCTGTGGTGTAATTCTACTGAAGATTCATCAGAGAAATCCACCTTCTGCCACTTTTCCAGCGTCCATCTGTTTAGCAGGCTGTGGGACTTTGCAAATGCCACGCGTTTTTTTATTAGCCTCTTGTTTAGTGCTGGCTTCTGGGCACTGATTTGACCATGGAGGCCATTTTGAGACAGAATCCTACAAACTGTTCTAGTTAGATGCAGTGTCTGGAAAGGAGAAAGCACAAATAAGGTATACCTGTGTGGTCAGGAGAACAAAAATAGGATATTGCTCACCTTTTCCAGGTTGTGACGGGCACAACCAAACCAAACAACATATGTGGATTTTAATCCTGATGATGGTCTGCAGCAGCTCCCCCAACTTATAAAGTGAGAAGTAGGAAAACAGTGGAACGTGATATCCAAACCGCGCTACCGCCTGAAGAAAATATTAATTTCCAAAACTCAGAAAATTTGGTGATTTTTTATTTTCTATGCGTTTCAGGGTTACAAGCCTCCTTTCTTCAGGAAAAAAAATTTCAGGTGTACTGTCTGATCTGTGATTTTTTCCTCAAGAAGGGGGCTTGTACTCCCGAAACACATAGAAAATAAAGCACCATCAAATTTTCTGAGTTTTGGAAGTGAATATTTTCTTCAGGTGGTAGTGTGGTTTGGATACCCCGTTCCACTGTTTTCCTGTTTAAACTGTTCTACTTGACACAGGGACTTCAGGTGACCAGGCCTGTTGAAGCTCTGCTGCAGTGGAAGAGGGGCTTGCTTTGTATTTCTAACCAACAAATGCTCCTCTTCAGCAGTTGTCTTGTGGGGTCTGCCAGACCTGGGCTTGTCAAACACATCTCCAGTCTCTTCAAATTTTTTTAATTTTTTGTACTTGATGCTGAGACACATCAAAGGTGCCAGCCACCTCTGCAGTGGATCTGGTCTTCAGCCTCTTGATAATCAAGGCTTTGGTGGCAGGGTGGATTTTTGGCATGTTGTCAGAGCTCAAGTTGCAGTTCAAGTGAAGGTCTGGGGTGTTGGGTTCCTTTTTAGACACACCCACTAATTAACCGATCATTTACTGAGCACAGGTGAGGATGTAAACTAGGATTGGGTACATTATATTGTGGCGCCCCTGTGACCAGAGTGGCCACAGGTAGAAACTGCAGCCAGGCAAGAGGGTACACAGTTTGTATAGCAAACACCTCAAATCACATATCCACTGACATAGGGACCTAACCCGGAGCCTGCGACTCTAGGCAGGCAAGGGGTAGTAGGGCTAGATATGAGTGGGTGAAGCGTAGTCATGGTAACAGACGAGTATGAAATGGAGAAACAGGAAGCAGTTAGCCAGTAGGTGGGTGCCGAGTAGCCAAGACCGGACCACTACCATCAGAGGAAGAGGTTAGGGACGGCAGATAACTAACAGAAGAGCCTCTCCTGATATATCTGGGAAGTTACATGGGGAGAGAAGGACCAGGTGATCCCTTGTGAGACAGGGACACCTAAGGTTAGGCTAAACCAGAGTGTTAGCTCTGAGGGGGACTGAGGATTCCGACCAGCTCCCCAGACAAACTGATGGGGGACACAGATTCCAGGTCTGTGTTCCTACTACAGGGTTGGGGGCACAGCAGCAACCAAGAGGACCCGGCTTACCGCCCATAGACTTAGGGGGAAGCTACTATTGGGGACCGAACTGCCGCTCCGCAATCCACCTGAAGGAAAAGAGAGAGAATCATCCTGGAAGGACACATAGAAAGAGTGAGGGGTCTAAGAGTGATAACCTGGCTGCAGAGGGTTCAAGTGTACCGGAGTCAACTGTGTAAAGCTGTTGGGAACTGTATTGTACTGTGCACTGTTTGACTGAAGAATTGGAAAAGTAAACCCAGGTGAACTCTGCTTCAGTGTCTGTGTCTGATTCCAGGTATAAAGAACTGACAATCCTCCATTTTAAACTGTCAGGAGCTGTCCCGACCCCCAGCGGGCTCATCCATCTTGCTGCAGCATCCATCCTCCTGACAGGAGTACACTGCAGCGGTGGTCCCCTCACTTACCACAACCCGTGGGTGGCGTCACGACTGACTAATCCCTGTAAATAACCCCCCATTTATTGTGTGAACCCGGGAAAACGGTCCGGATCAGGACTGCCGTGACATCCCCAGCAATACACCGGTCTGGTACCGAGTAACCCGTCCCAGTGGGCTCCACAATCTGACCAGGCAACAAAACGTTTGTCTTGCTAAAATCTGACCATTCTGTGTTCATTAAATGATCAATATTTCAGTATTGATGCCAATTTATTTTCCTAACATAAACCACATTTCGGGGGGTTTCAGCTTTCAAAACAGGGATTTTTGTGTTCTCACCGTAAAATCCTTTTCTCCTAGCTCATCATTGGGGGACACAGGAAAATGGGTGTATGCTTTTCTGCCACTAGGAGGCGACACTAAGTAGAGATTAAAATTGAGCCCTCCTTCCTTGCAGTATACACCCGTACGTGTGCGTAGAAATTCAGTTTAGTACTAAAGCAGTAGGAGAGCTGGTAATAAGGTATGAATGGTGTAAGGTACAATACTGTACCCGTTAGGTACACTTAGCATATGGCAGTGTGCTGTGAATATGGATACGCTAAAGGGTGGGTGATGTGTCCCCCAACGATGAGCTGCAAAAAATTAGAGAGAGGGGGAGCGCACTGAGGCGGTAAATGAGGGACACCAGCGTGTTTTTAACAGGGTAATCCACTCACCTGGTATGGCTGTGAGAGTCACAACCACCTGTAGAAGTTTTGGCCACTGCAGATCCCGGGATGCAGATACATACAGTAAAGGAGAAAAAAGCCGGGGTTTGTCCGTGCTAGACCACAGGAAAAGAAATGAAGATGCAAGCAAACCTTTATTCACACTCAAGCCAATGCGTTTTGTGGCCACCTGGCCACTTCATCAGGGCAGCAATGTTACAGTCAGTTCACAAAATAAAAGCTTCTTGTGAACTGACTAACATTGCTGCCCTGATGAAGTGGCCAGGTGGCCATGAAACGCGTTGACTTGAGTGTGAATAAAGGTTTGCTTGCCTCTTCGTTTTTTTCCCTGTGGTCTAGCGTGGACAAACCCAGCTTTTTTCTCCTTTACTCCAATGATGAGCTAGGAGAAAAGGGTTTTACGGTGAATACACAAAAATCCCTGTTTCTCCTTCGCATCATTGGGGGACACAAGAACATGGGACGTCCTAAAGCAGTCCCTGGGGGGGAATTGAACAATGGTGGTCGAGCATCATGTGCTAGCTGCTTACAGATGCGCGACCGCTGCCTGTAAGATCTTTCTACCTAAGCTTGCATCTGCAGAGGTCTGGGTGTGGATGTTGAAGTGTTTGGTGAAGGTATGTAGGCTGGACCAGGTTGCAGCTTTGCAGACCTGAGTCATTGAGGCTTGGTGGTGAATGGCCCATGAGGTGCCTACTGACCGAGTCGAGTGTACCTTGATTCCTTCTGGGATTGGCATACCCTTGATGCGGTAGGCTTCCTGGATCGTGGATCCATCGTGCCAATGTGCATTTGGAGGCAGCCATTCCCTTTATAGGACCCTTGGATATGACAAACAGCGTTTCTGTTTTGCGGAATGGGGCTGTTCGGGAGATGTAGTGTCTGAGGGCCCTTACCAGGTCCAGGGTATGGAGCTGCTTTTCGATCCGGTGTATTGGAGTTGGGCAGAAGGACGATGTTCTTGTTAAGGTGGAATACCACCTTGGGCAAGAAAGATGGAGAAGGACGGAGGACTACTTTATCCTTATGGAAGGACAGGTAGGGGGGCCGACAGGATAGGGTGGCCAGCTCGGACACGCACTGTGATTGAGACGAGGAAGGCGACCTTGTACGAGAGATGGGCTAGAGGGACCTCTTTCAGGGGTTCGAACGGCGTGTCTTGGAGGGCATCAAGAACTAGGTTTAGGTCCCAGACAGCCACGGGTGTCCTGTAGGGGGTGTCGTGTGTGGGAGACTTCTTGGATGAATATTTTGACCTGTGATTTTGAGGCAATCCTGCGTTGGAGAAGAACAATTAAGGCCAAAATTTAGCCTTTGATGGAGTTCGGTGCTAGGCCCGTGTCGAGGCCGTTCTGGAGGAACTCCAGGATTGAGGGGATGGAGAAGAGGAGTGGGTTACGGTTGCGGTCTTCGCACCACTTGAAGTAGGTTTTCCATGTGTGGTAGTAGATGCGTGAGGATGATGTTTTTTCGGGCATTGACCATGGTGGTTATGACCTCTGGTGTAAACCCTGCCTGGGTCAGGATCCAGGATTCAATCGCCATGCCGTTAAAGACAGGGCTCCCGAGTTCTGGTGGTAAAAGGGGCCCTGGGATAGGAGGTCTGGCCTGTTTGGGAGTGGCCAGGACGCATCAGTGAGTAGCAGTACGAGCTGTGGCCAGTTCGGGTCGATGAGGATTACCTGCCCTCTTTCCGCCTTGACCTTTCTGATCACTTGAGGGATTAAAGGGAGTGGCGGGAAGATGTACGGGAGCTGGAATTGGCGTCAGGGGAGGACTAGAGTCCACTCCTAGGACCAGTGGGTCCTGGGATCTGGTCACGAACACCGGGACTTTTGCATTCATTCTTGATGTCATGAGGTCCACATCGGAGTTCCCCAGCGTTGGCAGATTTGGTGGAAGACTTCCGGGTGTAGGGACCATTTCCCTGAGGCCAGTCCCATGCGGTTTAGGAAGTCCGCTGCCCAGTTGTCCACCCCTGGGATGTGGACTGCTGATATGATTGACCGGATTCTTGCGGTTCACTGTAGGATGTGTTCCACCTCGTGCATTGCTGATTTGCTGCGCGTGCCAACCTGATGATTGATATACTTAACCGCCGTGGCGTTTTCCGATTGAAATCGGATGGGGCGTCCGGCCATGAAGTGATGGAAGTGTTGGAGTGCTAGTCGGATTGCTCGCAGTTCTAGGATGTTGATTGGGAGGAGTGACTCTTGGGGTGTTCAGTACCCGTGAGCCGTGTGCTGAAGATAGAAGGCCCCCCAGCTGAGTAGGCTGGCATCGGTGGTTACGATCAACCACTGGAGTGGGAGGAAGGATTTTCCTTGAGAGGGATGATGGCTGTGTCTACCATTTGAGCGTTCTTTTGACTTGGGCGGATAAGCAGTGTTTGCGGTTGAGGCTGAAGGGGTTTTTGTCCCAGGCCGAGAGGAGGGAGAGCTGTAGGGCTCGGAAACGTAGCTGGGCAAAGGGGACTGCCTCCATTGCGGCCACCATTTTGCCTAGGACTCTCATGCCAAAGTGGATGGACTGGGGGGAGCGGCTGCGAAGAACCTGCACGCCTTTTTGGATTGCTGTGCCCTTGTCCTGAGGGAGTATGACTAGCCCTCTTGGGGTGTCTAGGGTCATTCCGAGGAAGTTGTTTGGGACGGCTTTGGGGATGATTTTTCTAGGTTTATGAGCCATCCTAGGCGGGAGATAGTGTCTGTTGTGATTCTGACGCTGTCGAGGCATGTCCGGAAGTATAGACCTTTGATCAGCAGATCGTCTAGGTACGGTAAGACGACGACTTTTTGTGAGTAGAGGATGGTCATGACGGCCGCCATGACCTTTGTGAAGACTCTGTGTGCGGTTGCCAAGTCAAAGGGCAGGGCGACAAATTGGAAGTGGCGTTTTTGTACCACAGATCGCAGGTATCTTTGGTGGGGTGGGAAAATGGGAATGTGGAGATATGCGTCTTGTATGTCGATGGTTGCCAGGAATTCTCCCTTCTCTAAGGACGCGATTACTGAGCGTAGAGATTCCATTCTGAACTGTCGGACCTTTACAAACTTGTTGAGAAGTTTGAGGTCCAGGATGGGATGCAGTGACACGTTCTTTTTCGGGACGACAAACAGGTTTGAGTAGTAGTCCCTAAACTGTTCGTCTTCTGGTATCGGTGTTAGGACGCCGGTTTTGAGCAGAGAGTTGATGGCCTTGAGGAACGGTCACTGTGTAAACACAAGGAGACAAAGCGAGGCGCAGAATAGTGCCCTATCAATGATGACACTTGTTGGAAAGGGTGATGTGTACTGTCCACTCACCTTGCTGGGTTGTGTAAACCCATAACCGGCTGGAGCGCGAGAAATGCAGCTGCTGCTGGACCTCCACCTACCACAGGACGTGGAACACTGGTATCAGATGTAAGGAGAAAGGTGTATCGCGGTCCGCGCTGCTGTGTCACAAAGTCACGGAGAAGACTCAGTTTGATGTCCCTGAGGAAGGAGCTCAGAGGTGGCTTCATAACGCGTAGGACAGGAAGAATAAAGGATGTTTTACTGAAGCACTGTCTTCTCCGTGACTTTGTGACACAGCAGCGCGGACCGTGATACACCTTTCTCCTTACATTTGAGGAACGGTCAGGCGTTTCCCTTTGGGAGGCGGGATAGGAAAAAGCGATTTGGGGGTTGGGATGTGAATTCTATCTTGTAGCCAGACGACACCAGTTCTCTGACCCAATTGTCGTGTACGATATTGAGCCATGAGTGGCGGAAGAGCTGAAGGCGTCCACCTGTTATGCTGGTGTCAGGCAGTTGAGGGAGGGGGGGCTGAGTCATGTGTAAAGCCTTTGTGGCTTTCCACCCTTAAGGTACCTTTACACGCCGCTACAGCAGGGTGGAAACAACCGGGTTTATGAGACAAATGTATCTTGCACCGTCAAATCAACCCGAGGTAGCGGCGTGTAAAGGTACCTTAATGGTACCTTTACACGCCGCTACAGGATGGTGGAAACAACCGGGTGCTTCACGTGCACGAGCATGCACAAACGGTTGAAAACGGTACCCGCACCACCTTTACACGCCGCAACAAGGTGCGCTACAGTAGTTACATCTATCTCTGGATACACCGCCGGGTGCCACAAGTTACCTTCTGTAGCTCACCTTACCTCATTTACACGCCGCTATAACAAGGTAATATGTGCGGAACAAAGGCAGCAGGGACAACACATAGGCGTGCCACAATTGTGGATTACGAGAATTCCGTACGCTGATAGGACAAAGCAATAACATCATGATTGGGTAGCCAGCACAGGAGGCTGACTAATACATGACGCTCGAACAATTGTGTAGTGTGACTGATCAGCTCCTTAAATATGCCGCTATCAGCGTCTACCAATCGTAAAGCAGGACTTCCACCAATGATCGCTGATGGGGACGTATCCCGGAGCCTGTGTCACGCCCCAGGTAGATAGCAAGGTGTCGAAACAACCCTCCAGTTTCTTATTTACACGCCGATACAGGCCGTAACCATATCCTTGAAATCAACCTGTTTTTGAGCTCTGCTCTGAAACAGGTGCCTCAAGTGACGGGTGGAAACAACCGTCTTTACACGCCGATACCTCGGGTTGATTTGGCGGTGCAAGATACATTTCTCTCATCTACCCGGTTGTTTCCACCATGCTGTAGCGGCGTGTAAAGGTACCATTAGAGTGAGTTTGTTTAGGGCTAGCCTTCCAGGTTTGTTTGGTCTTAAAAGGAGTGTGGGTAGCTGTTGGCCCCGCAGGTCGCCAACCTGCGCTTGTGTTGGCATTAGAGCTGGACCACCTTGGTGCTCCTTGGGAGGCTTGAGAGCGTGAGGGTGAGTGTGGGCGGCGAAAAGGCCACTTGAACCTCTGCTGGGGGAGAAACTTGCTTTTGCCTCCTGTAGTTTCGGAGAGGAGTTGGTCAAGTTTTTCGCCGAATAGGTGACCTCCTTGGTACGATGGTTTATGAGTGATCTTTTTGATGTTGAATCAGCGTGCAAGACCCTAAGCCACAGGGTTCGGCGCATGGAGATGGAGTTTGCTGCTGCCAGTGCAGCGCAGTTGGCTGCGTCTATGGATGCTAGCAGGAAGTAGTGCTGTGCTTTCGCCAGCAGATCAAGTTGGTCTGCGGGTTCTGGTTGGGGTCTTGCAGCGTCTGTTGTATGTCATGGATCCAAGATCCCGCTGCTTTGGCCACCCATGCTATAGCGAACAAGGGCGAGAGAGCCGCTCCTGAGGCCTCAAAAATTGAGTGTGCTAGACTGTCAAGCTGGGATCATTGGGGTCTTTGATAGACGAGCTGAGATAGTAAGTAGGATTTTATTAGCTAGAGGCGACACTGGGGGGTCTACGGCTGGCGATTCAGCCCATTTTGTGTTGGCATTAGAGCTGGACCACCTTGGTCTGGGGCAAAGGGATATTTTGCTTAGATGGCCTTGCGGCCTACGAAGCGCTTGTCGTGCCGGTCCCAGTGTAACGCGTTGGACTAAGCCGTCAAACTCCTCATGGTTAGAGAAAAATCGGCGAGGGCGCTTAGTCTTTGTGAACAAGAAGCTGCGCTCTGGTGTGGTGACGCACTTGGGCTTTGATGTCCATTGTCGTGTTAACAGCTTCGTTGAGGCTGTCAACCAATGTCTGGATGTCCGTGGTCTCACTCTCGTAGGGTGCGTCTGGGTCCGATAGTTCGCCCTCGGCGTGTGAATCAGACCGGTGATTAGGTGAAGGGGAGCGAGTCCTGTCACTTGCTGACATATTGGGAGAATGTCCCTGGGACAGGCTGGTATTAGTCTGTCTTCTAATGGTTTGGGGACCCGTGGGCTGGGGCTGTTCCCTGCTGGAGTGGGAGCGGTGACGCTTATGGGCACTGGTTGCGTGAGACTCAGGACGAGCCTGCAACATTTGGACTATGGAGTCCAGCCATTGCGACAATACATACCCCATGGAGGGATGTCAGGCACACTGGGAACGGCGTCAGTGGTAGCCTCAATGGGACTTTCAGGTTCACAATCCTTACAAAATTGTGACATATGCTTGCGTGGGAGCGGGGTCTGGCAGCTGGTGCATGATGCCTTATTCCCTGCGCTGCTTTTGTCCTCGGATGGCTTGGGATCTGCCATTGCATACCAGATTACTGTCAGCGATTGGCACAGCAGTGTACTAACCAGTTTGTTATGAGGGCAGGGGTGGATATCTGCAGGAAAGAGGGTTTCCTATGGATCTTACCCGAATCCTGTGTCCCCTGCTATGTCGTCCGTGAGGTGCTGAGGTCTTTTCCTTGAAGAGGCACCAGAATAAAAGGACTGTGACCTGAATGTGCCCCTGGGTAGTATGTGGCCTTTGTTTGGCCCCCCCTGTGAGGGGGCTAAGCCCACCCTGCTTCAGCAGGTCTCCATGAGGGGTAGGCAGGTATCAGCCCCAGGTTTATTACTTGAGGGCTGTACCTTTGTGCAGCTGTAGTATGCTAGCTGCTTTGTTTGATTTTCGCGCCGGTTTTCGGGTGCGTTTGAGGGCTGTGCCCCTGGTACATGGTTTAATATGGTTGTCTATGAGCCTTTGTTCCAGCCCCCGTTTCTGTGGGGCTGCACTTCTGGCCATGAGTTACATCAGGGGCAGGGAACTCCAGGCCTCAAGGGCCGCCAACAGTGCAGGTTTTCCTTAGAATTGTACAGGGGTTGGAACCATCACCAGTGCAGGTGATTATATTATCACCTGTGCAATAGTAAGGAAATCCTGAAAACATGAACTGTTGGCGGCCCTTGAGGCCTGGAGTTCCCCACTCCTGAGTTACATGCTCAGTGGCCAATTGCGGTGTAGTGGGTGTGGGCTCGCCCCTGTGCCTGTCCCTACTGCCTGGGGCGGTGCTAAACCAATCGATTTGGGTCTGGCCATGAGTGACTCACTCAGTAGCCAATAGGTGCGTGGCTGGCTGCGTCATAGCGCCTGCCCCCTATGACGCGGGCGGTGACGTGCGTGCTGCCAATGAGGTGGCTCCCGGGAGTGGCGTCAGGTGGCCGCAATGGCGGCCTCCACATTTGGAGCGGCTCCTGGGTCTGTGCGCGCACCCCAACTTACAGGCGGTGCGCGTTTCGGCATGGAGCCGCTGCGTTGAAGCAATCTGGCTGTGGATCCCGAGGTGGGTGAGGGTACCGCAGCCTCTGCTGCACCAGAGCCCTTAGGGATGGCTTGGTGCGCAAAGTGTGCTGGCTGGTGGGCTCCATCACCTGCCTCCTTTGTTGGAGGAGGTGAGAATTGTCCTGTGGCTGTGTGCTACCCTGTGCAGCAGGGTGATGGCATGGTGCCCATCGGGTGCCGGTGGCCTGTGCATGCCCCTGTCCTGCAGAGGGCTGCAATTATGTCTCGTGGCTACTGGTAGCTCTGTTCCAGGAGAGCGGGGTCCTTTTAGGAGGATCTGTCCCCGTGAGCTGCCCTCGGGTTTCCATGCCAGGTGAAAGTCAGTGACATAAAAGTGAAAGGATAAATAAACAAGGGTATGTGTGGTCTGAGCTACAGACCGCATGTGCCTCCTGTGACACTAAGCTAAAAACTGAATATCTACGCTCATTTACGGGTGTATACTGGGGGAGGGTTCAATTTTAATCTTAGTGTTGCCTCCTAGTGGCAGGAAAATCATACACTCATGGTCCTGTGTCCCCAATGATGCGAAAGAGTAATTTATACAACCAATGGATGAATTTAATGTCAGGTTATAAACTTTTATTTACATAACATGGATAAGCGACATAACTTCTGTCAGGGAGTGTATGAGATCGGAACAGCCACAGTGCCAAAAGGGACCTGCTTGCCCACAAGTGACTCATTTAAGATTTTTAAAAAAAAAAAGCACACTACAATTTAAGAAAAAAAATGTAAAAAAAAAAACAAACAAAAAAGAAAACACAAATGACCCGCAGATATAGGGTTAAACTACTGGGTAATAGCAATCTGATGTCATGCGGATGCTGAACTCACTGTCGGGAAGAAATTACTTTATTCCTCCCGGCAGCTTGGGGCATTCACCCATAAGTAGGGATGGGCGAACCGTTAAGATTTGAATGGGTCCGTGACCGCAGTTGCTCCGTTAAAGTAAGGCAACAGTTAATACACCCAATATATCTTACCAGGTAGCCATTCTCCCTCCCTGGTGTCCTGCGGAGCTGCGTCACTTCCGGGCCGCCCCTTATCTTCTAAGCGTACGTTTTTGAGCCAGTCACGTGATTACTCCGAGAAGATGACGAAGGCCCAGAAATGACGCAGCAGCGTGGCACAGCTGGAAGGAATAACTCCTACCCGATAAGTAGATTAGATTTATTAATTGTTGCTTTACTTTAACAGAGCAACCGCAGTCACGAACCTGGTCAAATCCGAACGGTTTGCTCATCCCCACTCAAAAGAGCACGGCCAAAGTGGTGCCAGTCACCACTCAGTGCATAGTGAGTGGCAGCTGTAACCGCACCACTGGCACTGACAGCTGGCTCAGCATTGCATCAGTACAGAGCCATAGGACTGTCCCTTCAGAGAGAAAGAAGACTAAATCCATTGCCACCAATTGGAAGTAGCAATCCTAAAAGTCTTTTAGGATTGTTGCTTCCTATAGGTGGCACTAGAGTTAGACTTCTTCCTCTCTGAAGAGACAAATTGCATATTTGATTTCCCATAGGAGATGGCGGCTTTAAAGTTTCCTCGTACTGCCATGTCAGTCATCTCTCCACAAGGAGGAATGTTATCCATTTGAAATCCGTAACATCACTTTCTCTTGCAGATATGCTGGGTTTTAGATTTTACCCATAGAATTGTATTCGATGTGGAAAGCCCGCAGGTACAAAACATGAGTTTGTAGTACTTTACTGATGTGGAAGTGCCCTGAAAACGTCTGTAAACCACACAGCTCATCGTTTCACCAAACTTACCAGGTAGTGTCAAATACAAAGCTTTATTTAGAACATAACATCCCAAAGAAGAAAAGAAAAAGGAAAAAATATATATATAATAGTGTCAAAAACACAGTGGAAAAATAAACAAGTAACCTAATAGGAGCAGAAAACTTGCAACAACAACAAAATCACCAACTACTCATTGAGGGAACGTTGACATATTTCTGTGCAAAAATGTTCAACATGCAGGGATGAGGTATTGAAATATCACCTTCTTATGCAATGCAGGACCATACCTTAGGCTGGGGCTCCACTTGCGAGAGACTGGCACGTGTCTCACATCATATCCCCCAGTATGGCTACTCGCTCTCCCAACCGGAGCATGGAACTGCATAGAGACACATGCAGCTCCACGCTCCTGTCTGGAGAGATGGCAGCCATAACGGGGGATGCAATGCGGGATACATGCGAAGCCCCGGCCTTAAAGGGGTTGTCGGAAACATGGCAGTTTTCTTCAAACAACAGTTGACCTAATGCATGTTAGTGCAATCAAGCACCCGGGTTGCACATCAGCCCTTATAAAAGTACAAATTGCATTATGTGCGGAAGGGCAATCCAAAACATTTAAGAGATGACAAATTATGTGTTCAGCCCTTTTAAATTGCTGGTCTTGTATCAGAATAATGTGTCAGCTTTCCAGGAACATCACATTTGGGCACAGTTAGTGTCTTGTATTGTATTCTGTCTACGGGTTCCATCTCATACTGAAGAATGACCCTATTGATGTAAATGGAGCTGAGCTGCAACACCCGTCACAAGCCATGGACAGAAGTGGCAGTGTCTATAAAGAAAGCATACCCTTATGTATGTCTAACAACCCAATAGATTACAAGGATGAAAACAAAATCAGAAAAATATAAATTTGTTGGCTTCTACACTGGACGATACAAAAAAATAAAATCACATTCAATACACAATGCAGACAGCGAGGCAGGAGTTCTTCAAACAGTTTAATTTTAAAAGGCAGAAAACAGAAGCATTGGTAGATTCCTGGATTATTGCACTGGTTTGATGCGGTCTTTGCTGAAATCCACTCAACAAAATCCTTTCCAAGAAAAAATAACCCCCCCCAAAAATAAAATTAAAATGCCACTTTAAAAAATAAAATTAAAAAAAAAAAAAAAATGAAGAAAAAGACTTGAGGAAAGGATTCTGTCTTCAATGCTCAATGCTGGAGAACATGCATTTCCTGAAATCAATCATTAATAAGCTTAGCGGTATTAAGAGAAATCTAAAACTTGGTGCTCAAATGCACCACAGCCAAGGAGTGTATCTTGGAAGGCCATGTTACAAACGCCCAAATATAACCTGGGTTTTAATAACTAACAGCGGTATCTTCAGCACCTACCCGCTAGAGTCCATGTTTATTAAAAACACCAGGTTCTGGCAATAAAACCAAACAAAAATAAAAAAGCATCTACATTCATATGATTCCTAACAAAATGTATCCATATATACAAGATTACATGGCAGCCACGGCTAGTAATTGTAGCTGCCTTTATAGTTTTGGGAAGGGACAGTTCCCACGTCTTGAAGGTACATGCCACCTTCATCCAGGTGTGACAAAGGGACAGTATCTTCTTCGCTGATCTGTCGGTCAAACTCGGATTTTAAGGCAGGACGTTGATTGTCAGGAAAAGCCAAGGAAAATAGAGCTTCAGGTTCACACACAAACTTGTAGACGTAACGCTCGCCAGCGACCTGGAATGAGACAAAATACAGTTTGGTAAAGAAGTTCGCTCACACACACAAAGAATAAGCCCCACTGAACTATCAGATGGCAAGGACATGTTTACATGGTGCAAATTTGTAGCATTTGTCTATGGAAGAAGCTGAGGTTAGGGTGCTTTCACATCAGTGGTTTTCACTGATCGCGGCAGTTGTGGTGAAAAACCCACAACTGCCGCGATTACCGCATAACAGCCGCACTTGCGGTTCACTTGCGGCAAGCCCCATACAATGTCTATGGGGCTTGCGGTAAGTGTGCGGCAGGTGCGGTTTCGGCACTTGCGGCAGGTGCGGCCACGAAAAAAACGAGGTATGCCGCGGCCGACACCTGCCGCAAGTGCCGATACCGCACTTGCCGCAAGACCCATAGACATTGTATGGGGCTTGCCGCAAGTGAACCGCAAGTGCGGCCGTTATGCGGCAATCGCGGCAGTTGCGGTTTTTTCACCGCAGCTGCCGCGATCAGCGAAAACCGCTGATGTGAAAGCAGCCTTAGATTCATTCTGAAGCCTTTTTTTTTTTTTTTTTTTTAAAGCATGTTAAAAAGGTTGAGCGTAGGGATCAACAAGCTGCAAAATATTCATAATTACTACACCCGGAACAAGTACTTTGTAATACCCGCATAGCGAATTCAATGTTAGTCAATTAGTGGTACACACACATCCGACCATAAAACGAGTCTTTTTGGGACAGGACGGGAGGATGGACTGAGTTTTCACTGCGTACAACACCTTGCTGGACCACCCAGAGAGACCCTAACATTCTATCTGCTCTCATTGGGATGTCAACTCCATTGGTGTACTGAAGGGAGCTGACAATATATGTCAGATTGCTCAACATCACATCACTCATGAGCACCAGCGTTAAGGTCCAGTCACACTTGGTGACGTTCCAGCGATCCCGACAACGATACGACCTGGTATGAATCGCTGGAGCGTCGCTACGTGGTCACTGGTGAGATGTCAACACAGCAACGATATGGCGACCCGTATAACGACATCAGCGGTCGTTGGGACCCTGTCACACAGCAGCTAGTCTTGACGACTCAGACCTACGTGGCTGAGTTCTGGGTCGCCAACGAGGTCGTAGTTAAGGCAAACACACTGATGCATATTGCCTAGCTGGAGCCCAATGATCAAAAAATGGAACAGGCAATGTCAAAGCGGGGTCTGGTCGCTGCTACGTGTCAAACATAGCGAGATCGCTGGCAAGGTCAATAATGTGTCACAAAACCTGTGACGAACCAGCGATCTCGCTATGTGTGACGGGGGCTTTACTCACTGAGTAACCAATATTGCAAATACCATACAATCCGTGCGAATACCAAATAGTAACGAGTATATTCGCTCAGCACTAGTTGAGCGTGAACATAAGATAACTGTCTATTATCAACTTTTCCACCTAAAATTAGCGGCAAAGGGTAGAAAAAAGAAAGGTTTGCCTTTACTTACTTTTTGCATGATTCCCTTCTCATAATAATAACGCAGAGACCGACTGAGCTTGTCATAGTTCATGGCTGGCCGGTTTTTCTGCATGCCCCAAAGTCTGGCAACCTGCAAAAATAGGTCAAAAGAATCAAAATAGACTCTAATAAGTCTGAATAGCTAGAAAGAGGTTAACTTAACAACAATCATTTTCTTGCTTTCTTTCATACTTTGTATTTATTGCCTCTAGGCATAGAAGACCTTTCAGCTTGCCAGGCCGATACTGCATAGGCTCACCCAGCTGTGACATTTGAGAATAGAAGAGAACTAATCCAGTCGTATGGACAAGCATGGGTGGAGGTAAAATAAAGGTTAGGTTAGCTAGAATTTCTTAAGTTTAGAGAAGATTTTTACATTATTACAACTACTACAGCAAGTAAAGGAATGGCTTACTTCTGTACTAGATAGTATGTCCACATTTTACTTTTAGAAGCTCACTGCTCAAAATAGGTGGGAAGATAATTTGGAGATCAATTCTGCATTTCTGTGGAAATCGCATAAAGTTTGGACTTAGTGGCACAACTGTTTTGAACCATTGGATTCTGTTGCGTGGGTGGAATAAAAAAAATAAATAAAAGAAACAAGCATCCGGTGGCACGGATCAGGAGTCAGGTGCCATTTAAATCGGTTTCCATTTACAACTATAGGTGAAACATTGTTTTACATGGCTCCAGGAAGACTGATCAGATCCCAAGACTAATCCAATGACTTAATGAACACTTGGAAAAAACAGACCTCAATATGTGCATCTTCCGGCTAAATACTACCTCACCAGGTGCACATCTCTGCAGCCAGAAGACTGGTCTACAGGGAAGTCTGCAATCAGGTCTTGGAAATCACGGTGCGCCATGACATCGGTCACACCCTTACATCATGTAGTTTTCTCCGAGTCATGGTTACATCCAGAAGGCCAAGCCTAAAGTGAGTGTCGATTAATTCGTGCAGAGCCAATAACAATTATAAAAGCAAAAAAACTTATTCTGGAGAATACAGATTGTTATAAAATTTGAGAACATTCAATTCCCCCAAATATATTCATCCATCTAGCTGATAAAACAGATTTTTTATATGGCTGAATAAAGGACATACAGCTGCCTTGTGCCTGCTTTTTAAGGGCAACAGTTTGCAAAAAGGTAGTTCCTGACACGAGGGGTAAAATGTACACAGTTTAATCAAAATCTAAAAATAAGGAGCAAATTCCAGTAAATCTGGATGAAAATGTGCACAACGTGGTACAAAGCAAACACATTATTCAGGATAGGAATGCCTGCAGTCTTACCTCTTCAGGTTCTATCAACTTGAACTCCATGCCCCGACCTGTCCAAGCGATGAAGTTAGAGTTTGCAGGATCATCCAGCAGAGCCACAAGGAACTGCCATAGCTGCAAGGATCCACGTCTTTGGTATGGAGGACCATCTCTATAGGTTCCAACTTCTTGTTTGATATCTCCTGCTGCAATTCCAGAAAAGGTAAGGTGATATATAACATTAAAGGTACCTTTACACGTCGCTACAGAAGGTTGGAAACAAGCAGGTGTCTCACATGCACGAGCACGTTCCAACGGTTGCAAACGGTACCCAGATACCGCCTTTACACGCCGCTACAAGGTGCTCTACAGAAAGTTTAATCTATCCCTGGAGACACCACCGGGTGCCACAAGTTACCTTCTGTAGAGCACTGTCCCTCTTTTACACGCCACTACAGAAGGTTATATGGGAGGACCTGGAGCAGCAGGGACAACACATAGGCGTGCCAGAGTTGTGGATTACGAGACGCTCGTACGATGATTGGACAATGCAATAGCATCATGATTGGCCAGACAGCGCAGGAAGGCTGGCTAATACATGATGCTATTGCAATTGTGTAGTGTGACTGGTCAGCTCCTTAAATATGCCGCCCTATGCAGCGACAACCAATCGTAACGCAGGAGCTTCCACCAATGATCACTAATGGGGCGCGGTATCCCGGAGGCTTGTCACGCCCCAGGGATGTAACAGGTGTTGAAAAAAACCTTCCTGTCCTCCTTTAGACGCAGCTACCATCGGTTGAAACCAACCTGTTTTAGAGCACTGCTCTGAAACAGGTGTCGACAGGACGGGTGGCAACAACAGAGTTTACATGCCGCTACCTCGGGTTGTTTTGACGGTGCAAGATACATTTGTCTCCGACACCCGGTTGTTTCCAACCTTCTGTAGCGGTGTGTAAAGGTACCTTAACATTTGAAATAGAATATACATTCATGTGCTTCGCAGAAGTATTCTATTTATTGCCTTTCTATTCAAATTATACAAGGCCTCCTTTCTAGAATGTTTACCAACTGTCATGCCGGCTTCAGACTCTGTTCACACTGGGGAGTGACATTTGAAGAATAACAGCATGAGGATTAAGGACCGAAGGACCATTTTAAGGGTGCCTTCACACTAGCGTTTGGCACGCAGCGCACCGAACGCAGCCAAATGCTTGCGCACATGCGTTCCTATGTTTAACATGGGAATGCATGTGCCTGCATTTTAGCTGCGTCGGTTACGTTTGCGTACGGGCGCGCATAATTTGTGTGCCTCCTCCGTACGCCGAACGCAGCCTGTTGCATTTTTTGTGCGTTCGCGGGTGCTTGTTTTATCCACAAGCGCACAAAAAAAAAAAATAAAAATGCATGGATCGCAATGGATCTGCAGTGTCCTCCGCATGACAGCGCAGGAGAACGCTGCGGATCTCATTGAAATCTCTCCTGGTGGACAGGGAGATCAGCCAGAGCCACAGCTGATCTCCCGCTGGCGCGGAAGATTTGAAGAAACAGCTGGTCTGACAGCTCTTTAAATCTCCCGCGAAGACACCGAATAGGTGATGTCGGCACGGGAGATTTTAAACAGTGATCAGGTGTTTCTTATCTCCTACACCGATATCACCCTATTCGGTGTTGGCGCGGGAGATTTAAACAGCTGTCAGATCAGCTGTATCTTCAAATCTCCCGCGCTGACACCGGCGGGAGATCAGCTGTGGCCGGAAGGAGGACATCTCTGCCGCTGATCTCCTCCTCCCGGCCGCCCCCGAGACAGCTGATTGGCTGCCCAGGCACCATACTAATGTGAACGCATGCGGAGATTCTCCGCTGCGTTCACATAAGTATGGGCTGCGTTGCACTGCGTTTGCGTCTGCATGCCCTCCGCATGCAGAGACAAACGCAAGTGTGAAGCCAGCCGACGCAAGTTTAAGACAGAAGCTGTCAGATCAGCTGTATCTTCAAATCTCCGCGCTGACACAGCAGAGATCAGCTGTGGCCGGAAGGAGGAGATTCTGCCGCTGATTTCCTCTCCTGGCCGCCCCGAGACAGCTGATTGGCTGCCCAGGCACCATACTAATGTGAACGCATGCGGAGATTCTCCGCTGCGTTCACATAAGTATGGACTGCGTTTGCGTCTGCATGCCCTCCGCATGCAGACACAAACGCAAGTGTGAAGCCAGCCTACGCAAGTTTAAGACAAGAAGCTTGAATTTACTTTCCAATTTATCACATCCACCAATGTAAGACCTTATGGATACCAAACACCAACTTCAAATTTTTCTGGCACAACACAAGCATCATCAGTAAAACTTCTCATGGGCTTCTCATAACCATAACCTAAAAAGGGAAAAGGGGAACAGACTTAGTAGGATTGCATCTCTAAATATAATACTAGTACTTCTTTGCCGTTAACATAACGGCTTAAGAACAGTAACGCAGTACATACAGTAAAAAAAAAAAATATAAGGTTTGGAAAATGACATTACTTCCATAAAAATTCTACGAAACTCCAGTATAGCTTAACGGATTTAAATCCAGGGATCTGTGTATAGAAGGTGTATTGCGCTCAATGACAGTTCATGACCATCACATACCCTTTCAAAAACAAGTTATGTGATATATCTGACATCTCTACCCTACAATCAGATTCTATTTGGGACTACGACATCCCATTTTCATAAAAAGGCTAACAATATAAAAAGACTATATAAAAATAAAACACAAGTCATAATTACCATCCAAGTTTGGGTAGCCTTCCACGTTCCTGTACATGGACTGACAGCCAGGAACATCTGTCAAGAAGGAATGAAACAAAAAAAAAAAGTTGATCAAAGGGAAAAAAGTAAATGTAACCACACAAATGTTCTCGCACTAAATCAGAAATCTGGTGCAAATCTAAATCTCCTAAAAATACACATGGCAAATAAGTTAATTAGCCAGATGTGCTGTAGGTTTATATTAGCCCAAATCAGTGTAGAAGTGGACTGTAAACACATCTGAAAATCCTAATTTTGCTTCCGTTTCTGATACCTTTGGAGTTTACATTACCATGAACCCCAGCTGTTTAGATGTTTTAGATACAATAAATAAAAGAAAATAAATTCAGTGGTTTGTGACATACGCCAAAATGTTAAATAAAGTTACATGACTACTATACAAGTGCTTCATCCCAGATTCTCTAGATAGGGACATCTGATGGTGGTGGGCAAACCTTTTTATGTACCTGGGGGTGCTGTTCATGAAAAATTACCATTAGTCCTTCTGATTTCTCGTGGCTTAAATACAAGTAATCTATGGTTTTCCTTGGTAGAACCAGTTTGAAATAAGTATCACGCTAGTTGTTTCCACAGGAACACCACCACAAAAATCAGAGTGGAATTTAGTTGCGTGTGAGCGAGGTAAGTAAAATCTATTTACATGTAGGAGATGCAGATTGTAGCATTGTCAAATCTGACCTATGTGAAACATGGTCTACATTGGTCGTTCACAATAGACAGACCAAGCCCGGAAAGTAGGTTTATGGTGTTGTCAGGAGTGAAAGTGGTCAGACTTCAGCTGTCTAGTATATGTTTACATTTTATTTGACCCTATAAAATCTGCTGGCTGAACTCTTTTTACTCCCCTCTTCCGACTCCCCGTTATATGCACACTCCACCGAATAAGTGCTTGGGTAGGTTTTAAAGTGTGAAACAGATGAGCAGATGACAGACCAGCATTTCCCCCTCCTAGTGTATCCCCACCCGCCCCTCACAGACTGAGCCCTCGCAGACAGGATTCTCTCCCTCTTGTAGCTGTATGACCTGTACATTTATTGTACATGTCTTCGTCTGCCCTGCCCTATGTAAAGCGCCATGGAATCTAATGGCGCTATATAAATAAATAATAATGAGCAACTATCAGAAGTGTCTTTCACGAGTATATTTCCAAATTTATTACTCACGCACAAAGCCCTTTTCAGTTCTGTACCACCCCAAGTCTCCTCCCTCATCGCCATCACCCTACCACTGAACACCATTTTGCTAATGACCCAAGACTAATATCCTCTATAATCCTGTATCATCCGAACTTCACAGTCCGGGCCCCAAGACTTCTCATCAGCCAATTCTCTGGAACGTGTTACCAAGAAAAATGTGATTAATTCCCAATACCTACACTTTTAAGAGGGTTATAAAAACACGTTTCTTTACACTAACCTATCACCTCATCTCATTTATCTAACTATTACAATTCTGTCCTTTACAATATTTTCTTCCAAATCTGCCTCGTGTCATCCGTCTACATCCTCCATGCACTTAATAGCATTTTATCTGTACTTTGTACAGATCTTGGCTGGTAACCGGTTCATGCAGTGTTACGTGAATCCTTTATTATATTGATGGCTGGACCATATATGACGGCACTTTTTACCATTACCTTTTGGGCCTCCCCCATTTCCTCATAGATTGTAGCTTGTGTGCAGGGATCTCTTCCTCTTGGTATACAGTGAATTTTTGTTACTCTGTTGTCTCATATTGGCTATATATGTCCCCTCTGAATTGTAAAGTGCTGCGGAATACGTTTGGTGCTATATACACGTGTTCCAAATTATTATGCAAATGTTCTTTTTCTCTGATTTTTCTAAATGGTTGGTGCAAATGACAGTCAGTGTAATAAAAGACATCACCGTTATCATAGGGAGATTTCTTCAATACTCTAACAGTATAATTTTCAAAATTTAAAAACTCAAAGAAGCACTGTTCCAAATTATTAGGCACAGTAGAGTTTGTAAACATTTGATAGGTTTGAAAGAACTGAAAATGCTGATCTGTTGAATTTGCAGCATTAACAGGTCACATTCACTGAAATAAAAAGTTATTTAACTCCAAAACATCCTAACAGGCCAAGTTACATGTTAACATAGGAACCCTACTTTGATATCACCTTCACAATTCTAGCATCCATTGATATTGTGAGTTTCTGGAGAGTTTCTGCTTGTATTTCTTTGAATGATGTCAGAATAGCCTCCCAGAGCTGCTGTTTTGATATGAACTGCCTCCCACCCTCATAGATCTTTTGCTTGATTATATTCCTAAGGTTCTCTATAGGGTTGAGGTCAGGGGAAGATGGTGGCCACATTATGAATTTATCTCCTTTTATGCCCATAGCAGCCAATGGCACAGAGGTATTCTTTGTAGCATGAGATTGACATGCATGAGGATGATTTTGCTCCTAAAGGCACGTTATTGCTTTTTGTACCATGGAAGAAAGTTCTCCGTTGGAAACTCTATATATGTTGCAGAGGTCATTTTCACACCTTCAGGAACCTTAAAGGGGCCTACCAGATGTTTCCCAAGATTCCAGCACAAAACATGACTCCTCCACCTCCCTGCTGACGTCGCAGCCTTGTTGGGACATTGTGGCATCCACCAACCATCCACTACTCTTCATCTGAACCATCCAGGGTTCCTCGGCACTCATCAGTAAACAAGACTGTTTGACAATTAGTCTTCATGTATATCTGGACCCACTGCAACGGTTTCTGCTTGTGAGCACTGTTTAGAGGTGGCCGAATAGTAGGTTTATGCACCACAGCAAGCCTTTGAAGGATCCTACACCTGAGGTTCGAGGGACTCCAGATGCACCAGCAGCTTCAAATATCTGTTTGCTGGTTTGTAAGGCCTTTTTAGCAGCTGCTCTCTTAATCTGATGAACTTGCCTGGTAGAAACCTTCCTCATTCTGCCTTTATCTGCACGAATACATCTGTGCTCAGAATCAGCCACAAATCTCTTCACAATACGATGATCACACTTACGTTTTCGTGCAATATCTAATGTTTTCATCCCTTGTCCAAGGCATTGCACTATTTGTTGCTTTTCGGCAGCAGAGATATTTTTTCTTTCCCATGTTACTTGAAAACTGTGGCCTGCGTAATATTGTGGAACACCCAGTTTTCCTTTTATTGGGCTCAACTGACAAACTAATTACCACATGTATCTGAGATTGATTTCATTGATCCAAAGAACCTGAGACACAATACCATCAATGGGTTTCAGTAAAAAAAAATAAAAATAAAACCTATGACACATAAAACCAATTTGTATAATAATTTGGAACACAGTGTAAAGAAAAATTATCACAAGTTTTGTCGAAAGTCAATGCGCACCTTTAGACATAATCGGTTGCCAGAATGTAGGGACATACTCATCTATTGGTTCCAAGTTTAAACATGTATTCACAACTTGTAATGTATATCTGTGTGTGTCCCCCAATCAATTAAGATTCAGATTTCCGCCAACTAAAATTAGATCTCATGGAGTATAAATATTTAACAATGCAACATCGAAGAAACCTTGGACATCCTCAAGGAGGGGGAAAGTAAACTAAAAGTAGAATTTTCCTAATTTCAATTTACCCCACATTTTAATAGGCAACATGAGGCATGATTCCCGATGTCTAGGCTACTTGATCCAATCACCAATTATGTATTGGTGCGACTGAGAATGGCTGATCTCTGACTAGTCCTATATACAAAATGCTTGATTAATGTTCTCCAGCCAGAATGAAGCATAATTATGTTCTTACAAGCTCCATTTCTTGTTCTGACCACAGTCATAATAGATTAGTCATGCAAGAATTGTATTTTAATGCAAAACCTGAAATAATTGATAAAATAGCCCCCCGATTGCATCTGTACACTACACGCTAGGCTCAATGCTCCCAAGAGAGAACTGGAATTAGTTTATTCATTTCTGAACTCCACGTCATTTTCAACTTCTTATTGTAACTTCTCCTTTAAATGTAAATGTTAAGGCTGCAGTTTGGTTGTGTCAGTCGAGTATTTGTAACCTCTATAGCAGAGATGTTTTTTCCCAGCGCCTTAATAGCCTTGGGCAGAAATACAGTAACAGATAGTGTTACCGCAAGACAGCCCATATTTCTGGTATGATGTCAGCTGCCTATGAAAAAGCAGCCGAGTTTTGTAAGCCGGCACCAGAACAGCCCTACGGGGACTTCTTGTCTTTCTCTTGTCCTCCATTTTGTGAATGAAATTCCTCAGACTCCATTCAGAAAGAGAGAAGCCCATGTATGAGTGTTAGTAACTAGCAGGCAGGTGGGAGGGAGCCAGCTACGATTCAAGGTCGTAATGCAATCCTGTTAGAGGATGCAGAAAAATTGGAGCTAGAAAATGCAAGGTCAGGGGACAGTAAAAGTGCAGCCGCACAACACACGGACGGTCTGTGCTCCAGTTATTTTTTAACTTTGGAAATTGAGACACCTGGCCAAAACTTTCCTGGCTCCCTCTTCATAACAGCTATATAATCGGAGTCCTTGACTATATATCTATCAGAGTACATAGCAGCTATTAAAAATGTAGGAGTCACGAGCAAAGAGCCTCTTCCTATAGTAAATAACAGATGTTTGTTCAAGTTTAGAATGGAAAACTATTCTACAGAACAAGAACGCCTTCATCCCACATGTTGGTTTACAACTAAGTTCTCAAAATCTTCTCTTATTACTGCCGCAATGAAAATTTGCTCGAATGTATGGAGTTATGCACTCCAGAAGGTGGTGGGCAGGAGAGGATCCATTGGACTAAAGCGGAAAATGTGGCAGCTGACCGCCAGGGAAGGTACAGTCTAGTGAAGGTGGGTGCAGCTGGGATGACTATAGAAGACAGGACGGCAGATATAGGCAGGTATAGAGGGCACAACATATGATGATTGGTATGGGAAAGCAGGCTCAAGTACAGGTAAGGAACGCAGGAAACGGGACCAGCCAACTAGCTAGTAAGAAAACAGTAAACTGACTAAAGCTAACCACGTTGCTCAGGAGTCTCCCCTTGCGGGAGGATTGAATAACCTAGTGCACCTTTTGGTCATAGTGCGCTAGACTTAAAAACATAGAAAAAAACTCACCAAAATTTGCCAGGTAAATACCCATTGCACTTAGCAGCGGCTGCCAGCTCCTCTGAGAGGCAACACAGGTGTCTGTATGCCGGTACTCAATCACCTACAACCCACAGTGGGGGCGGTTGTGACACCAGCGTCCTGCCATACTGTCAGGGAGGTGACTGGTGGCATTTAAAGACACGAGGTTACCAAAGGCTCTGCCATTCACGGTACATGCAAGGCATAGTGTCAGAGCAGCCTATTGGTCACGCCCTTCTATTAGATCAGGCGTGCTGCTCCACACTGATTACATGCCTCACAAAATGACAGACGCCCCCCAGACGGCTCAGCCTCATACTGCAGATAAAAAAAAATGCAATAAAACACTAAAGATGAAAATGTGAGGTGTTTGTGGTATTTTGGCCTGATCTAATAGAAGGGCGTGACCAATAGGCTGCTCTGACACTATGCCTTGCATGTACCGTGAATGGCAGAGCCTTTGGTAACCTCGTGTCTTTAAATGCCACCAGTCACCTCCCTGACAGTATGGCAGGACACTGGTGTGACAACCGCCCCCACTGTGGGTTGTAGGTGATTGAGTACCGGCATACAGACACCTGTGTTGCCTCTCAGAGGAGCTGGCAGCCGCTGCTAAGTGCAATGGGTATTTACCTGGCAAATTTTGGTGAGTTTTTTTCATAGTGCGCTAGCCCAGAAGCTTGTGTGCATTAGACATTGTTAATTTGCTTGATAAATGCAAAAGTAGGTCGGCAGGAAGGTGGATCAGTGGGTAGTTGACTTGCAGTTCTGAAATTTTGGGTTCAATTCCCCAACATCTGGGAGGATTTTGTCAGCATTGTCCCTATACATGGTCTGTAAAAACACTGGAATATGCCACTATAGCAGCAAGGAGAATATCTGTAGATGTTTTCATGACAGTCAGGGTGGGATTGAGAAGAAAAAAAAATCAGCTGCTATGATCACAGAGAAAGCCACTGCGCTTATCTATACATTATGCACATATAAAGTATGCAGAGTGACTGTGTAGAACTGGTATCTACCCCTATAACTTAACAATAGTACAACCCCTGACAAAAATTATGGAATCTCCATGCTCGGAGGATGTTCATTCAGTTCTTTAATGTTGTAGAAAAAAAGCAGATCACAGACATGGCACAAAACTAAAGTAATTTCAAATGGCAACTTTATGCCTTTACGAAACACTTTAGTGTTTTTAATCAAGATAAAAAATGTGGTAGTCAGTAAGGGTAATTTTTTTTCAGACCAAGCAGGGGGAAAAAAGAGAATTTTGTTTACGTACCGTAAATTCTTTTTTCTTTAGTCATCAATGGGAGACCCAGACAATGGGGTTTAGGGCACTGCCCTCCGGAGGTCACACTAGGTACTACAAGTTTGTAGACACCGCCTCCTCCGCTTATAAACCCCTACCGCAGGGTACATCCTCAGTTTGGTCCATAAGCTGCGAGGAGAAATAAACCACACCCGAAACATCGGGAAGAATGCCGTGCACAGACGGTTCAACAACCCGGCAAACACTGTCTCAACAGAGAACAGAACAAGTGCAAAATATGCAACGGAACAACTGGGTGGGTGCTGGGTCTCCCATTGATGACTAAAGAAAAAAGAATTTACGGTACGTAAACAAAATTCTCTTTTTTCTGGTCGTCATAATGGGAGACCCAGACAATGGGGATGTCCTAAAGCAATCCCCCAGGGCGGGAAGAGTTCCTCAACAAGACGGATAACATATGGTTCCCTTTAAAGGTGGGCAACCGCCGCCTGGAGAACCCGCCTGCCCAAACTCGCATCCGCAGAGGCATGGGCATGCACCATATAGTGCTTAGAAAATGTGTGCAGGCTGGACCAAGTGGCCGCCTGACACACCTGTAGAGCAGACGCTCGATGTCGCAAAGCCCAGGAGGCACCGACAGCTCTGGTAGAGTGAGCCTTCAATCCCACCGGGAGAGGCAAACCAGAGGATCGGTAAGCCTCCTGAATAGGAGTTTTAATCCATCTGGCCAAGGTCGACTTTGAAGCCGCGGCCCCCTTACAGCGACCCGTCGTGAGAACAAATAAGGAATCCGAATTCCTGAAGGAAGCGGTCCTGGACACATAAATGCGAACAGCTCTCACGAGATCCAGAGTATGGAGGTCGCGTTCAATCTGATGAACGGGAGCGGGGCAAAATGAAGGGAGAACAATCTCCTGGTTCAGGTGAAAAGTTGAAACCACCTTCGGCAAGAATTCTGGCCGTGGGCGCAACACCACCTTGTCTTGGTGAACCACCAGAAAGGGTGACTTGCACGAAAGTGCAGCCAATTCTGAGACCCTCCTCAAAGACGTAATTGCCACCAGAAAAACCACCTTCTGGGACAGACGCAAGAGAGAGATATCTCTCAGCGGCTCAAACGGCGGCTTCTGTAACGCCGCTAGGACTCTGTTAAGGTCCCAAGGGTCCAGAGGTCTCCTGTAGGGCGGAACCATCCGCGACACCCCTTGGAGAAATTGACGCACCTTCGGGAGGAGTGCCAATCGCCTGTCAAACAGCACCGAGAGTGCTGACACTTGACCTTTCAAAGAGCCAAGGGATAATCCCAACTCCAGACCCGACTGTAGGAAAGCCAACAACGTCGGGATGGAGAGGGGCCACGGAGAACGTCCACCAGAGGCACACCAGGTAAAAAAGATTTTCCACGTCCGGTGGTATATCTTCCTGGAAACGGGCCTCCTAGCCCTATTCATAGTAGCAACCACTGTAGGGGAGAAACCCCTAGATGTCAGCAGCCAGGCCTCAAGAGCCACGCAGTCAACTTGAGGGCCCTGGAATTGCGGTGGAAGAATGGGCCTTGCGCGAGTAAGTCTGCGCGTTCTGGAAGAGCCCATCTGTGTCCGCCTGACAGGTGCCACAGGTCCGGATACCAGGACCTCCTGGGCCAATCTGGAGCCACTAGAATGGCTACCCTGCACTCTGACCTGATCTTCCACAGCACCTTGGGAATCAGAGCCAGAGGCGGGAACACATACGGCAGATGGAATCTGGACCAGGTCAAGATTAGGGCGTCCGCTCCCAGAGACTGGGGGTCCCACGACCTCGCCATGTATTGCGGCACCTGATGATTCAGCCGTGAGGCCATCAGGTCCACGTCCGGCGTGCCCCATCTGCTGCAGATTTCTCTGAAGACGTCCGGATGAAGAGACCACTCTCCGGCGTCCATCCCCTGTCGGCTCAGATAGTCGGCCTCCCAGTTTTCGACCCCTGGGATGTGAACTGCGGAGATAAGGCAGTTGTTGTCCTCCGCCCAGGATAGGATGCGGTGAACTTCGGCCAGAGCCTCCGCACTCCTGGTTCCTCCTTGATGATTTATGTAGGCGACGGCCGTCGCATTGTCGGACTGAACCCGAATGGGTTGTCCTGAGAGGAATCTCTGAAAAGCCAGGAGTGCCAGGTATACCACCTTGATCTCCAGCACATTGATCTGCAACGCCGACTCCGACTGAGTCCACAGGCCTTGAGCCCTGTGGTGTGAGAACACCGCCCCCCAGCCCTTCAGACTGGCGTCGGTGGTCACCACTAACCAAGACGGTTTTATGAAGGACCGGCCCCGAGACAAGTGATGCGGTTGTAGCCACCACTGCAGGGAATCTCTGGTCGGTTGGGAAAGGGTCACCAGCCGATTCAGTGAGATCGTCCTCTTGTCCCATCTGCGGAGAATCTCCAGCTGGAGAGGACGGAGGCGAAATTGTGCAAAAGGCACCGCCTCTATTGCCGCCACCATGCGTCCCACCAGTTTCATCAACACCCGTAGGGATGATTGTGGTGACAGGAGGACTGCTTGCACTCCTGATTGGATCGCCATCTGTTTGGGTCGCGGCAGAGACACCAGGGCCGAGGCTGTGTTGAAGTCCATGCCCAAATATGTCAGAGACTGGGTCGGAACCAGCGTTGACTTCTGAATGTTGAGGAGCCAACCGAACTGTTCCAGAGACCGCATGGTCACATCCAGGCTCTCTTGACAGAGGTGTTCCGATGGCGCCCTGACCAGCAGGTCGTCTAAATAGGGGATGACGGCATGTCCCTGCGCGTGCAGGAGAGCCATCATGGAAGCCATCACTTTTGTGAACACCCGCGGTGCCGAGGCCAACCCGAACGGCAGCGCCACAAATTGGAAGTGTTCTTCCCCCACTGCAAATCTCAACCAGCGCTGATGAGCCGGAGCAATGGGTACGTGAAGGTAAGCGTCTCGGATATCTATGGACGCCAGGAAATCCCCCTGTGACACCGCTGCGATCACGGAACGCAGGGATTCCATACGGAACTTCCGAACCAACACGTGACGGTTGAACAACTTCAGGTCCAGAACAGGGCGGAAGGATCCGTCCTTCTTCGGGACGATAAAGAGGTTGGAGTAAAAACCCCTGAACCTCTCCCCGGAAGGCACCGGAACCACCACTCCGTCCCTGCGGAGACCCTCCAACACCAGGTAAAAAGCCTGAGCCTTTTCTGGTGATGGGACCGACCGATGGAATCGGTGGATAGGTTTTGACGTCAGCTCTATCCTGTAACCTCGCGAGACCACGTCTCGAACCCACTGATCTTGAATGTGAAGCAGCCACTTGTCCTGAAAGCGAGACAAGCGGCCCCCCACCTGTGGGGAGGCAGGAAGGCAGAGCGAGTCATGTAGAGGCGGGTTTGGGGGTGGCAGCCGCTGCCCCCGCCGGCTTCTTTGGACGACTCTTAGAGCGCCACTGAGAAGCGGGCTTGCCCCCTCGGTCCGTACGCGCGGACGATGCTGATGACTGCGAGCTGGAGCGAAAGGACCACTGTTTTGGGTTCCTTTTCACAGTATACCGTGGCTTAGGCCTATTCTGCGGTATCTTACACTCAGCAGAATCCTTTATTAGCTTGTCCAGCTCAGTGCCAAACAGCCTGTCACCAGCAAATGGAAGATTCTGTAAAATCTTCTTAGATGTGGCATCTGAGTCCCAGAGACGCAGCCACAACAGTCTGCGAATCGCAATAGCATTGGCCGAAGCCACAGCTGAGCGAGTGGCAGTTTCCAGAGTCGCCGTTCTGGCGTAGTCCGCATAGGCTCTTGCTCTCTCGGTAAGTGCCATGACCTCTGGACTGGACCTTGCCAGGTCAGTGATACCATCCAAGCAGGTAGTAATTGCTTGTAAGGTCCAAACCGTGGCAAAATTAGGGGCAAATGAAGCCCCCACAGCCTCATAGGAAGACTTGGCGAGTTGCTCGACCTGTCTATCAGTCGCATCCTTCAACGAGGAGCTATCAGAGGCAGAGAATAGAGAGCGTGCAGCAATCCTGGTCATGGAAGCGTCCACCTTTGGGGACTGCGACCACTCCTGAAGCACCTCCTGGGGGAAGGGGAAGCGATTGTCCTTAGGTTTTCGGACATAACGCCGCCCAGGGTGTAACCTGGGGGCTCTAATCACCCTTCCAAAGTTAGTATGGTCCATAAAGGAACCACTTGGTCTAGCCTCCGGCCGCAGCCATTGATAGACCTCCTTCGGGTGGACAGTCACCTCCTCAGGGGGAGTCACAAGACGTAAGGTCTCGTTGATAGAGGATACCAAATCCTCCACCCCGTCTGGTGGTTCAGACGCAGATACAGACCCGAAAGTCGAACCCCCATCATCTTCCTCACCATCAGAGGAACGCTCCTCCTCAGAGAGAGCCTGGAGCTCGGGTGACTCCTCACGACGAGCTCGCTTAAGGGGTCTCGCAGCAGAAGAAGGAGACACCCGGGGGTAACTGGAAGGAGTAGCTGGGCTGTCCAGCCTCCTAGTAAGCGCATCCAGGGATTGCGACATGGAGGACAGCTGGGACAACAGAGATTCATTGATCTTATTCTGAGTTTCCCATGGCCCTGGGATCACTTGAACCTCAGGGTACCGCACCGGAGCTGCTGACTCAGCAGTGGCAGTCCGGGCCTCTGGGCGTCCGCAGTTATTGCAGGACCCCTCCACCAGTGTACCATTGCATGTAGCACAAGTAACTGTGGTCTCTGCCGCCTTAGCAGCACGCTTCCCAACTGAGGACATCGCCACAGTAGGGGTAAATAAGCCAATCGCAGACAAAAACCGGGAATCCCGGTGGCTTACCGACCGCAACACAGCGGTAGGAGGAAGCGGTGTGTGTGTGTGACCTCCGCGATAGGTTCCGGTCTCCCCTGAAGTGCAGCCGCACGCTTCAGACAGCTCCCAGCCGGGAAGTGATGGGGAAAGATGGCCGCCGACAGAGAAACTGTGGGCGGCGCCGAGAACACGCGGGAAACACACACACACACGCCCATCGGTGACGTCACCGCACGGGCCGCTTCCCATCCTCCAGGCAGCCTCAGCATGAAGGCGCAGGAGCCCGCAGCGCGGGAAATAGTGTGAAATACACCACACACAGACTGACTGTACAAACACACATACGCAGTCTACAGCCTCAGCCCCTGTGACACACAGGGCGGTCAGCCAGGGTGACCCCAGCACGGGGTACACCTCCAGATCCGCGGACCCGAGGGTAACGCGCGGTCTGAGTGTCAGGACACATAAAGTGACCGACACTACCCCCAGGCACACAGGAGACACAGAGTGCCTCAGTGCCTGTCCGGTCTGTAAGCACCATTTAGGGAGGCCTCGGACGGGGGTTCAGCACCAGTCCGGAGTGTAAGCACCATTTAGGGAGGCCTCGGACTGGGCTGGCTCCAGTCCGGTCTGTAAGCACCATTTAGGGAGTCCTCGGACGGAGCGGAGCTGTGCAAGGCTCCCATCTCCCACTCTCCAGAGCCCCCCAGAGAGGGATGGAGAGGAGCGTGACAGCGTACCGGGAGAACACCAAGTGTCCAGGCTCTAGGCCCTCCGGTACCTCCACCAGCGTGTGCCACTAAGGGTGAGCGGGGAGGCTGTCACAGGTCCCGACTAGGACCATATTACCTTGTCTTCAGACGCCATCACGTAAGTTGTGAGAATGCAGTGAAGTGCAAGCAAAGCGTGATCCTCCGAGCACACTAAGTTCAAAACTGAGGATGTTCCCTGCGGTAGGGGTTTATAAGCGGAGGAGGCGGTGTCTACAAACTTGTAGTACCTAGTGTGACCTCCGGAGGGCAGTGCCCTAAACCCCATTGTCTGGGTCTCCCATTATGACGACCAGAAAAATTATGGAATCATGAAAAACAAACACACAAAAGAACACTCCAATACATCACTAGTATTTTGTTGCACCACCTCTGGCTTTAATAAAAGAATGCAGTCTCTGAGGCATGGACTTAATGAGTGAGAAGCTTTTTTTTCACGTCCACAACCGGCAAAACCGCACTTGTCACAAGCCCCATAGACAATGCATGAGGCTTGCCACAAGTACAGCCATTAGGCGAAAGATGCAGCAGATGCGGTAAATCTGCCGGATCTGCCGCATTTTCAAAAACGCCGCCTATGTGAAAGGGGCCTAACTCCAACTTTCTTTGATTGCTGTTGCCAGCTTAGCTTTGCAGTTGGAGCCTTGTCATGGACCATTTTCTTCAACTTCAACCAAAAGATTTTCAATTGGATTGAGATGCGGACTATTTGCAGGCCATGACATTGACCTTATGTGTCTTCTTTCAAGGAATGTTTTCACAGTTTTTGCTCAATTATTGGAGATGTAATGACAACCATCTCCCCAATGCCTTTACCTGATATGCAGCCCCATATCATCAATGACTGTGGAAATATGCATGTTCTATTCAGGCAGTCATCTTTATAAAACTCATTCGAACAACAACAAACAAAAGTTCCAGCATCATCACTTTGCCCAATGCAGATTCACGATTCATCACTGAATATGACTTTCATCCAGTCATCCACAGTCCATGATTGCTTTTCCTTAGCCCATTGCAACCTTGTTTTTTACTGTTTAGGTGTTAATGATGGCTTTTGTTCAGCTTTTCTGTATGTAAATCCCATTTCCTTTAGACGGTTTCTTACAATTCGGTCACAGACATTGACTCCAGTTTCCTCCTATTCGTTCCTCATTAGTTTTGTTGTGCATTTCCTGTTTTGGAGACATATTGCTTTAAGTTTCCGGTCTTGGCGCTTTGATGTCTTCCATGGACTACCAGTATGTTTGCCTTTAACAACCTTCCCATGTTGTTTGTATTTGGTCCAGATTTTAGACACAGCCGACTGAACAACCAACATCTTTTGCAACATTACGTGTTGATTTACCCTCTTTTAGGGTACCTTTACACGCCACAACCACAGGAGACATTTTTGGCAGCGATATGTCGCCCTGGAATTATCACTGCCAAATTGCCTCCTAATTGTGGCGTGTATTTCGGGAATTTGGCGGCGATATGTCGTCTCGCTCCGGTCGCCTGATTTCAGAGCAGTGCTCTGAAATCGGAACCAGGCGACATTTGGTTTATCGCCGCCAAATTTCGGAAACACCGCATTTAGGAGGCAATTTTGGCAGCGATAATTCTAGGGCAACATATCGCCGCCAATAATGTCTCCTGTGGTTGTGGCGTGTAAAGGTACCCTTAAGAGTTTGATAATATTCAATTGACAGCTCTCGTGTTGGAGCCATGATTCATGTCTGTCCACTTGGTGCAACAGCTCTCCAAGGTGTGATCACTCCTTTTTACATGTAGACTAACGAGCAGATCTACCGTATTTTTCGCTTTATAAGACGCACCGGATTATAAGACGCACCCCCCACATTTGATGAAGGAAAAGAGGAAAAAATAATTTTTTATGGGGTTCACCTTATAATGCCAGTGTCCGTCTTATATGCATGTCCTCCAACCAGGTATATATATCCCCCACATAGCCTTCATTTTGGCACACTGTCCACCCCCATCTTGGCACAGTCCCCATATAAGGCTGGCACACAGTCCCCATAATGGCGGCACACAGTCCCCATAATGGCGGCACACAGTCCCCATAATGGCGGCACACAGTCCCCATAATGGCGGCACACAGTCCCCATAATGGCGGCACACAGTCCCCATAATGGCGGCACACAGTCCCCATAATGGCGGCACACAGTCCCCATAATGGCGGCACACAGTCCCCATAATGGCGGCACACAGTCCCCATAATGGCGGCACACAGTCCCCATAATGGCGGCACACAGTCCCCATAATGGCGGCACACAGTCCCCATAATGGCGGCACACAGTCCCCATAAGGCTGCCGCACATTTAAAGTAATAAACAATTTCATACTCACCCCTCTCCTCGCTCCCTCGCCGTCCGCGCTATCACCGCGATCACTCTCTGTGCTGTGGCGGCATCCGGGTACTGTGAGCAGCGCGCAGGTGATGACGTCACTCTGCAGCGACGCTCACAGGACCCGGATGCCGGCAAAGACAGCGGGGATAGCGCGGACAGAAGGGAGCAAGAAGACGGGTGAGTATGATCATGCTCCCAGGTATAGTCAGTGCCTTCCACGCTTTCATTGCGTGGAAAGTACTGACTATCCACATGGGACCGCAGCCGCTGGGCTGCGGTCCCGCTACTGTAATATGGGCTGCTCCCGCTGGTGATTGACAGCGGGAAGCAGTGCATATTACAGGAGATAATGAGCGGCCCCACGCGACCACGGGGCCGCTGCCGCAGCCTCCTACAGCCTCATGAGAGCCCCCCGGACACCGCTCAACAGCCCCCCCCCCCCCCCAAGTATTGTTTCACATTATAAGACGCACCCCCCACTTTCCCCCAAAATTTTGGGGAACAAAAGTGCGTCTTATAATGCGAAAAATATGGTAATTTGATGAAGGTGTTAGTTTTGGGAATGAAACTTTACAGGGTGTTTCGATAATGTGTCCCTCAGAATTGAGTGATTCCATCATTTTTTCCTCAGAATTGAGTGATTCCATCATTTTTTCCCTCTGCTTGGTCTGAAAAAAGGTACCCTTACTGACTACCACATTTTTTATCTTGATTTCTTTTAGTGTTTCTTAAAGCCATAAAGTTGCCATTTGAAATTACTTTAGTTTTGTGCCATGTCTGAACTGCGTTTTTCAATAATGTTAAACAACTGAATGAATATCCTCCGAGCCAGGTGATTCCATAATTTTTGCCAGGGGTTGTATTGTCTGTACTCCGAGCTATGGTGCTCCATGAGACCACAAGTGGCAGGGTGCTGGGCCATTCATTTTATTTACCATAAATGCGGAAGGGGTGCAAATGTGAATGTTAACTGAAACAAATGGATGTGCCTTCACAAATTCATTTATCAAAAGTTGGAAAGTACCAGTAAATCCCTTTAAAATTATTAATTTTTCAGATAAGTTTCTCAATAGTGCTATCATTGTTGCCCCCTATCAACCAATCACAGTGCTGCTTTCATTTCTAAAGCTGCTTCTGAGAAGTAAAAGCTCTGCTGTGATTGGTTGCTATGGACAACAAAGTTTTAACAGTCTTGATTAATCTGCCCCATTATAGGAATGAAAACATAGAACACTATATACTCCAGCCAGTACACCACGAAGAAAAATGTGTAATATATAGTCAAGAAGTTATAAATGCCTCATAACTTCATAGATCAGCACCAGACTAAAGACAAAACCTCACATAAAAGTATCACTATACAGACAGAACCATTTATTCATCTATACATTATAGTTTTCCAGGAGCAGAGGAAACCGGAGGAAATTAAAACCCAATTTTTAACACAAACCAGGCTTCTGACAAGTCTAGCTGTGTCACTTCACGGCCAGCCATCCTCGAACACACTTTTCGTAATTCACATAGGTGCCTGAAACAAGTAGTTTTATTTACATTCTAACATACGTAGCAATGCGGTGCTGGATGGAGCAGACAGACATTAGCTCATTAGTGAGGAAGACAGACTGCGTGGAGGCAATAGTACAGTAATACAAGAGTTTAAAGCAATAAATGCTGCCTCTTCCTCTATGTACTAACGCATCTCAATGAGTTAGAATATCATAAAAATCAATGTAATATTGCCATGTTTCAGGGAACCCCAAAACATGTTGACTGATAAATCGATATCATATTCACCCTTTGATGTCTCGTGGAATATGGCAGCATGGTTTTTAACACTTCATCCTCCCTACTTAATTTTCTGAAATAATGACCTTTGGGTTTTTATTGGCTGTAAGCCATAATCATCAATATTAACAGAAAAAAACACTTGAAATAGATCAAATCTGGTTGTGATGATCACTCTGCGCATGCACATATTGAAGCCGGCCATACCATGTGATCAGCCCCACAATGCACCGGGCCGGATAGGACGTTCCGGCTGGTGCTTCATAGGAGCAGAAAAGGCGGCAACTTCAAAAATAGGAGGAGATCACAAGACGGAACGATGACACCCAGCGGGGCGTGCGTAGACCAAGCAAGGAGGAGAAATGGAGCGCGCCTTACTAGTCTCCGACTGGAGACTGTGTATAACTATGCAAGTTATTTTTCTCCCTCTTTATAGAGAGCTTTTAAAGCAGACAGGGATGGTTAGGGAACAGCTAGGAAGGTGCATGGACAGGTAGAGATAGGTTAGAGGGGGTAAAGCGACCTGACAGGTTCCCTTTAAAGGGGGTGTCTAGTCTACATCCACAAGTCTGCTCACATTCTGTGTGACTGTAGATTTGTGAATCCTCACATCGCACACACTGTTTGCTGTGAGGATGTACTGGTGGGGCTGCAAATACATGATATACATATTCATAGCCAGAATTTGACTAGATTGAGCGAGGCTCCGCCCATCTAGTCAGATTCTGGTGATGAATATGCATATCATGTATTTGCAGCCATGTGACTGCCGTTCCCAGTTCTGACCCAGACAAACCATCACAGCGGACAGTGTGTGTGATGTGAGGATTTACAAGTTGGCAGTCACTTGGAGTGAAAGCAGACGTGTAGACCAGACAATTCCTTTAAGGTATCGAAGATAGTATGGAACGTAAATTCATTGCAACATGACTAATCCACCATGTGTCTTACCTGAATCATATGCATAGTCTTTTTGCTCCTGCTTGATTATCACACTGGACTGGTACCGGTGAGGCCTGCTGGTTCCAATATTGTTTGCCTGGTCATACATGGGATCATGATACTCTTGTTTGAAGCTCTGCTGTGGGTACTGAATGCATGGCTCAGACATCTGGCGTTGGTAGTTAGCTGAAGACTCCCTATTCATGTTCTGTGTGGATGGAAAGGAGTGGCACATCTCTGGCAGCTGCTGTTGGTACCGGGATCTAAATATTATAATAAAACAGAAGAAAAAGCAAAATCAAGTTTATTTTCCTATTTTTGGGGGAGAAGATGGCATTTGAAGGTAAGTCGTTTGGGCTGTGTATGGCAATAGTTCAAAGTAAAAACTACAGATTTTATGTTTTAGTGTTTTGCAATTCATCTAGAGAAGAACAAACTTGCAGATGGTGCTGGCATTTCTGATCAGCTACACCTACCCATGTTCCATGAGATATCCTCCAGACTGTACAGACTGTGATGAGCTCTGCGAATTGACATATCCTCGGTCCTGTCTGGAAAAGTGAGGGATTGGGGATGCTTGAGCCCCCTGATTTGGGGACTTGATGTTGACTTGTCTTGATGTTTGGTCATAGGCACTAGAGACAGAACATACATTTTAACTGTAGTCCTAGACCAGTTCACAAAATCAGTAATCGCCTGTCCAACCCTACTTTAACCGTGGACCAAAGCATCCATGCTCCTCACCTGGCATAAAGGCACTGTTCACCATTACGATACTGAAACTGTTTTTGGCTGCATGAAAGACTGGGGTCTGAACAAGAACTTGGCTGTTCCTTTTTGATTTTCACCGGAGGACTGTGAAAAGCAACTTTAAAAGAAGAAGAAAAAATAGAGAGAGCTATGTAAATGGACTAAAAGAAACCAGTACATTTTTTTTACAATATTGGTTTAAAGCAGGGGTGGGGAACTCCAGTCCTCGAGGGCCACAAACAGTGCAGGTTTTCAGGATTTCCTTAGTATTGCACAGGTGATAACAATCACTTGCACTGGTGATGATTCCAATCCCTGTGCAATACTAAGGAAATCTTGAAAACCTGAACTGTTTGCGGCCCTCGAGGACTGGAGTTCCCCACCCCTGGTTTAAAAGCTTAGTATTTCTTATCTAATTTTCAATGGGACAAATGATAGTGTTTCCTTTAGGTCTTAAGGGCCTGTCACACGCGTCAATGTCGTCAGTGAGATGATCGCTGACGACATTGACGGCTGATTGCTGGTGAGCTGTCACACAGACAGACTCACCAGCGATCAATTGACCAGAGACATCATGGAAACGATTTAAATATCGTTTCCATGATGTCTTGCTCCCGCTGCCAGCCTGCTGGAAGCGGGAGCAGGCTGGTCTCCAAGGTAAACTGCGGGTATCTAGGCAGCGCGCGCTGCCTAGATACCCGACGTGTACCTTAGTTACCAGCCTCCTCCGCTCACCGGCTGGTATCTAAGGTACACAGCGGGTAACTAGGGACCCTAGTTACCCGCTGTGTACCTTAGATACCAGCCGGTGAGCGGAGGAGGCTGGTAACTAAGGTACACGTCTGGTATCTAGGCAGCGCGCGCTGCCTAGATACCCGCAGTTTACCTTGGATACCAGCTCCCAGCGCTTGTGACAGGCGCTGGGAGCTGGAATATCGCTACTCCCGGTGTCACACGCAGCGATGCTGCGTGTCCACCGGGCGACAATCGCCAGGTTTTTGGACTGATTCTAAAACCTGGCGATCATCAACCAGCGATTTATCGCTGGTTGATTCACTATGTCACACGCATCAATATCGCTGCAACGTCACGTGCAGCCGATATCGTGCAGGCGATATTGATGCGTGTGACAGGCCCTTTAGGTGTCTCACTATCAAAGACTCAAAGAAAAAAAAAAAGACAAACTTCCAGCATCAGCAAAGAAATAGGAAATGACAGGGTTTCGATATTAAAATCTATTCTTTTATTAGAAATAATATATATACAATAAAAAAATATACGTGTTTCGAGCAAACAGTGCTCTTACTCATGGAGTGACAATCATGTTATGTCATGGCATGAGTAAGGGCACTATTGGTTTATAAATTATTTTAATAAAATACATTTTAATATCTAAGCCCAGTCATTTCCTACTTCTTTGTGGATATTGGAAGTTTCTTTTATTTTTTATACTTGCTTTACCTGCCCTGGAGGCCAGCCTGTGGATTTGTTCCTGCACCGCACCACACCCTACTTAGTTTTCAGTAGATTGTGTTTTCACTATGGGTTGAGATATATTTCTTCTTTTCCATTTGTGCTTAGAGCTTTATAACCATCTGTCATAGTTACTGTTCAGACCTACACTTGTATTTTATGTATGAGGGTTTAAAGTAGGTACAACAATTTGTGTGCAAGGAAAAGCAGTCAACAATTCTTGTCCAAAACATAAGTACTGTACTGATGGAGTAGTGGCTCTGCAGAATAATAAAACCTTTTAAAGAGTATCTACCTCAAAATGTATTTGCTACCCCATTTGAGAGCAGCATGATATATGGGCAGAGACCCCGATTCCAGTAATTTATCCCTTATTTTGCTGGTTGTTGCAGTTTACATAACCAATGGCTTTTACTGCTCCAGATCTACCATCTGAGTGTTGAGCTCTGGATAACCACCCACATCACTGAGGCAGAAAGCTACCAAATGTACAGTGTTGATAGAAAGATGCCAAAGGGGGCAGGACTACATAGAGCTCCTGTATATGGAGGACCATCAGTTCTCTAGTCATAATATCCTGCTGATAAAACAGTGATTTTATGAAGAATACATTCAGCAGCCTAGTATGTGACAGATCGATTGAATCAGGGTCTTTGCTATCTAATTTGAGAGCAACATAATGTAGATTCCATCCCGTACCATAGTCCTTCAAAAGGAACTTGAAGAACCACCTCTAACGACAAGTCTATAACCTGCAGTGACCAGCTCTACCCTCACCCATCCCTTGTAGACTGATCCCTTGTGCACAGGGTCTTCTCTCCTCACCTACTGTATCCACACCTATCCCTTGTAGACTGAGCCCTCGCAGGCAGGGTCCTCTCTCCTCACCTACCCCTTGAAGACAGTGAGCCCTCATCGGCAAAGTCCTCTCTCCTCACCTACTGTACCATCACCCATCTCTAATAGACTGAGCCCTCGAGGGTAGGGTCATCTTTCCTCATCTACTGTATCCTCACCCATCCCTGGTAGACTGTGACCACTCATGGACAGGGTCCTCTCTCCTCACCTACTGCACCCTGACCCATCCTTTGTAGACTGAGCCCTCGCAGGCAGGATCCTGTCCCCTCACCTACTGTATCCTCACCCATCCATTGTAGACTGAGCCCTCATGGGCAGGGTCCTCTCTCCTCCTATACACTTGTGTGACTTGTATTGCTCATAAATATTGTACTTGCCTCTGTATGCCCCTTTTCACATGTAAAAGCACCATGGAATAAATTGCGTAATAATAATATTATATTATTATTAATATATACATACACATAATAATCACTTGTAGCTGACAAACCAGCATTTTGCCGTCACTGGGCTAGTGCCAGCCTTTTTAGATGGGCCAGATAGTCGGGAAAGAGTATGATTCCTGAGTATTGGTATGTCTAAATGGGCCATTAACGAGACTTAACCATTTCATATTAATAGTTTATAGTAGCACAGCCTACTATCTTTTTTTCCTACCAGGTTTAATCCTGAAAGCCATGAACTGCACTTCCTACTCACCAATTAACAGCAATTATAAACACTTAAGTAGTCTGGCAATATTTTACAAGACCCACCCAACATTTGAAAGTACAGGCCTGGAGGACATTGCAAGGTACTTTCAGGTAACATGACAAATGTTTTCCACTAGTAATAACTAATATTTCAATGGACTGTGATTAATATTTATTATGAAGGAGTAGTGTAACCCAAGACATGCTGGTTCTTTTTTTAAATGTTTATCGTAATTTTTATTCTTTTAGAAAACGTTTCACCTATAACTAATGGTTTATCTTGAGGTCTTGTTTTCCAATCTCCTAGTTTTGTTTTTTTCCCCTATTCCAACTCTAACTTCCATGACGTAGTTTAAGTCTTGCCTGGCTACTGACCTCTTGATCCGCTGGATATAAAAACACATTTAGCCACGTCATGCCTCCTGTGCAGAAAACACTTCACATATTAAATGCTCCAAGATTTTGTAACTCGTCCAACTAGACAGGGATATAACTATAGGGGGTGCAGCGGTTGCAGTTATAGGGACTAGGCTGGTCAAAAACTAATATTTATTACTTGGACCGTTTATTACCTGTTTGTTACGAAATTAAAGGGGTAATTTCACTTTATAACGAGGGATGGCATAGAATCATCATACTATAAAATCAATTAAGTTTATAACCACTGGAATGTTCATCAATTTTAAGGTCAAATTCAGCCATTAAAATGTTATGGCTGAATTACTGACCATGACTTCTTCAGTCTTACAGGCTATATGGTCAGTCCAGAAATTTGGGTCAAGAGACTTGAGGCAAAGTTTCAAGTCCCGTTCAGCACTTACCGTATATACAGAAGTCTGGATTTGAGTAAAACCTATAGGGGCTGCAGTGCAAATTTGACATTATGTCTCCCAGGGTTATGGAGTTGAAGTCGTGGAGTCGGTGTCCATTTTGGGTGGAGTCGGATTCAAGAGTCTGATGTTTGGCTTTCCGACTCCACAACCCTAGTGTCTCCTTCACTTTTCCATAGCGTGTCTCACAGCCACACTGCTTTACTCAAATATTTCCGGACCTCCAGAGATTCTAGAAGTCAAACGCCCACCAATCATGAAGTGATTGAAAACTTCACACTAGATTAAACTTTATTTTTCCCGATAGTGCCAAGCCTTATCATTCTTACTATCTTCAGTTTGATTGATGCAATGGACCAGCAGTGACAGTGAGAACTCAGGAGTCACAGAACGCACTATATTTACCGGTGATGCTCAGACATAACCAGCAACAATCAAGAACAAAGTCCAGTTTGGCATTGCAATACGTGCATCACTCACACCAGAACCTAACTGGCCCTATGAGAGCGACACTGAGCAAGACATACTCATTTGTCTCTAGAAAAACAACATACTGAGTACCATGCAAATAAATTGTATTTTATTTAGAAAAACTCTAAAAGCAGATGGTGGCAAAAGAAGCAGGACAAGGGAGGGTTAGTCTACGATCGTACACCAGGTAAAGTTTATCATTAATAGGACTGTGTTTTAGTCAGGTTTTAAGCTAGGAGCAAGCTTGAACAACCGGGAAACAGTGCATCAAATTGATGAGAAACTTCTAATTATACAAAGCTCCTGCCCACAAATGAAATTCACAGTGCACCCAGAGCCTAAATACAAACTGGATCATTAATGAAATAAAGAGTCTAAGTACAAAAAAATGTAGTTCATAACAAATCACTTGATCCAGTTTGCTAGTACCCCGGGTTATATCAGGAGATTGTGGCCAGGAACAGAGTCAAATTCTCAGAAACATCACTTCAGTTCTGCAAACAATATTCACCATCACATGTATGAAGTAATACAGGTGTCCATCAGAGCTCACCCAAAGGGGAGAGGGAGCCCGATGTACGTTTCACTTACAATTCAAGCAAGTTTCATCAGGGGACGGTATTCTTATCCAGTACTTAACTATTATTTTATTATTATTAGGTATTTATATAGCGCTATTAGGATACATAGCGCTGTACAAGTTAGGGGGTAGACAAAGACAAGTGGTCGAAAAACGACGACAAATAGACAAAACAATCGTACGGGTACAATAGGGCCAGGGATCCTGTCCGCGAGGGCTCACAGTCTAGAGGGGTGGGGAGGGAGACAGTAGGATTGGAGAGGTGAGGTGGTGCAGTGGATTGGGTCTCAGTGTGTGTTGTAGGCTTGTAGGAAGGGGTGGGTCTTCAGGTTTTTCTTGAAGGTTCCTAGGGTAGGGGAGTGTCTGATATGGTGGGGGAGGGAGTTCCAGAGTCTGCTGGAAGCACGAGAGAAGTCGTGTGTGCGGTTGTGGGAGGTGGAAATGCGGGGGGTTGAGAGAAGGAGTTCCTGAGAGGAGCGCAAGTTGCGTGAGGGGAGGTAGCGGGAGACTAGGTCGGAGATGTAGGGAGGGGACAGGTTGTGTATGGCCTTGTAGGTCAGGGTTAGGGTTTTGAAGCGAGATCGCCAGTGGAGGGCTCGGCGGAGGGGGGAGGCGGGCGAGTAACGGGGAGATAGGTGGATGAGTCAGGCAGCAGAGTTGAGGATGGTGCGGAGAGGTGCGATGGAGGTGGCAGGGAGGCCGGTGAACAGGAGGTTGCAGTAGTCCAGGCGGGAGATGACGAGGGCGTGGACAAGTGTCTTGGCTGTGTTGTGGTCAAGGAAGGAGCGGATGCGGGCAATGTTTTTTAGTTGGAGTCGGCAGGAGGTGGCGAGGGCTTGGATGTGGGGCTTGAAGGAGAGGGAGGAGTCGAGGATTACCCGAGGCACTTGGTGTGGGGGAGGGGTGAGAGTGTGCAGTCATTGACAGTGATAGATAGGTCAGGGAGCGGGGTGGGGTTGTTCGGGGGGAAGACGATAAATTCGGTCTTGTCCATGTTGAGTTTTAGGAAGCGGGTAGAAAAGAAGGATGCAATGGTGGATAGGCATGGAGGGATTTTGGATAAAAGGGAGGAGATATCAGGGCCAGACAGATAGAGTTGGGTATCGTCAGCGTAGAGGTGGTATTGGAGTCCATGTGACTCGATGAGATTGCCTAGGCCGAGGGTGTAGATGGAGAAGAGTAATGGTCCCAGGACCGAGCCTTGGGGAACACCTACGGAGAGGGGGTGGGGCGAGGAGGAGGTGTGAGAGTGGGTGACGCTGAAGGTCCTGTCCGTTAGGTAGGAGGAGATCCAGGAGAGGGCGAGGTCAGTAATGCCAAGAGACTCAAGAATTTGGAGTAAAAGGGAGTGGTCAACAGTGTCGAAGGCAGCAGAGAGGTCGAGGAGGATGAGGACGGAATATTGTCGTTTGCTCTTGGCGATCAGAAGGTCGTTTGTGACTTTGGTTAGGGCTGTTTCGGTGGAGTGATGAGGTGGGAAGCCGGATTGTAGGAGATCGAAGAGAGCACAGGAAGAGAGGTGGGAGGACAGTTCGGAATAGACGTGTTGTTCAAGAAGTTTAGAGGCAAACGGGAGGAGAGAGATGGGGCGATAGTTGGAGACTGTTGTGGGGTCAAGGGATGGTTTTTTTAGGATGGGCGTGATTAGAGCATGTTTGAAGGGTGAGGGGAATGTGCCGGATTTGAGTGAGATGTTGAAGAGGTGTGTTAGAGCAGGGATGAGGACTGAGGTGAGGTTAGGGATGAGGTGGGAGGGGAGAGGATCAAGGGCACATGTGGTGAGGTGTGATCGTGCTAGAAGGGAGGAGAGGTGGTCCTCTGTCACGGGGGTGAAACTGCGTTTTGGTGAGGGGGGATGGGCTAGAGGTGGGAGCGAGGGGAGTGTGGGTCAAAGCTTTGTCTGAGTTTGTCTATTTTGTCTTTGAAGAAGGTGGCGAAGTCGTCGGCAGAGATGAGGGGTGAGGGAGGGGGAGCAGGGGGACGACGTAAAGAGTTGAAGGTTTTGAAGAGTTGTTTGGGGTTGTGAGACAGAGCAGTAATTAGGGAGGAGAAGTAGGCTTGTTTAGCGGAGTCAAGGGCAGTCTTGACGGTATTGAGGGAACGCTTATATAGGGCAAAGTGCTCTGCGGAGTGGGATTTCTTCCATTTCCGCTCGGCTGCCCTAGTCGTCCGTCTGAGTTTTTTGGTGAGGGTCGTGAGCCAGGGTTGTCGTTGTACTCGCGTTGTGTTAAGTGTGGGGGAGCAGCCTGGTCGAGGGCTGTGGTGAGAGTGGAGTTGTAAAGGGAGGCGGCAGAGTCGGCGTCTTGGGAAGAGGCCAAGTCTGAGAGGGGGAGGAGGGATTCTGAGAGTGAATGGAACTCTATGAGCCTAAGGTTTCTGCGGGGGTGGGGGAGTGTCCGGAGAGGGGGTAGCGTGGTAGGGGGGGGGGGGGGGAGGAGAGGAATGAGAATGTCAGTAGGTTGTGGTCGGAGTGGGTGATGGTTGAGAGTGTGAGGTCGGTGAGGGAGCAGAGACGGGTGAAGACTAGGTCAAGTGTGTGGCAGCCAGTGTGCGTGGCGGAGGAGATCCATTGGGAGAGGCCGAAGGAGGAGGTGAGGGATAGGAGTCTGGAGGCAGCGGCTTTGGGGGTGTCGATGGGGATATTGAAGTCGCCCATGACGATGGTGGGGATGTCGGAGGAGAGGAGGTGGAGGAGCCAGGTTGTGAAGTGGTCAAAGAAGGTAGAGGGGGATCCAGGGGGACGGTAGACAACGGCCAGTTGGAGGTTGCAGGGGGAGTAGATGCGAATAACTGTCAAATTAAGAGTAAGCAATGCTGGTCTTCAAATAGAGGGGGTTGGGCAGAGAAACCAAACCACATACCCAATGAACCCCCCTCACATCATCTAGCTTTTATTGATGGCAGGTGGAATTAGGTGATCACTGCAACCAAATCAAAAGCCACTGAAACCAAATCAAAAGCCACTGCAACCAAATCAAAGGCCACTGCTTTTTTTACTGCATCTTTTATTTTCTAGCTCTGACAGAACAGCACTGCTTCAACCACTCTCCTCCACCTCACACTATCCTTGACTATGACAATCTATGGCTGCTAACAGCTCCATCCACTGCTGGAGGATACTAACAGCAGTACTTAGGAGCAGTGTATATGTATAGTAAGTACGGTAAGCATGCATTTATTTTTGCTTCATTCATTAACCTTTCACCCCTGGTCAATTTTCTGTTTTCCGCTTTTCCCTCCCCTTCTCCCTAGAGCCATAACTTTTTTAATTTTTCCATTAATAGCCATATGATGGCTCGTTTTTGGCGGGACTAGTTGTACTTTTGAATGACATCATTTATTTTCCCATATAGTGTACAGTAAAGTGGGGAAAACAATTCCAAGTGCACTGAAATTGCAAAAAATGTGCAATTACACGTTTGTTTTTATTCACCATGTTCACTGTATGGTAAAACTGACATGTCGGTATGAGTTCGTAGACACCAAATTGTTTACTTTTATCTACCAGACATGTGAGGGGGCATGAATGTAGGCCGATCCTGAAGCTCCCAGCATCCATGCTCCTGACATCTCTTTGCTCCTAGGTAGAGCTGACAGGCAGAAATCTATGGTTTCATGAGGGAGGGGGGAGATCAAAGAAGCAGGTATGATTTTATTGATTTATAAGAGATCTCTAGATCCTAGAACTGCAGGGTACAGCTCTGCTTCATCATGTAGGAGGACAGGAACTGTACTAAGAAGTTTTCTCACTGGAGTTCCCTTTAAAGACCTCCATGGGCATATTTAAAAAAACAAATTACTAATAAAAAATAATCTATCTAGTGGAAAACTCCTTTAATAATCGCCAAATATACCGCAGCATTTATAAATTTCAACAACAAGAAGTAAAAAAAAAAAAAAATCAATTTTACAAATCAAATGAACAGTAAAGGCAAGAGCCCTGTGTCCAGGCAATGTCCTGTCTCCTGCGAGGAGGCCTGTGATCTCCGGGGGTGGACGTAGCCGCCTGTGCCTGGAAGAATTTTTCTGCATTCACCCGCTGAAATAGCAACAGTCTGCGCAGGAATAAATTGACTTGCTGCAGACACCGACCCACACGTCAATTTACACTGCGAAGAAAGCAGGCACAGTGGACACTGTACTGCAGTAAAAAAAAACACTGCATGCAAATTTCTGCAAACACTAGTGGGCATGGGGCCTTAGAGAGGACAAGTTGAAGACCAAATGATTGGGTTTTGCTTTTGTAGGTAAAGAGCAGCCAATCAATTGAATATATCGGTAAATGTAAAAATATGAGTTTTTGCATCATTTTCCTGTGGGAGCCGTGTGACAGTAGAAGAGCCCAGTGAAGCGTATTTAAAATAATTAGACACCAGGTAATGACGTATTTATTGGCCTCTTCTCTCGCTACTCACTAGAAATTACTTGTTTGCAGTTTTCCAGTGTAGCCATGTGACAAGCGTCAGGGGATGGTGTAACATAGTTGCAAGGCTCTCACTGGGGATGCCACTTCCTTCAGGGGCAGACTGTTAATATTATTGCTGCCTGTAAACAGAATCATCAGCAGCAAAATCAAAAGGAAATTCTGCATGATGACACATACTCCAGACTACTGAAGGCTCCTAATTTCTTTCTAGTGTTCATTTCCCAGGGCAAAGATCTGAACTTGACCATTGAAACCTATTTAGTAAAGGTAGAACCATACAAACTCCTTGGAGATGTTGCCTTGGTGGGATTTGAACCCAGGACCCCAGCATTGCAAAGCAACCTTGCCGATCAGTTAGCCACCGCGCTGCATGGCTCTTTTGTCTGTCTGTCAATGGAACCGCACTCTGATGTCACCCGAGTGCAGTCCAATTTTGTTGTTTTTATTTTTTTTATGGACTCAGGCTCTAAGTGCTGAATTTGAGCCAACCCCTTAAAATTAGGCCTGTCAATTATTTTCTGACCAAGTGGTCAGTGTACAGAAAAAAAAAAAAAAACAAGTGCACAGCCTTATATTAGGAGTAGCATCTGTGAAAACCACAGATAAGTCTCGTAAGAGAAAATCGGTTGTGTGCACAGTCGCCACCAGCTGGTTTAACTCGGATTTTTGCCGTCACACTTTTCTTGCAGCAAGACGATCATTCATAGAACTGGATGAATGGCCAACCAATATCTTGATAGGCCCCTTTTATACAATTCTATCTTCAATTTTGGAAGAGCTTCCTTCTCATACCTATGATGTGGTCATTTAATCAGTATGTGTAAAGAACTGTAATTACATTTTCCAGCGGAAGTGTAATAATAATAATAATAATAATAATAATAATCTTTATTTAGTGCCAAAATATTCTGCATCGCTACAGAAAGACATATCTTAATGTTTACGGTGTAAAAAAATAAAACAAGTCCCTCTCATACGGCGTTGGCCTATCAGAAAGTTAATTTTGTAGTTGTTGACAACTTAGCTATGGGATGCTTTATTTCATATTTTGTGTATTCTTTTGTATTATGTCCACCTGGAAGTTTTAAAACTGTCCTACATATATCACCTATCAACAGATTCATGAATGTGTGCTCCCAGGTGGGTGACAGGGGTCAGACTGCAAGGATCACATCGGATAACAATGGAGGTTTAAAGTCCCAAGTGAACAGAACAATAGTGTTCATGTATAAACATGCTCCATTTACTATGGGTCTATGGGGACAGTAGTACTCATGCCCATAGTAAACAATCACCTATTCACACCACCCTTCCAATTTGAGACCTTAGTTGATAGGTGATGATGGGTCCCTTTTAGGGCTATCCCTTTAATATACTTGTCAGGTTCCCTATACACCCAGAACTACGAACAGTTCTGGATAGATATCAGAAATCCCTGCCTGATAGTTCCAGCATTAGTATTACTAATGATTGTTTAGGAGATGCTAATTAGGACTTTGACTAGTCGAGGGGGCATTTGTTCCCCAGACTAGCCAGCCCACATAGCATGTTATTCTGCCTCTGTGGGCGCGATGTAATTTTATGCACAGGTCATTGAGCATTTGTCGCCAGGTGATTGCACCCCCAGCTTCAGAGAGGCTCACCGCACATGATCGAAAGTCGTACGTACTTAGTCATGCTACGCCTCTGAAGCCAGGACATACACCTGGCTGTAGAGTAGTGCATATGACCAGACGTACATATGACTTGATTGTGCGCAGAGAGACTCTGTGAAGCTGTGGGTCCAATCACCTGGCGACAGACTATCAAAGGTGAGTGTTATACAGCCGCGCACAAACTATGCTGATGCTATGCTTAGCATGTTATTTCATCCCTGTTGGCATGATATCATTCTATGTGGGACAACTAGCTGGGGGAACTAATGCCCTGTCGACTAGTTAAAGCCCTAATTAGCATCTCAAACGATCTTTAAAAATACTTTTTATGGATGCTTCTATATGCTTCATCTATCAGACAGGGATTTCAGACATGCACCTAGAACTGCATGTGGTTCTGGGGGAACAGTAATCACTAACACCATAAATGGTCTACCCCAAACTGTCTACTATGGCTACCACAACTAAAGGGTTGCATCTTCCCTTATTTTATAGTATAGTCATGTTAATATATTTTAGGTTGACGTTACCTTGAAATAAGGTGTGCATGTTTTTTGACATTCAGAGACCAACATAATGTTAATTGTACTGAATTAAAGGGGCTGTCCACAGCTTCTCTTACCCACGTTTGCACCATAAAAAAAGATAGAGCCTATACTCCCCTCTAATGCTAGTGTGATACTAGCGATCTCAGAGTTGTGTTCCCGGGGTCCATGTGACATTGTTATGACATGTGAGCCCCACGATCAATCAGCACCTGCTTCCTCTCCGCACCTTCGGACACAGTAGTACTCAATAGGAAGTGAGCGGCAGTCGCAGTACTCAACTCCTGTTAATTACTTAAGTGTCTGAAGGTGAGGAGAGGGAAGCAGGTGCTAATTGTTATGACATGTCCAATGTCACGTGGACCCCATGAACTTTCCTTCTGATAACGCTGGAGCTTTGGCTTTACTTAGTAGGAGTATAGGAATGCCTGTCGGGAAAGGTTTCCAAAGTAGACAATTCGAAAAGCTTAAGGAACAGTTCCCTAGAGAAATTAGATTGTGTGTCAAATCTCCCCAACAGGAAAGGAGAGAAGCTTCAGTATTCTTCTATAAGCATGAGCTGTGATGTAAGCAATTATTCATAAGTGAGATTTGCTAGTCCTGAGAACCAGTAGTTGCTTTAGGCTACTAAGCCTCTCCCCTAAATTCTGTAAAACTTTGGGGCTTTCCCCGGTAGACCATTATAAATTCTACATAGCAAAGAAACCTTACCAAGTGTTTTCAGGCCTCCTCCGCAAAACAAAAACTAGAGAGAACAAACATATTGTAATGAAGTATTTAAGAGCTATTCCCTTTATTGCTGTGTTAATATTTTATAAGCCCTTAAAGAGAATTAACTAAGTAACAAATGCAGATAAAGTAGTCAGGCAGATGGATTTGCCATTTTCCTTTATCTGTAAATGCACAGTAATCGCTGCATAGTGCTAAGAGGACATGGAGGACCAGATCATTAGTCTACAGTGTCCTCAGCAGCAGGATTAGCACATCTACTGTGCACTGGATATGACAGCCACCTTTACCATCCTGCATTGCGGAGGCATATCAAATCAAAATTATTGTCAAAAAGAAATTCGATTAAAGATTATACAATTAATTACAACATTTAGGTTTATACGTTCATGTAGAAAATGGGAGATGCAGGCAATGATGCTTGTAGGTTCAAGGCCAAACAACGTCCCTACTATGGATTCTTCATGGTAATGTAAATCTGCAAAAAGGTCCAACTATAAGTAATACAACAATGAGAAAGCATCCCAACGACCACAGGTTCATTTAATTCTGCAAGAGAAAGTTAGTAGGGTCAACCTGGTCTCAAGGTGGCAGAATCCAACTCTAGGAGTGGCACCATTACAATTACCGGATGGGACCCACTGCCTGTATATCTGTCCTTAGGTGAAAAAAGTCATTAATAAAATGGTTGAATGAGAGTTATTTAATTAATCTTTTACTATTCTAAAAATATAAAAGTATATATAAGAATTTATAAATGAAAAAAGTTAATTATCCTTCAGGACAACCTGAGATGTACTGTATATTTTCACCACAGTTATATGTACATATGTATGGAGCAAGCTCAGATCTTCAGCCAGCTTCCCAACACATGAAGGGTGCCTGCTGTGTTAGAACAGCCAGCACCTTCTTTAAACAGCAGCAACTTTAGTGAACACTACACACTGCTATTTAACCGTTCACGTCACATTCTGCTGCTAATCTACAACAGGAGCACTTAATGCTGCAATCCAGACAGGCCCGGGGCCACCCCCCAGCATACCCGGGCAGATGCCGGGGCCCTGAAGCAGTGGAGGGCCCACAGCTGTCTGTGACCGGAAGCAGAGGAGACCTGCTCACAGATAGTGGCCCTCTCTTCTCTCTTGCTCTGTATTTGATCAGTAAACAACAGAGAGAAAGCTTACCAGGAGCTGAATGGAGGCTTCAGGACCTGCCAGTTCCAGTCATGTGACTGATTACATGACTGAAATCAAGGTCCTAGAAGAAACTGCTTCTGCTTAACATCTGCAGCCTCTGTGCAGCTCCCAGCGAGTCTCCTGCTCTGCATGGATCAAGATCATCTGAATAGTGGTAATGTGTGTGTGTTTGTATTTTATGTTTGTGAGTGTGTGTGGTTGTTGTGTATGTGTATGCATAGTACATGTAGCAGAGCTGGATATGTAGTGTCCATGTAGCAGAGCCATATGTGCATCTGTATGTGTAGTGTGCAAGTAGCAGAGCTGCGTGTGTCTGTATGTGCATGAATTAGGCATGTGTGTGTGTGTGTGTGTGTGTGTATCTGTATGTTCATGTAGTAGGGCTGTGTGTGTGTGTATGTCTATGTAGTGTGTCCGTAGCAGAGCTGTGTCTACAAGTGTGTGTAGCAGAGCCAACTATTTCTATAAGCATGCATGTCTGTGTCGTGTGCATGTAGCAGAGCTGTGTGCCTCTGTATGTGCATGAATTGGGCATGTACCAGTGCTGTGTGTTGTATCTGTACATTCATGTAGTAGAGCTGTGTGTGTGTGTGTTGTACCATGTAGTGTGCATGTAGCAAACCTGTGTGTTTACATGTGCATGTACCCAGTGCTGTGTGTGTCAATATATAATTTGAAGAGGCGGAGTGTAAAAGGGGCCCATTAAGACTATTTCGACCCGGGACCCACAAAAATTTGGAGCCGGCCCTGAATCAAGATGAGCAACCAATCAGGGCCCTCCTATTTCCCCACCATTTGGGTGTGGGTGCATTACCAGTGTAGACAGGGGCCTAAGTAATGCCCCAATGACCGGCATCTTTGCAAGAACGCAAGAAAAGAAAAACCTACAAATCTTGAAATGGCTGAATTGGCATTTCTCTTCTCTTGCGTCCCCCAACCTCACTTCCAATTAAAAGAATAAACAAGCAGAAGATCATATATACCTCAAAATAGTAAACGGAAGATACAGCGATAGTTGGCTGCACACACAAAAAAAACAAACAAGCCAACAGCTCCACTGATGGAAAAAATCACGTTATTTACTACATAAGGCAAAAGAACAAGCCAATGCAAAAGCTAAATGTGACCAAATTCCACATTGTTTGTATTTTTTAGCATAATTTAATAAAATAACCTTATGGCTTTCCTGTATCAAACTTTCCAGTAGGAAGTGTATTTATTTTTCTTTGATTTCCTTTTGCAGTACAACGTAAATCTTCATTTAGTCTTTATACTAGGCGCTAGAACACAAAAGTAATGCTACAGCATGATAATGGAGCTGGCAATGATACACTTAACCATTACTCCACCGAGGCTATTAGAAATGGGAGGGAGGAGGAGTGTAGAGAAAAAAAAAAAAAAAAAGAAAAAAAGATTGAGCAAAGCTGTGCCATAAAGGGGTTAAATCGAGGGCACACACAAAGCAATGTACATTGTTCAGGGACAAGTCTAAGCGTGACACACCTACAGGCCAGACCAGACACTTCCGAAAGAGCTCGGCACAATCTGTTATGGGAGAAACATAAACCCTTAGAAGAGACTGCATCCATAACAGAGAGAAAGGCCGGGCCTCAGACACCGGCGCACACGTTTTCATTAAATATAGTAGTGGCACCTACACACCTATTGCGTTTAACTCCTACATTGCTAACATTTTACATTTTTCACCCGGTTAATTCCATGCAGTTCCCGGAAATAACTTGCAACCAAGTTTTACATACGTGGGAGTCTGAAACCAGAGCCGAATAAACAATCTTTTCCTTTTATCAAATCAGCATGGCTGAAAGCCTGCCTGCTGTGCCTGGCGTGCAGCTGGTGTCCTATAACCAGTCAATACATAGTCTATGTCCTCCATCCACGTGAGGAGCGGGAACTCGAAGCACTAATGACCTCTAATGGAATCACATACATTAGTATAGGGCAGGACATTGGTGCAGAGGGCTGGTGCATTTAGCGAGTAAGTGTAGCTACAAATCTCAAGCTCAACCATTATAAGACTACGAACAATTCGTCTCAGCACCTAAAGACAATTTAACGGTTGTTTGTAGGAATGTCAACGAGAGGTTTTTTTCTCTCTCTGAATCGCTTTATCCAAACATCACAACTTGCCACGATTTTTATTTTAAGGACTCTTGGAACACCATAACAAATCATAAAGGTTTGTAATTGGTTTCTTCAGCCAAGAATAAAAAAACTTTAGCAGCATTTGCTTCTACCCATAAAACATGGCGCATCGTATCTATGCATTCTACAGTATGGCACGTGTAGTTTTTAGAGGGAGTCTGAAGCGATTTTGGAGAAGAATCCACTTCAAATAATCACCAATTTAGGTTAGGCAACTTTTGTCATACAACCTCAACATTCTCCTGATGGAGGTATTTTGAAATAATTTTTTTAACGTATAGCACAAATTCTGATGTAAGAAAACAGCGGAGGTTCACTGAAATGATTAGACTTGGACACTTACCAATCAATGACTGGTTGAAGAAAAATGACCTCCATGGGATTTGCTATGCAATTACTTTATAATCTGATATTAGGGTTAGTAGGATCACCCCTCCACTCACGAAGCTTTAGGCTATGCTTCTATGTGCACTCAGACATTACATTTACCTGTTCCATTTTAGGAACACACAAGTGAAATAAGTGATCCGCGTCATCAGTTATGTAAATGAGAAAAAGGGGACTTAATTCACTATTATGAGCAACGAGTACATTTTATTTCACAGAACAGAAGAAAAAAAAACTCCTTCATGCCAGACTTCTTCCATTCTATAATAATCGATGGGTTCCCGTGCTTGTGTTTATATACCGATACAATGGATCACTTATTCCAATTGTCTGTTCCTTCAAGAGAAAAACAAAGTCTGAGAGGACATGTGAATGAAGTCTTTCTCTTGGGGATCCATTGAAATTACATAGGCAATGCATATATCATAATACGTACCTAGTCTACAACATCATTGGTTTTTACCAGGTCCTTCTATCAGATAGGCGCCATATTTGCAAGTGATAAACAGGGGCTGGCTGGCAAATTTCAGCCTGGAGTGCTAGCACACAGCAATGGCCTATGAGCAGTGAGCTTAAGGGGCAGAGCAGCCTCCCAGACCCACCTGACAGACGGCCAGGCGGCACCAAAACTGCTGGTTGACCACTGCTGGGGGCATCTGCCTACCTGCCCGCTGAGCCAGCCAGCCCCTGGTGATGAGCAACACAGTGCATGCAATATAAATACAACCCTGGCCATCCCAGACTTTCACAAATATATGTAGTATATATTACCAATTATCACAATTCATTAAAACATAAATTGCTTCTAATTTCCCAGGACGGACCTTATATGGTTTTCTCCTTTAAAAAAAAAAAAATACCCTAGCATCTACATAAATAGGAACATTGCAAATGGTTATGAGGAAGGTCACCCACAAACATTACATTCCACAGTCTACCCCATGGCAACTTTCCTCCGGCCTAGAAACTTTAACCCCCATCTCCTGACCTCATGCACAATCGCATCTTATTTCTCATTTGTGTGTTTTTTCACCCATTACCCAGGAGGTGAAAACTACCATAGTTACTTACGATTCTCTGACTGCAGGTCCTGCAAAAACTGTTCATCACTGTCTGGTACTTGAGCTGCACAGAAAGAGAGAACAAAAACTTTATATTACTTTTTTATATTAAATCATGTTGTAAAGTGCTAATACCATTCAGACAAACATACATAGTAACATAGTATTTAAGGTTGAAGGAAGATCTAGTTCAACCCATAGCCAACATGTTGATCCAGAGGAAGGCAAAAATATGTATATGTATATAAAGGCTTATGGAGATGGGAAATATGTGAAAAGTAGTGATGCCGGGACACCCTGCCTAGTCATCTTAAAGGGGTTGTTAACAGGGGAAAATATACTTATATTTAATTGCACAGTTTCTAAAGATCATGCAATGCCTATATAGAGTCTCTCAATCAGATTTCTTTTTTTCCCATGAAAAGAGAAAGAAAGGTCACATTTTTATCACTCTTGTGCATTTTGACATTATCATTTCATCAGTTTCTCGTATGCAGAAAAATGAAAAAGTTATTAAGTCCTCTCAATTTAAAGTACCACTCCAGCAGTGGAAAGAAAAACCTGCTGGAGTGGCGATTTTTATGTATGTCCCTGCCCCTAGTCATATGCTCACCCTCTTGCCGGCATCGCTCCAGCCCCAAGGCGCCATCTTGTGCCCGTAATTTCTAACCAGTCAGAAGTTACATCAAAAGAACTCAATGCAGAGCCAACATTAGGCCAAAACAAGGTTCCTTTAGATATGAATTGAAAAGTGACCTCCATTGCACAACTAACACTGAAGCTGTTGGCAGGTCACTTTTTGCTGCAAACCAATCAGCAAGCTGCTGCTATCCAGCCGGCATAGTGCGTGCAAACCATGCAAGGACCCCGATGTGTGGGTGGGATTAGGAGGAATGAAATCATACAGTAGGCATAGAGTGGGGGCAGGCATGTAGGGGGAGCATCACAGCCAGTGCCAACGCCCCCAACACATCCCCATGTTGCAGCAGCCGGAAGATGCCAAAAACGAAATTGCTCTGATGTACTGGACCCATAAAGGGAGGGGGCGAGTGCTGAGCACCAACTACAATTTTTATTGATTTATAAGTGATCTAAACATCCTAAAACTGTATTGGACAGCACAGCTTCATTATATTTCATCTCCCTGGAGTAATTCTTTAATCTCCTAATGACTGCTGATACGCAGAGAAATAGCAGCTGTTATGGGGTCTTAGTCCCTCATCGACATTTTAAAATGGCGATCGGGATAAGTGAATAGCGATCATTGACCATTCTACCACACAAGATAAGAATAAGGCCGCTTTCACATTCGCATTTTGAAAAGCAGCGTACCGAACGCATGCACACGGCGTTCCTATGTTTAACATGGAAACGCATGGTACCCGCATTTGGCTGTGTTCAGTTGCGCATAATTTGTGCGCCCTCCGAACACAACATGTTGCATTTATTGTGCGTTCAAGGGTGCTTTTAAGCATCCACAATCCACGAGCGTACAAAAAATGAATGGAAGTCACTGGATCCACAGTGTCCTCCGCATGACAGTGCAGGAGAACGCTGCGAATCACATTGAAATCTTTCCTGGTGATCGCCACTGATCTCCCGGGAGATCAGCTGGAGCAGCCACTGATGTCCCAGGGACGTGCGCCGCTAATCTCCCACGGTGTTGGCGCTGGAGATTTAATGAAACAGGGTATACAGGGTATGATGCAGTAAATACGACAGGACGTAAAGCAGAAAATAGTAGTCAGTTTTGGGAGGGGGAGAGGAGCTGGGGAGGTAAAAATCAAAGTTCTGAGCTGGTCTAGTTGAGGGTTGAGGTGGTCTAATTTCCAAGTTGGGGGTCACTTGTGGAGGGTTTCTGCTGTTTCAGCATACCAGGGCTCTGCAAATGCGACAATGTCTGCAACCTATCCCAGACAAATTTATGCTCCAAATATAAAACAGCGCTTTATCCTTTCAGAGCTCTGTCATGTACCCAAAAGAGCAGCCTTTAACCACCTATACGGTATCATCGCGCTTGGGAGAAATTGCCTAACAAATTATGGGGATGCTTTTTTACTATTATCCAGCTATTATCTATTAGCGCTCGCTGAGAGGCGCTGGGAGCTGGCGTCTCCCGCTGTCACATGCAGCGATGCTGCGTGTCCACTGGGCGACCATTGCCAGGTTTTAGAGCAGGTTCTAAAACCTGGTGACCATCAACCAGCGATTTATCACTAGTTGATGCACCCTGTCACACACGTCAATATCGCTGCAATGTTATGTGCAGCAGCGATATTGCAAGCGATATTGACATGTGTGACATCCCCATTAGGGGCTCTACAAATAAGATGTAGTAATGTATTCCAGCCAAATTTGTGTTGTCAAATTCAAATGGTGAGCCTTCTCTTTTGAGGTTTCTGACCACGTTGGGTCTCAGCATGTACGGAAAAAAACTGGCTAACAAATTTTGGGGGCCATTCTTTGGCTCTATCCCTTGCAACTGAAAAAATGGTGCTAAAGCAACATTTTCGAGGTATTATTCTTTCATTCCATTTTGCATCAATTTAGTTTTTTTTAACCCTTTAGGTACAAATGTTCTGACAGCAGTTTTGACGTATTTGAGGGGTGTCATTTTTAAAATGGTGTCATTTTTGGGGACATTTCAATATACTGGCCCTTCAAAGTCTGTTTAAATCTGAATAAGTCCCGAAAGAAACAGGTTTGGTAAATTTCTTGAAAAAGTGAGAAATTGCTCCTAAACTTTTAACCCTTCCAACAGCTTAACAAACCAAAATGACATTTGAAAAATGATGCAGATGTAAAGTAGACTTATGGGAAATGTGATTTGTTAATTATTTTGTCCAGCGTGACCATCTGGTTTAGGGATGTAAAAATTGAAAGTTTGAAAATGGCAACATTTTCTACATTTTTTTACTAAAGTTCTGATCTTTTCACAAATAAACTTAATAACATGGACCTAAGTTTACCTTTAACATATAGTACAATGTGTCATGGGAAAAAGGAAAAAAAAAATGTAAAAATCGCTAGGATCCACTGAAGTGGTCCAGCATTAGTTACACAAATTGAAGCTGGTCAGACTTCCAAAATTTGGCCTGGTCATTAAGGTCAAATTGGGCCCCGTCACTGAGGGGTTAAAATGGTGTGTGTGTTGTGCAGGGGCATAACTGCAATAACTGCAGGGGTTGCCTAGAGGGCACCAAAAGTCCTTTGGCCTATAGAAAGACTAATGCTATTAAAGATTTGCAATAATTGGGGGCCCAGTTGTAGCTTCTGCATCAGGGTCCAAGAGCTTCAAGTTACGTCACTATGTGTGTATGCGTGTGTGCATATATGTGTGCATGCGTTGTGTGTATATATTATGTGTGTTATGTCTCCACAATGTCCTGGACAAGAAAAAGTAGAGAAAGAAAAAAATAATTAATCCTTTGCTGTGCTTTTTAAGTGAAACAAAGTCAGGTACTGATTGAAGGGTTATGTTCTTTGTTGCCTCGTAAGCAGAAAAGTGAGCAGCACTATAGCTGAGTAACTGAAAGCTGATCAACTAGTCCTCATTTATCTAGTCATAAAACATGATCCAGATTGCCACTACAGGTCAAATCATTGCACCCTGAGCTGCACTGTTCCAAGGATGGACAGTCAGAGGACTGCTACCACTGCAGAAACAAAACACTCTTTACCTGCAGGTATGGGGGTAATCTGCAGGTTATATCCTCCCTGTAGCTGCTGCTTCAAGGTCATGAGGGCACTCCATGATTGGTTACAGTCAACACTAACTATAGATTGAGAGCACTGTAAACACTCCCTGCTCTGAAGCCAGAACAAAGAGGATAGATGTATATTTTCTTTCCCGGTAGCCACTGCTTCAGTAAAGCAGCGTCAGGATTTTAAAGGGGAACCTGTCACACACCTGGTGCTTTCCAAAGTGAAAGCACCACTGAATGCAGTGTGTATGCTGCATTCAAGGCCTTAAGGGGTCACCCATGTCTCTACCCCCTGTAACCTGTACAAAAACACTTTTATTAAGTTCTTATTAAACTAATTTCTTATTACTCGCTGTTCACAGGGTCCTCCCGCCCCCTGCCTCTTTGATTTGCCTTTTACCTGTGTGGGTCTCAGCCTCAGCATCTGAATTATGCAGGCGCACAGAGGAATTGGCAAGAGCGAGTCCCGGCTGCTGGAACAGCACATGCGCGGGAACATCATTGCTAGAGCCTGCCCTGCTAAAGTATTATGCTAGTATGCATGCAGTAGGGTGGCAATCTGGTGCTGACGTTCCCGCGCATGCGCCGTTCCAGCAGCAGGGACCCGCTCCTACCATTTCCTCGCCATGCGCCTGCGTGAATTCAGACGCTGAGGTGCAGGCACAGAGCAAGGAGGAGAGACCCACACAGGCAGGAGGAGGTTAAAAGAAAAACCTCACCAATCAGGAAAAGTATCACAGAAACACAGTCACCACTTCTGTACTTTTTACTGGCTCCTTGTTTTGGCTACAAATACTGATGCAAAACACTCACTACTCAAGGTGTGCACATGGCCAAACAGTATCTGCAGATAAACCATTTATCTGCAAATAAGTAGCATTTTTGATGGTGGGGAACCACGATTGTTCTTGTGGCGTCCCTGTGGTCTGGTGCCACAGAGATACTGCACCTAAGCCATTGGTGTGGTATCCCACTCCCAGGTAAGGAGGGGACACAAACCCGGGACATGCACACCTGCACCCAATACCCATCCCTAGACCAGGAGATCTTGGGGGACCCTATTCAGGGAGGGCTCCATCTTCAGGCTGGAGGAGGGAGTAGATAGAGGGGGTGGGGACAGACAGTAGAAGAAAAGCAGAGAGGAGTAGGGCGGAGAGAGATGAGATGAGATCAAATGAAGTTGGAGAGAGAAGAGCTGAAGGGAAGGAAGGTGAATGTCGCTCTTAGGGGAGGAGTGGGACCAGAGAGAAGGTCGCCAGGAACCTTGGACTGGAGGGACCTCGTTGCAGCTTTCTCTCCTGAGGGCATTGCTGGTAGAGCATTTTGCAAAAGGGGACCGGCCCTGAATCTAGCAACATACTTTAAGTTGAAGGTAGAAAACTAGAGGCTGCTGCACCTGTATGGGCAGAGGCTACGAACCGTGCATATTCTGTGAAATGGTAGCCATGTCTAGGGTCAGGGGATGTTTCACTGGACACCCGACAAAGCCTGCAGCTACCTGCTTGGGACACTGTGCATGAGTGTAGGGCAGGAAAGGAGAGTAGCCAGCTGGGAAGTCAACCAGGAGAGGCTTACAACAGGGTGTCTCGATGGAGTGAACCCAACTTGCCTGGGAGTTGATCAGACTGCTGACCCGGAGGACACTGTGCCCCGCTGGGCTGGACTGCTGAATTTAATTGTGAGTAAACGCTCAAGAACTGCAACCTCAGTGTCCTCCTGTATTTCCTGCGCCCTCTGTCCTGCGCCCCAACTACAAACACAATCGTCCCCATAGACTATCACACCGAACTTAGGGCCCCGTTCCACCTGTGGAGAGCAATACCATCCTGGCTGCAACACTATCTGCCCCAGTGGTTCAAATCTGCAGCGTCGGCCATCCCTGGCCTAGTACCACATGTGGAGTCAAAGAATCCTGTGTAAATACCCCCCTTCACTGCACGGCCAGGGCCACAGAGCCATATCACAGCCACCGTGACCTCCCCAGCTACCGAGTACCCCAGTTCTTGCATTCCTATTAAAAAAGGTGTTTTAAGAAATCCTACATCTTTGTGACTAATATGAACATTGGTCATGCTGTAAGGCCAGACACTTATAGACAGATGTAGAGATTGGTTAGAGCGGTTTTAGGTACAACATTGATACACTCCGAAAATATGCTCATTAGGACACAAACCAAGTACTCTCGCTAATGTTTCCTACAAACTGTTACAATATACAGTATGATGGCTGCCAGAATCCATGTAGAGTAGAATTGGAGGAAGCCTAATTTCTCCAAAGCCAGTGCAATGCATAAACTCAATACTTTCTATATGACAAAAAGAATGCATATCAGAGGGGATTCTAAAGAAATTTTTGAATATATCTGGACTACATTGCTAAATTACTTGGGAGCCCCAACATGGCTTACTGCCCATTTCTGCTAAGAAACGGTTGACTTTATTCTTGTTCAACCTGTCAGAGGTAACAGTGGAAATCGGGTTTTATGAATCTTTGTAGCACAATTCCAATTGTCTTGATTTTTTGTTTTAGGGCGAGCGCCCACGATCAGGATTAATAGGGTTTTGGACGTAGCATGTTTTTACTCTTCCAAAAGGCTGCATAGTACAGTACAAGGAAGGGGGATTTGATTTATAGAAATCCCATTCCCACCAAGCTTGTTTTTAAACACATGGTACACTGGTTTCCTATCAGCAGCATGTCAATTTCTCATGCGAAGATGGTCGCGAACAGCAGCGGATGCAGGTAAAATGCGCTGCATCCAGAACACCACAACCCTGATCGTGGGCAAGTACCTTTATACTTCTCATATCTCTTCATTATTTAAATGGTAGCAGTAAAATAAAAGTGGACGCATTAAAGAGAATAACACATTCAGGAACTGATACATCTGCACATGTAATATGCGAGTTACAATTCAATAAAACTACATGAATCATATAGTATTACATAAAATAAACTCATAGGAAGCCAATACACGTTTGTCGTCAGATGGTATGGTGAAATGAGCCATGAACGCTCCTAATAGTTCAGAGAAACAGCCAGATGTGTTGATGCATTCAATGCTGATAATCAGCCAAACAAATTCAACAACAAAAAAAAATAAATAAAAAAATAAAATATACAACATTGCTAGATCCAGTCTGTAGACCAGGGGTGGGACCCGCAAAGACCTTTTCTCTGGCCTCCTTGCAGATTGCCAGGCATTCTGCGGCTGCAAGTACTTTAAACCAACACTATCTCTGCAAGAATGCACCCACAGCGTCCATTACTGAACACTGCATGCGCTTACATTGAAAAATCACATCCTCATGCCGCCCACAGCCAGTGCTAGTGTGAGGATGTAGTCTGGGTGAGGTTGGCACGAAATGCGCTCCTCTCCCACATATGTAGAGAAGCAGCTACCCCAGCGTCACCAGATGTATGTGTATCCCCCAGCAGTGTATGTGCCCCCAGTGTGCAGAAACCCTCAGCTTCTGCAGTGATATATAGGCTGCCAAAGTTTTCAGTGATGTTTACACCCCCAGCCTACCCAGTAATTTATATGCCCCCAGCATCCCCCGCCCCCAGGTGATGTATATACAGCAGTCCCAGCATCCCCCCCCCAGGAGATGTATATACAGCAGTCCCAGCATCCCCCCCCCCAGGAGATGTATATACAGCAGTCCCAGCATCCCCCCCCCCAGGAGATGTATATACAGCAGTCCCAGCATCCCCCCCCCCAGGTGATGTATATACAGCAGTCCCAGCATCCCCCCCCCCAGGTGATGTATATACAGCAGTCCCAGCATCCCCCCCCCCAGGTGATGTTATATACAGCAGTCCCAGCATCCCCCCCCAGGTGATGTATATACAGCAGTCCCAGCATCCCCCCCCCCAGGTGATGTATATACAGCAGTCCCAGCATCCCCCCCCCAGGTGATGTATATACAGCAGTCCCAGCATCCCCCCCCCCCAGGTGATGTATATACAGCAGTCCCAGCATCCCCCCCAGGTGATTTATATACAGCAGTCCCAGCATCCCCCTAGTGATGTATATACAGCAGTCCCAGCATCCCCTGTGATGTATATACAGCAGTCCCAGCATCCCCTGTGATGTATATACAGCAGTCCCAGCATCCCCTGTGATGTACATACAGCAGTCCCAGTGTCTATGTGACCAATACACAGAAGTCCAAGTCCTAGCATCCGCAATGTGATATACATGCTTTACAAAAATAAATCACAGAATTGACTGCGCCTTAGAAAGATAAAAACCTGGAAAAGCAGATGTGGGAAGCAACAAATCGATATCACCTACTATCACAGATGCACCAACAAGAAGCAGCAACAGCCATTACATAAGGGATGAGTTAACTCTCTGACCAAATAGAACAGGACAACCTTCTGGTTGATAATTTTGTGCGCCCCTGAATGATAAAATTTAGAAATTTTTATTCCCAGGCAGAAAAATATTTTTTAAAAAAAGTTTCCCGCCCCTACTGAAGGCCATCCTCTAATGAGGGATCCCTTATTGCCCAATTTCCATCTACTGTGAATAGGGGCCTTTTAAAATCTCCTGTAATGATTGATAGGCTAGCCAGATGACCACTAGGTCAATACGAGAAGTCTCTGGTTCAAAATATGTACCTGCATTGATGGCACTTTCAATTGACCTCACATAGTGTTAACATCCCAGCAAAAAAAGTGTATAATCAGAGAATCAGCCCCATGGAGACACATGGACCAAACTCACTGACTTTGGCAAGAACCTACTCAAGACTCCTTTCTCAAAGAATGTTTTGTTACTAAATAAGGAGATGAACAATTAGCCCAAAGAGTATATAACGTGGGAGTAGAAAACTAGTGCAAGAACTTTTACAAATAAAAAAGGTATGATGGAGAGAAGTCTATGGAAGAGGACTCAATTTCTATCTTCTTCTACATGCAGTGCTGCCTCTATGGCAGGGGGTAGGGAACCTATGGCTCGTGAGCCAGATGTGGTTCTTGATGGCCGCATCTGGCTCACAGCCAAATCTATGTCCCGCCGCCATATGCATTTCCGGGTGCAGCGCTCTGTCCCTGCTGCCAAGCAGGTGGCTGCGGTCCAATCCAAAGCCAGCAGCTGGGACCCAATCAGAGGCCAGCAGCGGCAGGCCAATCTATGCAGTGAAGGCACATGCAGGAAAGAGGCCACTGCTGGCATCTGATTGGGTCCCAGCTGCTGGCTTTGGATTGGACCGCAGCCGCCCGCATGGCAGTAGGGACAGAGCGGCACCCAGAACACCGTACAGCGCGGAGGATCGGTGAGTGTGTGGTTTTTTTTTGCAGGCACCGCGGCACCATGTTGGGGGAAGATGGGGGTATTGCAAGGGGATTGATATGGGTTCTGCATGGGGATGATGTGGGGGTGCATGGGGTAGAGGGGGGTACTGCAAGAGGATGATGGGGGTACTTTATTCATCATTGGTTAGCAACAGCATAATTACGTTATTAAAAAGAAATCAGAGACTTATTGTACTTTAAAAAAGTGTTGGACTTACATAAAATGCACACATTTACTTGTATTTAGTTTTAAAAATAAAAAAACATTAAAAATAAAAGTTTTAAAATTTAAACATATTGTACGGCTCTCGGAATTAAATTTTAAATATATGTCATGATCATGGCTCTCTCAGCAAGAAAGGTTCCTGACCCTGCTCCATGTCATTAAACCATTATTGCAGGCTGTCCGCCCTTTTGTCCAGTTTATAAATACAGTGGGGACCAGGTTATTATTATTATTTATTTATATAGTGCCATTAGGTTCCATGGCGCTTTACATGAGGATAAGGGAGACAAGTACACTAAATCTAGGCGATCAGGACGTACAGGTACAGGAGGGGAGGGGACCCTGTCCACTAGGGCTCGCAGTCTACGAGGGGCAGGTGGGGATACAGTAGGATGGGGGAATGTCAGGTATGGTTGCCATTCTAAAGGACATACCTGTTGAAAAAAGAAAAAAATCTCCCTTCCCTTCACTTTGGTGGGTAACGTCACAGAGGGGTTAATACTTCCTAAAGTGGGAAAAATAAGGAGCAGTACAAAGATCGAGTCTAAAATTATCCCCTCGGTTAATAGGTTAGAGATTGCACTCTGACATTTGGGAAGGAAGTATTATATTGTCTGCTGGTCATTGAGTAACATTAGTAGAAGACCCAGCACTAAACTGGCAGTGTGACTTCCGGTGCATTCCCAAACCCCAGCCTCAGATAGCAGAAACTATTTAAAGCTGGCACATTGGCAAAGAGTACTGAAAAGTGATATAGGAAGCAAAGGATCTGTGCTAAGTAAGACGTTTCATGCACAGGGCTGGGACAGCTTTAGATGAGAAAGGGTACGCGAAAATACATTCATTTCCCACATGTTCAGCGTATGAGGATAGGCAATCTACGAAAAGCTGAGTGACAGCTCATACAGTTTTAACACAATGCCAGCATACACCATGGAAGGCTACGATACAAATCCTAAGGGGTGGGGTGGGTTCATAATGGTTGTAAAGCATTCCAATCCATGGAAAGTTTGGTGACAGCCTGTATGGCCGCATAACATTTTCCAGGAATCATCTAGCTTTTCCAAGATCCCAAGTCTCCTTATTTATACATTAGGTGAGGAATTAAGACTTTTAGGTAACTGCACAAATAAGGACCTGAATGGCAAAAGACTACCTAGGAAAGGTGGGCGGGCATCACCTCATAGGCACCTAGGAAAGGTGGGCGGGCATCACCTCATAGGCACCTAGGAAAGGTGGGCGGGCATCACCTCATAGGCACCTAGGAAAGGTGGGCGGGCATCACCTCATAGGCACCTAGGAAAGGTGGGCGGGCATCACCTCTTAGGCACCTAGGAAAGGTGGGCGGGCATCACCTCTTAGGCACCTAGGAAAGGTGGGCGGGCATCACCTCTTAGGCACCTAGGAAAGGTGGGCGGGCATCACCTCTTAGGCACCTAGGAAAGGTGGGCGGCATCACCTCATAGGCACCTAGGAAAGGTGGGCGGCATCACCTCATAGGCTTGCAAAGGAACAAGTAGTGCAGTTATTGTTTCGGTAACGCATTTGACCTATGGCTACTAGTAACATCAATATGATTTTTTTTTTTTCAACCACAATCCTTCATTTGTAAGTAGGAAATGGGGTTTCCTGTATCTATTCACATGGAAATTTAATGCATTTCTATTGTCTTCTGACCCGATCCACCCACTGTGCGCTTACAGTGGGATCATCCTTTACAAAACAAGCGTGCATGTAACCTGCAGAAATTAACCCTTTGTGACGTAACAGATACCTACGATTACAAGAGGTTATTTGTGCGTTTCTTTCCCAGTAACTGCATAAACAAACAGTACTGAGAAAACAATTAAACTGCACTATTTTAATATAGGACAGGCATGCAATGGGTTTAGGACTCATTCAGACATCCTTTTGTTCATGCAGGAGTACCATGGTGTTCAAGTCACTTATTCGTTTTTTTTTTTTTTTTTCCTGTTTGGAAAAAAAAATAAACACAGACAAAGATCATGGGAAAAAAAAATACAGCAGAAATCACAAGTTTCCTCCTGCCAAGAGGTTTGGAGTCAGGAGAAACCTTGAGAGACCCCTAAGGGTGCCGTCAAACCTGTCGACATCGCCGCCGATTACATAGGCGACGTAGGGGCGTGGCCTATTGGCGGCGACATCGCCCCTGCGTCAACTAATGTAATGGGACGATGTCGGCGCCTCTGAGTGGTCGCCTAGTTTCACATCTGTGTCCACATCCCCCCATGTAAATGGCCGCCGGCAACCTGACAGGCGACGGGAGCCATAGGCTCCCATTGTCCTGAATCGCTGCAGGGGTATTGAGACACCCCGGCGGCGATGCCGCCTGTCAGATCGCCGCGCGTCGCTGGAGGTGTCACCCCATGTTAATGGGGGACGGAAACGCTGGTGGGGCACCATAAATGTGCGTGCTCCCGCCAGTCACCACCGACATCTCTAGCGCAGTCGACAGGTGTGATGGCACCCTAAGGTTTTGCTGCAGCAAAACCACACATGTGGAAACATACCCTTTATCTACCACTACCCATAGATTTTGTAAGCCTAAGTAGACCTTTACTAACACTGCTACCTTCACCACTTAGGCCAATCGGCTGCATGTCACCTGGGTATAGGTGGCACATCTTCACTGAAAGACCAACAGAATCCCCCAGGGAAATGGTGCAGGATTTACCAGGAAAAATATAAACTATTGTGTTATTTTAATGCATTTACTGCTTTCTGAGCATTTTCAAGAAACCTCGGATAATTCCTTTAAAAAGTATTTGTCGCAAGGTTTGTGCCAACCAATCTGAGAGCAGAAGAATAAAGATAAAGAGAGCCCAATTCCATCATGTGTGTCAGTAAAGCTCCCGTCACACACAACGACACACCAGCGATCCCAACAACGATACGACTTGGTAGGGATCGCTGGTGCGTCACTTTGGGGGCACAGGTGAGATGTTAAACAGTCAGATCTCACCAGTGACTTCAGCAACGATCCGGAATGATAGGAGGTCGTTGGGAATTGTCACTCTCAGGCGTAGTATTGAGATCGTTGGTCATTGTCCCTTTCAAACACAACGATGCAGCGTTCCTAGTGGGAGTGCAAAGACCAAAAAATGACCCAGAGCACTTTGTAACGATCAGCGATCTCACAGCAGGGGCCTGATCGCAGCTAAGTGTCACATGTAGCGAGATAGTTAGCGAGATCGCTGTTACATCACAAAACCTGTGACGTTACAACGATCTTGCTAACGATCTAGTTGTGTGATGGGGGCTTTACTGGGGTGCTTTCTGTAGTTTTGATAAAATCAATATTTTTTTTATCTGCAGGAAATTATCACTAGAGGACTAGTGAACCTGCCGCCATGTAGTCCTCCATATTCATGAGCTCTGTATAACCTCGTCTCCACCGATTGGCAACTGTGTACAGTGTGATAGGCAGAAAGCTGCCAATCAGTTGTGTGGGTAGAGTTATAGATTAGCATTTAGAGAACTGGCATATGCGCAGCAGATAAAACGGATTAGCAAAACTGCAGCAAGCAGGCCAATAAGCAACATCACGGAAATCAGGGTCTCTGTTCCTATAGCATGCTGCTCTCAGATGGGTAGCAAAAAGCTGGTGACAGCCTACCTTTAAGGCAGCTACAGAATGGGGGGTGGAGGGGGGGGGGGTCAAGGCACCAACTGGCAACCAAAGGTATCAAACTGTAGCACGTACTGCATACAAATACCACAAATTAGCCAAAAACACTCGGTAAATTAACGGCACGTGTACAAGAAATTGCAACCTCACAAACTTGAATGCAACAAAGATCAAGGAACAATCTCAGGGGAGTCCTATTGACTGACTGTGCGGGTAGCAGAAAGGGTTATTATGGTGATTTGATATTGCTATAGATGTAAGTCAGTCAAATCAGAGAATTTGTTTAATATTGTATGTGCCCACAATGTAGATTTGGTACAGAAATGTCTTCACCAAATCTGTATCCTATGGCAAAAAAATGCACCACAAATGTTATGTGGATTTGGTGCAGATATGTGTCCTGCATTTTTTTTAAAGGGAGCAAACCAGCAGGTCTTAGGTCTATAAAAGTGAAGCCAGTGCCTTATAGGCACTGGGATACAGAGTGCAACCATACCTTTACTTCATTGATTCAAGGGTTTGATTGTCATAACTTTTATAAAACCTTTATCTGCAAAGAGGAGACGAACGAAGTGTGCAGCACATCGTCACTGTGGGGTTGGGTTTGTTTTACTACTTCCCTGTTTTCTCTCAGCCAAACCCTTCCCACCCTCACTCCCTGTCACTATATACCAGGCACAGGATGTCCAACATCGTGCATGGTCATAGCACAATGCCTGTCATCCTATGTGCCTGATCCTTCGGCTTCTGCTTCCCTGGATTCTCACTGCTTTTCCTGTAATCACGTGGTTACAAGCAGAAGACCCTGCCCCCTCAAGTCTGTGTGGGTCCCCAGCTGTCTACTCTCACAGACCGGAGAGGAGACCAGGACAGATCCCGGCTACTGTCATCACAGATCAGATCTGTCCCAGTCTCCTCTTCTGCTTTGACTGCAGTCTGTGAGAGAGACAGCTGGGGATGCACACAGACTGGAGGGGGCAGGATCTTCTCCTGCTTGTGATCGGGGTCTGTGACTGGGATGAGAGAAGATAGCTGGGGATGTGCACAGACTGGAGGTGGCGGGGTCTTCTGCTGGTGACCATGCGATCGCAGACCAGAGAAGCAGTGAGAAGCCAGGGAAGTGTGGTGCCCGCAACGAGTGTGTCACAGGAGGGTATTGCATCCCTGACTGAAGATGCAATATTCTCCGTCTCAGCAGTGACATGGTTAACACTCAGAGCTCCATACCCTACATGCACCATCAGAATAGAGGGCCAATCAGGTCCTGGTGGGCGGAGTGTAGGAGTAGAGTGTAGGAGAAGGAGAGGTCGGGGAGGAACATAGGAGAAGAGGGCTCTGCACAGTTCCGTGCAGCCCTACGGACCACCTACCGGTTGGCGCCGTTACCCGGTGCCTCACAACCGAAACCTGGGCGACCATCTAGGTGGGTCAAACTATACCCGCGCCCATCAACAACCGGATCACTGGTTCCGAAGCTAGCAAGTTGTTCATCACTGCTCAGCAAACCAGAAGTGGAGGGACTGCTCTCTAGGAGCACCTCACTGCAGCCGCAATCAGAGCAGTCTTGCCAGCGGAGTACCCACCAAAAGGAATCAGGCTCCCCTCACACCGGGCAGTAATTACACCGGCAGGGCAATTGAAGTAGCCTCCTTGTACCCAAACTGGTGCAATAAGTCGACATCGGCAAAAATAGAACAGAAGTAGAATGGAGGAACACCGCGGAGCTCTGAAACAATACCAGTCCTTGCTGAGACCACCCAGTCCGTTACCGGTTGATGTATACCCTGTATCACCTGGCCGGTTACAGTAAAAGACACGTTACAGAGAACACTGGTGACTGTGCTTCTTCAGAACCGTTTAACACCGCATGCTAGTAACTACAAAGCTGCCATACAACATCAGGTGCAGCTCCTGGCTCCGGGACTCCCGCTCGTCCTGTGGGAAGCGTCCCATCTTGCTGCCGTACATCCCCCGGAGGCCCAAGCAGCGCCGGTGAAATCACCGGAATTCCCGCAGGTGGCGTCACAACAAGAATATTTTACCCTCATCTGTTCAGCCAACCGTTATTGATCTGGACCGTCAAGCCCCACAGCCGCGGAACTGCGACAGGAAGAAGCAACGCCTGCGACGTGAAGACCCAGCTACGGTGAGTCAGAAGCAGGAGAGGCAGGTGAAGGCGGGACGGAGCGAGTGATGCGCTCAGGCACACAGGACGCCTGACATTGTGCTATGACTATGCACAATGTCAGATGTCCTGTGCTTGGCAAAGAGTGACAAGGAGGAAGGGAGAAGGTTTAGCTTAGAGTGATAAAATAAACTCAAACCCTCATAGTGACGCTGTGCTGCACACTTGGTTTGCCTCCTCCCCTCTTTGCCATAACTTTTATAACCGTTTTCTCTGCAATCAAATCTTGAATCATTGAAGTAAAGGTATAATTGCCCTCAGTATCCAGAGCCTGTGAGGTACTGGCTTCACTTTATAGCCCTAAAACCAGCTGGTTGGTGACTTTAATGAACTCAATGGCTGGAAGGGCTGAAAAATGCAGACAAATCCGCACAAACAATCAACAAGTTGCACTAAAGCTGCAAGGAAAAAATAAGCAACATGTGCAACAACACTTTAGGATTCTCATGCAGATGCATGCAGATTTGTGACAAATGTGCATAAAAAAATGCACCATCTGCACACAGGCATATTCCATACTCCTAGGCTTACAGGGATGTTCCTTTTCAGCCAAGTTTTCACATTTTCTGTCTGTGGTTCCATAGTTTATGTCGACCTCCCTAATATAAGGAAATCCTTTGAGGTCGGGGTTATCTCTGTCTGTGGTGGTTATTAATGTGGCTGCTGAATCAATGAATCATGCTAGTATCTAAAAGGCCAAGACAAAATTACTCTAAAAAAAGTCTTGTCTTCACTTGGTGTAGTTACATTTTTCCTTGATAGGGCTATTTATTACCTCCTCAGATGTCTTACAATGTAATCTGTCACATTTATGGACGAGCGGTTCTTTACACCAGAGCTATAATTACATTTCACATTTTGTCTCGGGCCTTAACTGCTAGATACCAAATTAATCTGGAGCGGTTACAGTAAGAAGGTAGCACCTGGTTTTCTGCACCTAGGGGACGCCTCAAGGATACAGAGGGAAGGAGGGGACTATAGAATCTGATTCAGAGTCCCGGCATGGACAGCAATGTATGTCTAGAACAATAAGATGGTGGAGGGTTAAAATGCTCATGTACTCCGAGTAATATCTTGAATTATTAGTCTGGCTTTAGGAACACAGTGCATGTAGCCACGTCTTTGAACAATTAGGCCAGAGCTCCCCAATGCCTTTATTACTGGCAAACAGCTTCTCACTGTCATTACAGAACTCTCTATGGATTCGGTTAGACTGGCTCCTAGACTCGACAGCGTTTCGCCACGCCAGGTCTGAGGTTTCTTTTATAGCAGGTAGGAGGAGGGCGCAGACTGGGTGGGCCAAGGCTTTGGAGAGATTTATATTTAACATGCTGTTAAAGAAAGCCCTGCCTTTAGGGCTACTATTATTCCATAAAGATATAAAAAATGGCATAATCTGAAAAGCAAATATTTCATTAACCAAAAGGGACCCCAGAGAATTGTGTATGTTTTATGCTCTCGGGTTTTGATCAAGTTTCTAGTCTTTTATTTGGACTGAATAAAACACTCAGGTTTCATTAGCCAATGTCAACGTTAGTAGCCATTTAATGAAGCATACATTATTGGGATTCAATACAATAATCTCAACTATAACCTTTAAATATACTGCATTAAAATGTGGCTCCATATTGGCACATGAGCCTCCGAATTCTGGAAGTCAAAACTACAGATCATATTTTTGGCTGACTGAAGTCTCATCTAGGGGTGTGGAGTCTGAGTCTACGCCCATTTTGGTATAAAATGGACTGACTCCTAACATATATAATGAATTGGATGCATTAGTTCAATGCAATATCTACTGAATATTATTATTATTAATATGTTCTATCTAAATATCTTGATTATTGTATCACAGATTAAAGTTTGATGTTCATATTGTACTACAATAAATGTATCACTTAAACATGAGACATATGATAGAGTCGGAGTTTAGTTGCCGGATTCTGGCAAATTGAGGAGTAGGAGGTTTGGCGAACTGACACTACAGCCCTGGTATAATCATTGTACATTCTCATAAAACTTACAATATTAGCACTCATTAATATTTGTTAATGAATACATAACCTAACCAATCCATCAATGCATCTATATATGTGGTCAGTCCATAGAGATGACCTTTTGAATGAGGGGATTTCTACTACAGCTCATAGAAGAGTACCTGGGTATGGAACCAGCTTTGATAGCCTTTTAACATAATAAAGCATATAAAAATGAGTTCTCCATGGGATAAGGATAGTCTTAAGAAAACATCTTTAACATGTTTTAAAGATCACATCCAGGAGCAGTGATTTACATGAATGGCCACAAGAAAACAGTATGTACCCCCCAAGGCTGTAGAGTCAGAGTAGGTGCCCATTCTGGGGGGGGGGGGGGGGAGCCAGTCAGATTCAGGGAAACTGAGAAGTTGGAACCATGAGTCGGATATGTGGCTTACCGACTTCACAGCCATGCTTATGGAGTCTCTGTCCATTTTGGTGGAGTTGGATTCAGGGAAACTGAAGAGTTGGATGTTTGGCTTAAGGCCCCGTTACACAACACAACATCGTTCAAAAGTGACGTGTTCAATGATATTGAAACGACATCGTTAGTGCGCTGTTGCGTGTAAACAAACGATTCAACTACGATCGTCAAGTTGAAGTTGATAGGTTTTTGAACATGTTCATAAACCCGACAATTTCAACTCAACCAACCTGCTGCCTCGTACTGTGTGACACTGCGATAATGTCACGGACGACTTCGCCCATTCACAGCAATGAGCAGGGATCGTTTGCGGGTTTGGCAAACAATCCCTGCTCACATCGTTGGTGAGTTGTCCGCGAAATCTATACGTGTGACATGTCAACAGCGATGTTCAATGGATCTCAAAAACAACCACGCATCCACGAGATCGCAGCCAACATCGTTACGTCGTCCCGTGTAACGAGGCCTTTACCAACTCCACAGCCCTGGTACCCTCACTGATCTCTATGGCATCTGATATTATAGATATTTCTAGACTTATCTAATGAAGTACAATATTATAAAATCCAGAGGAATGACATCCATCCCCACAAAAAGATTTGGAGAAATTAATACTAGAAAGTCGATGATCTTCTATTGCCATGAAGTCAATGTTGACCATGAAGCACAAAGTTGGCCCAGAAATGGCATAAAATACCAGCAGAAGACCAGCAACACCCTACAGGAGAGGTTATTCCACATAATCCAGCCTTCAGCTCTCTTCTACTGCAACAGCCACATGAAAGCTCATAAAGTCCTGGGGAAAGAATCACAGATCATGTGCAAATTGAGCCAGGGGGGAGCAGAAAGTTGTTTAACATCCCTTAAAACTACTTTCCAAATTGTCTTTTTCCATCCGCAAATGCCAGAAATCCTTTTACTAGTAACTACAGCTTAATGTGTCCTGTTTTTCATAAATGCTGATGTTGGACTTGCTTTTTTAACAAGTAGAACTGTATAAAACAAGGCAATCCTGCCCAAAAACTTCCATTACTCCAATGTTTCCAAATAGGAAACTGAAAAATAAACGTCTGCTTAGGTCCTCCAAAAGCATATTAAAATAGGAGCACCTGCAGGGCTATCAATGTGCAGTGGCAGCACAACAGTGGAAACACCGGCAGACCTGAGCCTTGTAGAGCCCTGGGTCCAGAACTTTGAACCAGATGCCTGCAAGAGATTCCAGGAACCAAAACAAGCTTTAAGACATTTAAGGTTCAGGAGTTTGTCCATTTGTCTGTAAAAAGAATTACCGTATATACGTGCAGAAACTAGGTTAAAAAAGTGTAGAAATGTCATTTAGGGTTTCTGATCAGTGTCAAGAGTTTCATCAATAGCTCCGCTTTTAAGCCCGTCATACTAAGCGAGATCGCTGCCAAGTCAAAAGTTTGGTGACGCAACAGCGACCTCACCAGCAATCTCGCTATGTTTGACACTTAGCAGCGACCAGGCCCCTGCTGTGAGATCGCTGGTCATATCAGAGTTGTCTGGACCATTTTTTTGATCGTTGGGGTCCAGCTGGGCAGCATACATCGGTGTGTTTGACGGGGACAATGACCAACGACCTCGACACTACAGGTCTGAGAAACAGGGTCCCAACGACCTCCGTATCATTCCAGAGTGTTGTTGCGTTACTGGTGAGATCTTACTGTTTGACATCTCACCAGTGATCCCGACAGCGACGCAACAAAGATCCCTACAGGTCGTATCGCTGTCAGGATCGCTGGTGCGTCGCCAAGTTTGACGGTACCCTTACTTTAGGAGTTTCACCAGTATTTCTAAGAAAAAACAAACAAATTAAAACAATGGAGGTTTCTCTTTCAAATCAAATAGCCCCATGAACAATGGAAAACATACAGATGGCATCAGAGTGCTACTTTTTTAGAGCCTCCATAACTTTCATAGGAAAGTTTGACTCAACACATGTCTATATTTTTGTACTGATCATAAGGTCCAAAGAAAAAAAAATTTAATATGTTAACTACTCCATAAACTATCATATAAAATCACTAATTGGCTGCAAAATCATTTCAGAGAAGATATTAGTTACAAGATGTGGCCACAGACTATAGCCAGAGACAAGACCTGTCCGGTGTCACCCCCGGCCAAGTTTTTCCAGCGCTGCTCCATGCGATTTAAGGCCGCTTTACACGTCACGATAACACAACTATGATAAAAAGTCACGTGGTACGGGCGTTGCAGTTGATATCGTTCGTGTGTTGTGTTGTGTAAATGGGCAACGCAACTCAAAAACAATGCAACTACAATATCGTTTGTGAATTGTGCATGCTCTTCAACCGTGCAATATTGGCCTGACAATCTGGCAGGATCGTGCTGTGTAACAGCGCAACTACGATTTGGAGTGCAACTTCCCCAATTCACTCAAAATGTTAATTGGTCGTTCCCAGAGTTGCTCAGACGCAGTGTACGACATCGTAGTTGCGTTGCCTGCCGATATCTCCCTGTGTAACATCTCCTATGCGATCTTGCACAAGTGGCAAAAACGTGCGCGCTCCCGTGAAGTTGTATGCAATATCGGAACGAAAGCCACACATTCCTATGTAAGGGCACATACACACCGAGCAAGATGCATGCAAGATACTCCCTTGAGTCTCGCATGACTTACACAGAATGGCCGCCGCCTCTCTGGACAGGAGGGTGTCAGCTGCATAGAAATCCAAGCAGCTGACACGCTCCTGTCCAGAGATGGCGGCCGTTTTGTGTGAGTCACGCGAGACTCATGTGAGTATCTTGCATGCGAGTCTCACTCAGTCTGCATCTGTCCTAAGGGGTAGTTGAGAGCTGTTGGCCTGAATAGATTGTTCAGCTGAGAGCAGCTGAATATGCTTAAGGTCTTTAATAATTGGAAACCTTTGGTCTATAGCTTGCTAATGAGCTAGGGCTTATTAATTTGAGATTCAAAACAAAAAAAACAATCCAATAAAATGTCATTCACAACCAAACAGTAAAGTCTATCATGCTTCATTTTTCCTTTTTGAGAAAGGCTACAGTAAGCTTTCCCTGGGCTAAAATTGCTACTCGCAACCAAGAATCAAATCGCAACTGTATGGTAGTTATAGAAGATAATCACTAAACCGGAGGACACTAGCATTAAGGATACTCAACCATAAAATACATTTGTTATGGGATTCTGTGGTTTATAACATCTACTTATATAATCGGGAGTTGGGCACTGTAGCCCAATCCCAACATGCTTTGCGCGGGACTGCGAGTGATGACGCGCAGCGTCATCACGAGCCGCAGACCCGCACTACTCTAAAAAAAAAAAAATCCTCACCTCTACCCGAGCCCGCGCTGTCTCCCGCCCTCTCCCGCCGTCTTCTGCCGTGTTCCGCTAGGCTCCCGGTGGCTGTGCAGGCTCCCGGTGCCTCCAGTGATCTTCTATCTACTGAGACTGAAGGACCTGTGGTGATGTCACAGTCACGTGACACCAGCTTACTCCAGCCAAATCGCGGGTCACGTGACTCTTACATCACCACAGGTCCTTCTGTCTCAGTAGATAGAAGATCACTCCAGGCACCGGGAGCCTGCACAGCCACCGGGAGCCTAGCGGAACACGGCAGAAGACGGCGGAACACGGCAGAAGACGGCGGGGGCTCGGGGTGAGGTGAGCATAATCTTTTTTTATTTTTTTTAACCCCTGCCTTGCACGAGCGCACCACAGACACCTGTATACTCCACCACCACACACGCCTCTACACTCTGCCACCACCACACACGCCTGTATACTCCACCACCACACACGCCTGTATACTCTGCCACCACACACGCCTCTACACTCTGCCACCACACACGCCTGTACACTCCACCACCACACACGCCTCTACACTCTGCCACCACCACACACGCCTGTATACTCCACCACCACACACGCCTGTATACTCTGCCACCACACACGCCTCTACACTCTGCCACCACACACGCCTCTACACTCTGCCACCACACACGCCTGTACACTCTGCCACCACATACGCCTCTACACTCTGCCACCACCACACACGCCTGTATACTCCACCACCACACACGCCTGTATACTCTGCCACCACACACGCCTGTACACTCTGCCACCACACACGCCTGTACACTCTGCCGCCACCACACACACACACGCCCTGTACACTCTGCCCCCACCACCACACACGCCTGTACACTCTGCCCCACCACACACACCTGTACACTCTGCCGCCACCACACACGCCTGTACACTCCACCACACACGCCTGTACACTCTGCCGCCACCACCACCACACCGCCTCTACACTCTGCCACCACCACACACGCCTGTACACTCTGCCGCCACCACACACGCCTGTACACTCTGCCGCCACCACCACACACGCCTGTACACTCTGCCGCACCACCACACACGCCTGTACACTCTGTCGCCGCCACCACACACGCCTGTACACTCTGCCGCCACCACCACACACGCCTGTACACTCTGCCACCACCACACACGCCTGTACACTCTGCCGCCACCACACACGCCTCTACACTCTGCCGCCACCACACACCGCCTGTATACTCTGCCGCCACCACCACACCTGCCTGTACACTCTGCCACCACACACACGCCTGTACACTCTGCCACCACCACACACGCCTGTACACTCTGCCACCACCACACACGCCTCTACACTCTGCCCCCACCACCACACACGCCTGTACACTCTGCCGCCACACCACCACACACGCCTGTATACTCTGCCGCCACCACCACACACGCCTGTATACTCTGCCGCCACCACCACACACGCCTGTATACTCTGCCGCCACCACCACACACGCCTGTATACTCTGCCGCAACCACCACACACGCCTGTATACTCTGCCGCCACCAGCACAGACGCCTGTATACTCTGCCACCACCACACATGCCTGTATACTCTGCCACCACCACAGACGCCTGTATACTCTGCCGCCACCACCACACCCGCCTGTATACTGTGCCGCCACCACCACACCCGCCTGTATACTCTGCCGCCACCACCACACACGCCTGTATACTCTGCCGCCACCACCACACCACCTGTATACTCTGCCGCACCACCACACACGCCTGTATACTCTGCCGCCACCACCACACACGCCTGTATACTCTGCCACCACCACACACACCTGTACACTCTGCCCCCACCACAGACGCCTGTATACTCTGCCGCCACCACCACACCTGCCTGTATACTCTGCCACCACCACACCTGCCTGTATACTCTGCCACCACCACACACGCCTGTATACTCTGCCACCACCACACACACCTGTACACTCTGCCACCACCACAGACGCCTGTATACTCTGCCGCCACCACCACACCTGCCTGTATACTCTGCCACCACCACACACCGCCTGTACACTCTGCCACCACCACACACGCCTGTTCACTCTGCCACCACCACACACGCCTGTACACTCTGCCGCCACCACCACACATGCCTGTACACTCTTCCGCCACCACCACACACGCCTGTACACTCTGCCGCCACCACCACACCCGCCTGTATACTGTGCCGCCACCACCACACACGCCTGTATACTCTGCCGCCACCACCACACACGCCTGTACACTCTGCCACCACCACACACGCCTGTATACTCTGCCGCCACCACCACAGACACCTGTATACTCTGCCACCACACAGATGCCTGTATACTATGCCACCACAGACACCTATATACTCTGCCACCACCACCACACACACCTGTATACTCTGCCACCACCACCACACACGCCTGTATACTCCACTACCCACAGACCCACCTGTATACTCTGCTACCCACAGAGCCGCCTGTATACTTTACTACCCACAGAGTCACCTGTATAATCTCCTACCCTCAGAGCCGTCTGTATACTCTGCTACCCACAGAGCCCCCTGTATACTCTGCTACCCACTGGCCCGCCTGTATACACACAATTCATTTCACCCTGCTCCCGATGCAATTGCATCGGGCCTTTTTACTAGTATAAAATAAGGCACAGCTCTCCTGTTTCGAGGCAGGATGATGCAATGTGAGGATTTAGGCTGGCCTTTGCCAAAGCATAACAACATACAAAAAATAAAGTCAGGACTCATAATACGGAGTTAGAGTCGCTGCCAGCAAGTAACCACAAACATGTAGGCATTTCCATTTTAGCTCGGCTTTCAAGAAAAAAAAAAAAAAACGGTAAAAAGGAAACATTCATACACAATATAAAAACAGAAAATAAAAATGATAAAAAAAACTGAATATAAAATTAAATTTGAGAGTCATTAAGTCAGATGAGGAGGTTTCTGGAACTGCTCATTTTTCTGGGAAAAAAAATAAGTAGCACCATGAAGGCAATGTTCATAGAACAGTAAGGTTCCATCTAGAGAGGTTAAGATTGCATCAGAACATGTTTTTACACATGTGATTAGCATAGACTTCATTTGTTTTATGGCAGACATTGTCAAAACATTTGTCAAAAAGATTTTGGGGAATTTCTAGACTTAGGCGGCCGTCACACGCAACGATTTCTTGCCCGATATCGTTTAAGCGATCTCCTTTTTGATCGCTTAAGCGATATCGGGCAAGAAATCGTTGCATGTAATCAAGCGATTTACGATGTGAAATCGCTTGATCGTGACATCGCTGATCTGAGCTCCGGTTCTCAGATCTAGCGATGAACGATTTAACGATCTCCTTCATCGTGGTGTATAACACCACGATGAACGATCTCCCAGCGGCAGAGCCTATGCTGGGAGATGGTAACTATGGTACACTTCGGGTAACTAAGCGACGCGCGGCGCCTAGTTACCCGATGTGTACCATAGTAACGAGCGAGATCGCGGATCCACATCGCTGGTGAGTCTGTCTGTGTGACATCTCACCAGCGATGTGAGCGATATTGTAAGCGATTGCGCGTGCACGTGATCGCTTACAATATCGCTAGAGATATCTCAGCGTGTGACGGCCGCCTTACTTATTTAAGGAAAGTTCAATTCAGCCCTTATTAAAGCTTTGACCTAATAAGCACTTTCCTTATCCAACGTGGATAATCCAATTCTCAAGAACAAATAAAAAACCATAATTGACTAAGGGCGACTTCACACTGCGGTTAGGTCCGGGGCTGTACCTGACAGCCCCGGGACTGGATCAGCACACAGAACTCACGGCTAGCTCGTGAGCCGCGGTCCTGACCTATCAGCGGCGGCAGCTTCGTGCGGCAGCACACCAGACCGGAGGGCAAATTAGCCCTCCAGTTCTGTGTGCTGATCCAGTTTGGGGCTGTCAGGTTCATCCCTGACAGCCCCGGACCGGACCTGACCGCAGTATGAAGCCGCCCTAAAAGAAGGAAATCTTGACTCAAAAACGGCATCAGCCAATTATCTCTACTCCCTTATAAAAATGATGGACTAGGGAAAGATTTGTAAGGACTGACAATAAAAATGACAACTATTTTAGAAGACTTAACATTTCCACTTCAATAAAATGCAAGACCTAATCTAAAGTGGAGCTTAATTTTTTAAACCAAGTAGGAGTTGACACTTCACCGTGCAAAGAAGACATCTCTGACCTGATATTCTTGAGCTTTTGAAAACCCAAGATTCTAGACAATCCAACAGAGTATGCTGAGAGATGTAGGTTTCCAACACCTCGAGAGCATCAACACTTACATTCAAAACAAGTTGGTCAAACTATGGAACACGAAGACATTCAATGGAGGTTATCTTTTTTTTTTTTTTTTTTTTTTTAAGTTGGGTTCTACAGTTTAGTTGTCTTCACTTTAGGCAGTGTACACTCAAATAAGCTTCAGGCCACTGACCACATAATTTAGAAACTTTCACCATTAACCAAATCAAACCCCTGATCACCCTCAAATGCAATAATGTTAGAAGGGAAAACCAAGGAAGTAAGCTTGGGTAAGCACAATTATTAGCACATCAAAGGGAATGTCACTTGTAGACCTGAGGAGTTAGTGCGCTATTGTCCCGTCATCACCTAGTTCTTCCTGTTCTTGGAGACCTCCACTACAGTCTTAAGGATTTGCTCAAGCTGGGATGAAGTCTAAAGGCCCAACCAAATGGTTAAGAAAAGACAGATCAAAGGACAACAGCAAGTCAAAGCATCTAATCTAACTGATGGACAAAGTCTATGGCTTATTCTGAAGATATGATGCATACAAGATACGTGGTATATAAAGTATAGATTACATACGTGAGGTGTATACTCGACCCAAATGGTCTTTATATTAAGATATTGAACTGCACAAGCAGAGGTTTATGAATAGGTCAAGTCACATAAAAATCAACTATTTAAAAGGTTTTGTTATTGTATTGGTGTATACTACAACATTATATGGTGGAAGTGTTAGCCAGTAAAAAGGTTTATGTCCAAAAATTACATAAGACATCACTATTAGAACACTTGACATAACAGGACTTGCATTAGTTATTGTATTTGATAATGTACATGGTATAATAACCAGATTTCAGTTTTAGGCTCAAATTCCAAAAAGTTCTACAATAAATATAAATAAAATGTAGAATCCGCAAAAATATAAAAAACCATACCTGAACTCAACTAAATAAAATGCATATCTAGAGGTAAAAATCAACCAGGGTTAAATATCATCAAGCCAAATTCCTTTCATTAGATAGATCTCACAGGAGGCTTGGTGCTGATCGAAAGGTTTCTAGATCTACAGACAATATTTAGTGAAATGATGGAAGACGCTCAGCTGATCTACTGGCCAAGTGTCAGCATTTCTCAATGTATTGGTCAGAGTGACAGGATCCATCACCGAGTCTTTCAATCTGTGGTTACATAATCCTCAGACAGTGGGGCCTGACGACCCCATGTATCTACTATCTGTACGAAATTATAACTAAAAAGTAAAAGACAAACATCTCCATCAACATTAAGTCTATAAAAAAACTCAACGGCTCCACCAGTTAATCACACATGAAAAGCCAAAGCAAACCAGACAGATCCAAGCAAAAAACGGAGTTCACCTTGATCATCAACCCTGTTGCTACATATGTATATACACATATATATATGTTATAAACTGGTATCCCAGCAATATCATAACACTGCAGATCACGTGCTCCTATGTCAGCAAGGGCAATACAGATCTCAAAGCAGATAAGAGCAATCTTAAATCAACACTACAATCTAGGAGTTCTACCACTTCCCATATCTCTGCAGACACTTGTAAATGAAGATTTTCTGAACTGGAACTTCAAAGACTCCAATTAAAGACCAAATGCATAAAAAACACCAGTGGAGACATTGAAATACTTAACAAGAAGTGTTACATCTGAGCGGTTTCTGTGATTGTCAATCACATACATAACCATTAAACTTTATTTGCCCTACATCACAGAAGCCCTTAACTTGACTTCTCAAACTGAAACGTATGGAAGATGGATGAAACACAATTGGAAACACAGCTAAAGTACTCAGTGTTTTCTGTAACTCAAGCTTGCCACCAGTATTTACTGTAACCCCATTACTTGAAATAAAACCCTTTATGAGATGATTAAACTTTACTAGAATATCAACATAAACGAACCTACAACCTGTAGTGAGCCTCAGTCCACTATGCCGCCGCTCGACTAGCTGCACCGTCTCCTATTGTATCCTCACCCATCCCTTGTATACTGGGAGACCTCGCGGGCAGGTTCCTCTCTCCTCACCTGCTGCATCCTCCCGCATCCCTTGTAGACTGTGAGCGATTGTGGGCAAGGTCCTCTACCATCACCTACCGGTATCCTCACCCATACCCTTGTAGACTGAGCTATTGCGGGCAAGGTCCTCTAACCTCACCTGCCGTATCCTCACCCATCCCTTGTAGACCGAGCTATTGCGGGCAGGGACCTCTCTTCTCATCTACTCTACTGCATCCTCACCCATCTCTTGTAGACTGAGCTATTGCGGGCAAGGTCCTCTACCCTACTGTTCCTTGTATTGTTTATAATTATTGTACTTGTCCATATATGGCCCTTTTCACATGTAAAACACACCATGGAATAAATGGCACTATAAGAATAAATAACTATTGATATACTAAATATCAGATAACACCTTTTGAGAGTTATGAAACCTGACAATGTAGGCTTCAGACCTAATGAGCTCTACGAGACCATTTTTGCTGGAAACCTTATGCAATGACTACTATCCCAGTACCTGATTTCTTGATCATGGTTCCGTTTAATGTCAAGGGAGTTGCTTGATCTTAACTCTTCAAGAACAAGACTTGAATTAATATAAAACTGGTAACTCACAATGGATTATCAATAACCACAGATACTGGCTGAACAAGATTGAAACCAACATGCCATGGGTCAACCAAGGTGGCTACCCCGCACAAAGCAAAAGCCCCAATTTGCAAGTTATGGATATATACCACATCTGGAATGCCATTAACAACAAATATTTCTAGCTTAAATATATTAGATAGAGGTCTACCGATTGCATGTCAAACTGTGGCATATCCCGTCTTCCTAGCTTATTGGAGTGGGAAAAGATGAAGCCCGTGCATTCCAGTGAATGACTTATTACAGCAAAATAGAGGTATAATCTATAGTTCAAGTGGGAAACCCATAGAAAATATGAATCCATATTTAATGGAATAGGTCATACAATATTAACATAGAAAAATAAAATATTGAAGTCTTTAATTCATTGTTGAATGTGTGGAGAACGCCTTGACACAAACTCTTGTATAACAAGTGTTTATTGTATTTCCTTTCACACCTCGAGCCATAAAATTAGCATGGGCTATAGGTTATATAACATGGTAGGTCAAAAGAGCACAGATAATGGAAAAACACACTGAACATGGCAAAGTTCAAAACACATAATAGACACTAATAGAAGTAGCAAAACACTTAGGACTCCGGTATTACTAACTAGATTAAAGAGAAAAAAAGCTAAAGAATAACTTTTTATATACAGTATATAAAATAAAATAAAAAAAATAAAATAAAAAAAAAAACACACAAAACAACTATTAGTGAAAAAAGCTAATAAAAAGGGATATCTGAAACAATTCAAAAAAAGAAAAAATCCTGACACGACAGGGGAATCAGACCCAAAAGCCGAACCTAAAAATGCTGCAGTGCTGGAAATATTTCAATCTGCAAATGACACTTCTAAAAGGTTAATCAATATACCATCAGGAAAGAAATTCTATATACCCGATAGTGTAATGATGCAATTATATGTGCACTAGTCCCAAAGTAGCCCTAAAAAGCTCATACTGAAAACAAGACAATAAAAACTATTATTATTACGACTGCCACATGTGACTCCTACCTTGATAATACATCAACATATGTCAATAGAACACAACCATCACCAGAAATGGTCAGAAGAAAAGCAACAGATGATACAAAAACCTACCGGTGATATCAAACCAAATGGAGACTGGGGCTCGAAGAGATTTGGTAATCCCAATATTAAAGAGCATGGCGTCGGAGTCACCAGAATGAGTCCTTTGAGGAAGACGCAGGAGGTTCATGTCCCAACGTTAAGGGACTGGCAGTGCCAAACACCAGTTCCCAACTTCTCCATTATTATAAGTGGTTCATGGAGACCGGCATGCTCACCTGCATTAGAATTGACAGTCCAGTGTCTGACTGTATAACACCCCAGCGACAGTATAGAAAAAGCTTGTATCAGTGAACCAATTACTTAAAAGGTAAGAATCATTAGTCCTGAATCTTCATTAGTCTTTTTAACTCCTTCATGGAAAACGTGAAGTCATTAAAGGATTCAGATGGGTTCTTGCCGTGGAAGGACAATGCATTAATTCGAGCTTCATTGGCCAGAACAAGCTGGACATAGACCAAAAACAGTTAATTATACACGATTTCCATGACGGCAAAACCCGACATACACCTGACAACTGGATTTAACCCTCTAACCTGTCAGATCATGCCAATATATAGAGAAAATAGAAATACACAATTTTGGAGTATTGAACAATGGCGAGTATGACCAAGCTCCAGAACAGGTCAAATTAAGAGGGGTCCCATTTAGGTATAAATCAGGACAAATCACAAGTCTTTTGGTTGAGCCTTTGGGGATTTTGGGAACATTGATCAAAAAAGGCGGAATTGATTCATTGCTTACTATCGACAACTTATGTAGGCTTCTGATGTCTTCCGGACTAAACCTTACCAAACTATTACTTCCTAAACACTAGAACATACATGAATCTTAGGAAATAGCCTACACTAGTATAACAAATAGTCAAGATATTAATCCCGAAATATAGTTTAAGCTTGACGCAAGTAGGAATAGAAGTATTCTCTACAATAAGGCACTAAAAGTGGCATTCGTTTCATAGTGAACAGGACTGGATAATCCCAAGTAGCCAAGGATATTTTACAACCAGCACCTATCTTATGAACTAGAGTATGGCTGAGGCCAGTAAAAAGTGCCAAGTGGCCTCTGAAGATGGAAATATTTTTGATCATCATGTTCTCAATTACATTCTTTAAAATGTTGCCCCTTTTAGATTCTTGATGGCAAAATAAGTTGAAAAGAACTAATAATGAGGTTTTAGGTTAAGGCTGTATTCTCACCGAGTTCACATCTGCAGTAGCTAATGGTTGGGGTCATGGGCCATGAGATGGAGAAAAATGCTTTATCATCAATACACATAGCAAGCTAAAATAATAAAGGGACTGCTAAGATCAGATTGTGGGTCTTATTTCCATATTTTCTCGGGAGGGGTGGGATAATGGAATCAGATTCACATTGGATGGTAGAGAAGGGAGTACATCTGCCATTAATGGATTACACACTTCGGCCTGAAAATATTCACATCTTAGCCGTGTGAGAGACAATAGTATCGGCCTTAAGTCAAAGTATGTATAATATTGTGTGAACATATCCTACACGTACAGCAGAGCGGAGTTAAAAGGTTTAACTAGAAAGGCAGAATGGATGACGGACCTTGATAATGGCACTACACAATCGAAGATTAATATGGAGTCCACGATGACCCTCATAATATGACACTGGCACAATGGCTTGAGCCAAGTCTATATACTGATAGAGACATCACAAAAAGCAATAAGGAGCTCTATACAAGACATAGCACAGTACAGAAGAAGTCAAACCCTGCGTGACCATTGACCGGAACACAGAATGCCGTCTAGGGGACACCGGGCTGTTACATTTTGTCATGTAAATCTGTTCTAGTTAAATTATAGAGATTAGAAACTTTATAGTCAAAGGCAGCTTGCTCCACATCACAATGCTCCAGCATTAATTTGCCATAGGCATGAACCCTCATGGTCATTTCCTGTGTTAATGTACTCCATATGTTATTGTCCAATTGTCCTCATAATGGCATCAAAAATTCATTTACCATAAGAAAGCCGTCAGGAATCCAATATCTACTTATTCTCGCTAACCGGTTAAACCAACATTTAACTGATAAGAGTTGAAAAATAATACACATACATACATATACATAAACACAAACTACTTGAACCACTTGCTGCCAGTCTTTATGATGCAGCTCATTTTCAATGAGTTCCAGGAATTGACTGTAGATTACAAGTCGGCAAGGGCAGGGTCCTCTCCCCTCTGTACCACTCTGACATTGTTAATTTGTTTACTGTAAACTATATCTATGATTTTGTATGTACCCCCCTCTCATATACAGCACCATGGAATTAATGGTGCTATATAGATAATTGTAAGCTCTCTGTGTTTTACATTGTATGTGCCTATGCAGCAACCTATAGTGTATATTTCTAAGCTCTATGCTTCTTATAATCTATAAGGTAGCACTTTGCTAAAGATTTGTTTGCATGGGTTTCCTCCAGGCACTCTGGTGTCCTCTCACATGCCGCAGAGAAACTGATTGGAATTGATGGGAATTTAGAGAATTGTGAGCCCCAATGGGGACAGTGATGATCATGTCTAATATGATAGTGCTATGTAAGTAACACATAATAGATCTGGAGTGTCAATAGTTGCAGATCCCCGTTTTTGTGAAACTACAACTCCCAGCATTTGGAGGCTATCCGGGCATGTGCAGTAGTTTTACAACAGCCAGGGGTCAATGGTGCTGATCAGCTCTTGGGCTCAATTATTATCAGTAATCTAGAATGTAAATGCTCGAGCTACACTAGATTGCAAGCTGCTATGTACCACTATCCTCTGTCAGTCCTACTAGGTGTTCCAAAGGAAAAACACTCCCCGGCTAATACAGATTACATCAAGATACTTGTAGGCCAATGATCATATATTGACCTCTTTATAAAGCCATAGCATGAATCCACAATATCTAGGCTTCCATATGCCAGTATATTCTAGGATGTAAAGTCGACAATCCGCCCTAGAGTGTCAGCTCCTATGCACCAACACAACATCACTAAACATAACCTGCACCGATTGCTCCTCTGCAGAATAGGTGGGTGCAAGATTAATAAATGATAATTCCTTTCAAGCTTGTACAGACGGCATAAAAGTCTCCATCCAACGTTCCATTTGCTTTCAGTCTAATTAGACTCCAAGGAATTGCTTTTCCTTTCAAACTCATGTTTGGAAAAAATAATAAATAAATTGCAGAAAGAGACTCAAAGTGAAATGCATAGAGAAGACCACACCGCGAATCCTACAGCAAATTACAGGTTTAACCCTTGCAAGACCAGTGTCAGTTTAGAAAAAAAAAAAAAGCACTTAAAGAGGAAAGCTTGGAATAGAGGAGGGGGGGGGAGGGGTACGGGCCAAGAGCCAGATCCTATTCATAAGCAAATACACAGCACAATTGTTTTATTCATAATCCTGAAGTTAAACAAGTCCCAAAACGTTGGCAGAAAAGAAAAATATCGCTCATCTGTGGAACGGGCTAAAATAAATATAGGGGAGGGGAGGAATAAATACAGATGTGCCGACCGTGTAATAATAATGGAGGGGGGGGGGGGGGAACTTACCTTCTGTTAACCAGGTTTCTTGGAATTGGCTTAAATCCTGGAAGAGATCTGAAAAGGAAAGGAAGAGCATGAATCCAGAAGAATAGTTTGCATCTTATTACAGACACTCCCAGAAGAGTTTACAGCCAAAGACCGTTGTATCTTAAACATGGAGAGCTGCGGAACAGGTCGTCAATAGTATCGGTAAAAGTTATTACTATATGATGAAAATGACTTGGTCACCCATCGCCTCTACAGGGACCCTAAACTCTTCGTGACTGTATATATACACACCTAAAGCATTTGAAAGTCAAAAGGAACAGTATATATTCATATAATTGGCCATATGCTCCTTTTGTATTCATGTGTGCCTTGTATTGATCATGATTATTGTACTTGTCTACGTATGCCCCTTTTCACATATAAAACGTCATTGGAATAACTAGCACAATAATAATAGCGACAAATACATTCAATGATGTAGCAGAGTTACATTATGGACTTCCCCCGAGAGAAGCATATACAATACATTGTGACATGCTCTCAAAGCACAATATGCATAAATGAAACAGATATATATGTGTGTGTATAGAATATTAATATGTACACATATATCTATATTGAGAGATCAATATATTATACACATATATATTGATATATATGCACATTTTTTTAAAGCAGAACCGAGTTTGCCATGTAACGGTGTATCAAGACACCGTAACTAAATATGGAGTCGAGTTGTGGTACATTGCACTTGACTCTGCCGCACGCCTTGTGACATTCCATAAAGACATGGCACTTAGAACTCACGAGCTCGAGCACAGATGTAGCAGAGCCGAGTTTGTTATGTGTTATGGAAACTAATGCGGTTCTGCAGAATCTGCACATACGGTATAGAGTGACTGTGCTATTCTATATGTTGGTATTACAGCAATGCCGACTAGACTTTATGCATATTATACCCTTGGCGTCTGTGGAGTAACACTTTTCATATGATGGGAGGTTTTGTGACGAATACATGTCGCAGATGATGGGAGTTTTCATGACTGCTCACTATTATAGCTAAAAGTAGAGAATATAATACAAAATGGTATTCATGCAAACGCAACATTACAAATAACGGGCAGATACATCATAATATAGACGGTCATCAATACAAGAGCGGATTGGGACACGTCCATTCCTGTAATACAACATGACCATGTTACCGCAGACATGTACACATCTGGCCTTCACTATAGGTGAATGTTGACGTTACCTTCGGATTCTTGGGGTGGGAGATCTGCATCCATGAATTTCTTCCTGCCGGCCATACAGTATCGGTCTACGTCTCCATGCCCTGGAGGGTTCTGCCCCCACCAAAAAGAGAAAGAAAAATCCAAGTGTCAGGGAAATATTTCGGACGGCAGCGTGAGGTTACATAAGAATCAGAGGAAGCAAGAGGAGCCGGTGACCATTACAGGAAAGTTGTACTGAGCAGATAGGAGGAGGAGGAGAAGCTGAAGACTCACATTTGTCAGGGTATAAGGCACTTGCTGATCCAGGTAACCTCTCATCCTATGGTCCATTTGTTAACTGTGTGTTGTCATGGAGGATCAGCAGTCTGCAAGGACAGGAAAGAGGAGGGGGAGAGAGGAGCATGAATGGAGAGCACAAACATGCATACATAATAAGACCCATTCACAAAAATGCATAGAGGAGGGGGGAGGGGGAGGAGAAGGGGAGGGGGTGTGTCTAGTCAAGGAAAGCTGTGGCCAATTAGCCATGGATTTATACTAACAGCACAGTATATACAGAGTCCAAAAACTCATCTATATACCCAGCTGAGAGCACAACATGGACCTCAGGTCCGATGGAAAGGAGGGCACAACATGGACCTCAGGTCCCGACAGAAAGGAGGGCACAACATGGACCTCAGGTCCTGATGAAAGGAGGGCACAACATGGACCTCAGGTCCTGATGGAAAGGAGGGCACAACATGGACCTCAGGTCCTGATGGAAAGGAGGGCACAACATGGACCTCAGGTCCTGATAGAAAGGAGGGCACAACATGGACCTCAGGTCCCTGATAGAAAGGAGGGCACAACATGGACCTCAGGTCCTGATAGAAAGGAGGGCACAACATGGACCTCAGGTCCGATGAAAGGAGGGCACAACATGGACCTCAGGTCCCGATGGAAAGGAGAGCACAACATGGACCTCAGGTCCCGATGGAAAGGAGGGCACAACATGGACCTCAGGTCCCGATGGAAAGGAGGGCACAACATGGACCTCAGGTCCCGATGAAAGGAGGGCACAACATGGACCTCAGGTCCTGATGGAAAGGAGGGCACAACATGGACCTCAGGTCCCGATGGAAAGGAGGGCACAACATGGACCTCAGGTCCTGATGGAAAGGAGGGCACAACATGGACCTCAGGTCCCGATGAAAGGAGGGCACAACATGGACCTCAGGTCCCGATGGAAAGGAGGGCACAACATGGACCTCAGGTCCCGATGGAAAGGAGGGCACAACATGGACCTCAGGTCCTGATGGAAAGGAGGGCACAACATGGACCTCAGGTCCCGATGGAAAGGAGGGCACAACATGGACCTCAGGTCCCTGATGGAAAGGAGGGCACAACATGGACCTCAGGTCCTGATGGAAAGGAGGGCACAACATGGACCTCAGGTCCTGATGAAAGGAGGCACAACATGGACCTCAGGTCCTGACGGAAAGGAGGGCACAACATGGACCTCAGGTCCTGATAGAAAGGAGGCACAACATGGACCTCAGGTCCTGATGGAAAGGAGGGCACAACATGGACCTCAGGTCCTGATGAAAGGAGGGCACAACATGGACCTCAGGTCCTGATAGGAAAGGAGGGCACAACATGGACCTCAGGTCCTGATAGAAAGGAGGCACAACATGGACCTCAGGTCCTGAGAAAGGAGGGCACAACATGGACCTCAGGTCCTGATAGAAAGGAGGGCACAACATGGACCTCAGGTCCTGATGAAAGGAGGGCACAACATGGACCTCAGGTCCTGATAGAAAGGAGGCACAACATGGACCTCAGGTCCTGATAGAAAGAGCCAATGGACCAGTCTGATGGAAGGGGGCATCTACAGATGGACAACTACTGGAAGTTTATTACTGTCATCATTCATTTTTAAGGAAGTTTTTCCACTAAAAAATATTAAAGTTGATAAACAGAACTCAGTTCGGCCAATACACATCAGCCCCAGGCCACACCATGGCAGATCACACTACTGGGGCTTTTAATAGGACTCTCCCAAGCATGGGGCCTATGGCAGGATGTGTAGGTTGGGTTTTTATGCAAAAAATAACAAAAAACTGAGTTTTGCACAAGTAGAGGCCATGACCTGAGCCAATGTGATCACCTGTGTGGGCACAGAGGGGGGCTGGCACAATACACACCAGAAGCCTCTATCACTACTGTCCCAGCAGACATATGGCTGCTCCCCCCCACAGCTCCAGGAAAGCGACCAGATCGCTCCCAGGAAGGGATCACATCGACCCCAGGAAGCGATCACATCGATCCCAACCCAGGACCCTGCAGCTGGAAGTCCCCGGATGTGCAGCGCCAGATCCCCTTCACCCGGGCTGCAGGGTGTGATCACCGGATCTCAGAAGTTGCTGTGAAGCCCCGGCTCCTCACCTCAGTGTCTAGGAGCTGCAGGTCTCGGTGCACGGGTCGGGCTGTGCAGGACAGGACTCACCACAGAGGGAGGAGGGATGGAGCTGCGGCCCCGGATTTAAAGTGCTGATTTGAAAGGACTTGTTTTTCTCGCAGCTCAGACAGTTGTTTGCCCAGGGGAGGCCGCGATTGGTGAGTTTCCTCTTTCATGGTCTCACATTTCCCCTTCTCCTCTTTTGTTTCATTGAGTTTTTTTGTGAATGAAAGCCAGCCTGAGACGGGAGAGCCAATCAGAGCGCAGGCCGCCAGCCCCGCCCAGCCAATGGAAGGAGGGGAGGGAACGGCCAGCCAATCAGGGGCGGAGCTGGTCAGAGTTCCATTCAGAAGTCTGGCACTCATTCATAAAGTGAGAACAGAGCGGACTTCATTCATGGAGGGAGGAGGGGAGGCTGCAGAGCACAGGGGGAGCGAGGCCGAGGGGGAGGCGCAGAGCACAGGGGGAGCGAGGCCGAGGGGGGAGGCTGCAGAGCAGAGGGGAGGCTGCAGAGCGAGGAGGGGAGGCTGCAGAGCACAGGGGGAGGCTGCAGAGCAGAGGGGGAGCTACAGAGCAGGAGGGGGAGGCTGCAGAGCAGAGGGGGAGGTGCGAGCAGAGGGGAGGCTGCAGAGCACGGGGAGCGAGGCCAAGGGGAGGCTGCAGAGCACAGGGGGAGCGAGGCCGAGGGGGATGCTACAGAGCAGAGAAGGGAGCGAGGCCGAGGGGAGGCTGCAGAGCACAGGGGGAGCGAGGCCGAGGGGAGGCTGCAGAGCAGAGGGGAGGCTGCAGAGCAGAGGGGGAGGCTGCAGAGCAGAGGGGAGGCTGCAGAGCAGAGGGGAGGCTGCAGAGCACGGGGAGCGAGGCCAAGGGGAGGCTGCAGAGCACAGGGGGAGCGAGGCCGAGGGGATGCTACAGAGCAGAGAAGGGAGCGAGGCGAGGGGAGGCCTGCAGAGCACAGGGGGAGCGAGGCCGAGGGGGAGCCTGCAGAGCACAGGGGGAGCGAGGCCGAGGGGAGGCTGCAGAGCAAGGGGGTGGAGCAGAGGAGGCAAGCGAGGGGAGCCTGCAGAGCACAGGGGGAGCGAGGCCAGGGGAGCCTGCAGAGCACAGGGGGAGCGAGGCCGAGGGGAGCTCAGAGCAGAGAGGGAGCGAGGCCGAGGGGAGGCTGCAGAGCAAGGGGGAGCGAGGCCGAGGGGAGGCTGCAGAGCAGAGGGGGAGCGAGGCCGAGGGGAGCCTGCAGAGCACAGGGGGAGCGAGGCCGAGGGGAGGCTGCAGAGCAGAGGGGGAGCGAGGCCGAGGGGAGGCTGCAGAGCAGAGGGGGAGCGAGGCCGAGGGAGGCTGCAGAGCAGAGGGGGAGCGAGGCCGAGGGGAGGCTGCAGAGCAGAGGGGAGCGAGGCGAGGGGAGGCTGCAGAGCAGACGGGAGCGAGGGGGAGGCTGCAGAGCAGACTGGGAGCAAGGCCAAGGGAGGCTGCAGAGCAGAGGGGGAGCTGCAGGGCAGAGGGGAGGCTGCAGAGCAAGGGGGAGCGAGGCCGAGGGTAGGCTGCAGAGCACAGGGGGAGGCGCAGAGCGAGGAGGCCAGGAAGGGGGAGGCTGCAGAGCACAGGGGGAGCGAGGGGGGAGGCTGCAGAGCAGAGAGGGAGGCTCAGAGTAGAGGGGAGGCCACAGGGCAGAGCGCACCAGTTTCCCTCACTATTTGGGGAGCCTTTTTTCCTCAGTATTTGTAAACCAAAACTAGAAGTGGAACAGTCAGAGGGAGGCTATAATAGAAACACATCACCACTTCTGCATTTATCACCCACTGCTGGATTTGGTTACAAATACTGAGGTAAATACTCCCCAAATACTCAATGTGCATGTGGCCTTACAGTGACTTAAGTAAAACAGGCCCAGCTTGTTCTTCTGTAATTTCTGGTGTTTTTTTGTAGAAAAATGGCTGAAAAATGATCTTCAAGAAGAATGAGCATGTCAGCTCTCTTGCGGTTTTTCCTGGTGCCCTTTCTCCATTGTGAGAGGCCTTCAGACTTGTGCTGAAAAAAAACGGATCCATAAAAAATGCTGCAAAAAACGCACTGTGAATGGATGATGCGTTTTTTGTGACAGTGGATCCTTTTTGCAGCTGAACAAGCAGATCCTCAAAAAAAAAAAAAAACGCACCGTGTGAATGTAGCTTTAAAACACGCAACATTTGGATTTCCCTGCAAGCATCCCAAGTTTTAGGTGTGGACTGACCTCTTAGAATTTATTTAACCCTTTCACCCCCAGCCTGTGTTCACCCTAATAACCAGGCCATCATTGCCACTTCTGACCAGTGTCACTTTATGAGATAGTAACTCTGGAACACTTCAACCAATCCCAGTGATTCTGACATTGTTTTTTTGTGACATATTGGGCTTCATGTTCGTGGTAAGTTTAGGAGGATTTTTTTTCACAAATGAACACAAAATATCAGCAACTTGTCAAACATGTGGAAAGTTTCGCAATTTCAAACTTTGGTTTAAAGGACCTATCCGACCACAAAACTTGTTATTTTAAAAAAACTAATCTGTGCTGAATTGTATTAAAAAAGCCTCCCACAGTGTTTTTTTTTTTCCTACCATCATTTCCTCAATTTCTGTGTTCAGTGCCGCCATTTTGGATGTTTACATGCAGCATTTCATGATTACCGTATATACTCGTGTATAAGCCGACCCGTGTATAAGCCGACCCCCTACTTTTGCCCCCAAAAACTGGGAAAACTTATTGACTCGCGTATAAGCCGAGGGTGGACTCCAGCACAGGTATACAACCCCAGCAGTGAGGTATACAGCAGCCTCCCCAGTGGTAGTATACAGCAGCAGCCCAGTGGTAGTATACAGCAGCCACAGAGGTATATGCAGCCCCAGAGGTATATGCAGCCCCATATGCAGCCCCAGAGGTATATGCAGCCCCAGAGGTATATGCAGCCCCAGAGGTATATGCAGCCCCAGAGGTATATGCAGCCCCAGAGGTATATGCAGCCCCAGAGGTATATACAGCCCCAGAGGTATATACAGCCCCAGAGGTATATACAGCCCCAGAGGTATATGCAGCCCCAGAGGTATATGCAGCCCCAGAGGTATATGCAGCCCCATATGCAGCCCCATATGCAGCCCCAGAGGTATATACAGCAGCCCTTAGGTAGTATACAGCAGCAGCAGCAGCCCCAGGGCTGTATACAGCCGCAGCCTACAGGAAATGCGGAAGACGCGGAATGAAGCCGGGGATCGCGTGTCAGCAGCTGCGGACGGCGCGACAGGACACTGGTAAGTATGATTTTACTTTACAGGCTGGCGCGCAAGGGGGGGGGGGCCCTGGAACTTGATGGGGGGCCTGTATACCTCCGGGGCTGCTGCGGTATTTTTTATATACTCGCGTATAAGCCGAGGGGGTACTTTTCAGCCCAAATTTTGGGCTGAAAAACTCGGCTTATACGCGAGTATATACGGTAAGTAGCTTCCTGTGTTTTTTCCCTTCTTACAGCCTGTGCTGATCACCACCCCCTGTACACCCCTCCATACTCCTCTCTGCACACACACTGCACCCTGATTGGCCAGGACTCTGCCATTACAGTGTCTCAGTGCTACAGCAGTGAAGGATCGTTTACAAACAACTCATTATTACACAAACAGGGTCCAGCAAGCAACTCCTACAGCAATGCACCTGAAAGTGCAAGGAGGGAAAAATTGGGTGAGAGCAGGCACTGCATACAGAGGCACTTGTCTGGGAGCTGCTCTGTGTACCTGCAGTGTCCATGCAATCCTGCCTCAAACAGCTCCTCTCTACTCAGCACACATGGGCAGAGTTAGCAGAGGGGAGTCGGCTGTCACTCACAGGGACTGGGCTGTGATGCTGTGTACAGGGCAGGGAATAAGCTAATGCTGAGTGGTCGGGACATGACATCACAGGAACAGCAAAATCACTGCAGGAGAGGACATGTGACCGCTCTGAGACAGGTGCTGATAGGAGAGGAAGGGCTTACAGCAGATCAGGTAGGTAATTACCATCTATCTACTTGTATCTGTGTAGCCCAATACTGTAAAGATTGATTTAACCCAGATACATTTTAATACAATTAAAGGACTTGAGAGTTATAATCACACGAAGGAGTTAATAACATTTCCCACATGTCTACTTTACATCAGAACTATTTTTTAAACCTTTCTTTTTGATAGGAAGTTAGAAGAGTTCAAAGTTCATCAGCAATTTCTCATTTCTACAACAAAATGTAAAACACTTTTTTTTTTAGGGACCACATCACATTTGAAGTGACTGAGGGGCCTATATAACAGAAAACACCCAAAAGTGACATCATTCCCCTCAGACTGCTCTAAACCACAATCAGGTTATCAACCCTTCAGGTGTTCACAAGAAATAAAGCAATGTGGAAGGAAAAAAATGTAAATGTTCATTTTTCAAAAAAGAAAATGATCTTTTCACAAGGTTAAGAAGAGATATTGCACCATAGAATTTGTTGTGCATTGGAGTACATGGATACCCCCATATGTGGGGTCAGAGCACTGCAGGGAAGGAGCTTTTTGAACAGAAAATTGGCTGGAAAATCCTGATGTGCCTAAACAGTGGAAACCCTCCCTTACAAAGTGACCCCATTTTGGAAACTAGACCAGGGAATGTATCTTGATGTGTGGAAAGCACTTTAAAGCCATAGGTGCTTCAAACATTGAGCTGTGGAATCATTTCACCTTTTGAATGGAAAATTGGCTGGAATTTGGAGAGCCCCTGATGTGGCTGAACAGTGGAAACACCCCACAAGTGACCCCATTTTACAAACTGCAGCCCTGAATAAATTCATTCAAGGGTGCAATGAGCAAATTGACACTATGGGTGTGTCAAAAATTTTTATAATATTGGGTGGTGAACAAAAATACACTTTTACCACTAATGTTAACTCCATATTTCCAATTTTCACAAGGCGAATAGGTAAAAAAGACCCCATAATAGGTTACAGAATTTCTCCTTAATGCAGCAATACCCCATATCCGACTGTACAGCAACGCAAAGCTCAGGAGGGATGGAGCGCCACTTGATTTTTGGAGCACAGATTTTTCTAAAATAGGGGCTATGAAAACGGAGTCCAAAAATTAAGTGCCAGAATAGAAAATATCTTAGCAAGTGACAAAATTTTGGAAATTACACCCCTCTGGGAGTATAGTGACAATTTAGTCTCTGGAAAACACCCATGGAGTCAAACACAGTGAGTGTTGCATAATTAAAATTTACAAATTAGTTCTGGTCATGCCCAGTACATTGTAATGCCCAGCTTGCACTTTTAGAAACCTGCTCCCAGTAAAGTAAACAGGCTCTCCTCACTACAGAAATGCCAAACGTGGACATGAACTGTGGTTCAGGCACATTGTGGGACTCAGAAGAGAGGGAGGCATTTTGATTTTGGAGCTCAGATATCACTGGATTTCTTTTTTGGAGGGGGCTGACCATAGTGTTTTCCAGAGCCCTTGTGCTACCAGCAACACCAAAGCCCCCTTTATTTTTGTTAACAGATGAAGGACCTGAGAGGGGACTTTTGTTTTGAGTTGAATGCTATCTTGTGGCAATTTGGGTACAGAACATTTTCAGTAAGTCCACATTTGACTGGAAATACACTGTCCGAGTGACATGCGAGTTACTCACACGAGTCTTTGATCATTCACCCGGCAACACCCTTGCCTCTTTGGACAGGATACTGTCAGTGGTAGGTTTTTTCTATGTAGCTCCACTGCTCCCATTCATAGAGTGAGTAATTCAAGTAACTCGCATGACACTCAGTGTGTTTCCAGCCTTTATCTTGTGCTCTATGCTGAGCACTTACATCGGGGTTTCTATCAACATCTCCGAAAAGTGATTCAAGTGAAAACCCCGAAATCCATTTACAAATGAGACAGCAGAGTTACTCTAGACTCCGTTTGGCCACTATTCAGTGGTGTCCTTCTTTGGAAAGGTGAACAAAACTGTTGAGGACTGCACATTTTTGCACGTGTTAAAAGATGGACACCATCACTCCACAGGCCAGATGGGAGTTCATTGTATGGTAACCTCCTTTGCCTCGTTACAGTAAATTTTCCATTGGGTATCTTGTCAATCAGTTTTTCAGAGATTTACACGTAATCCCTGGTGTAAGCACTCAGCATGTAACGCAGGATAAATGTGAGCCGAGCTTTACTGCGACTTTTGGGAGGCAGAATGAACAAAATCAACAGCAGTTGAAGAATTGACAATTTTTTATGCCTTTCACCTAGTGGTATAAGTGATAGGGTGCCTTTATTCCTCAGGTCAGTATGATCACAGTGATACCAGATTTTTATAGTATTTTTTTTTTTAGATTTGGCCGCTATTACACTAAAAAGGTTTTATTTTAATTTTTTTACAAAAGTTTTTAGCATCACTGAATTTTGAAAGCTATTAGTTTTTATTTTTCTGCCAACAATCATGTGAGAGCTTGTTTTTGCAGGATGAGTTGGACTTTTTATTGATACCAAAAAAAATGTTTTTTGACCACTTTGTATCCCACTTTTTGTGAGGCAGAATCAAGAAGAAACTTTTTCAAGAATTTTTAATGCTGTTCACCATGTCATAGAAGTGATGTCAGCTTTATTCTTCAGGTCAGTACGATGACGGCTATACACCACATCTATGTTTTTATTTATGTTTTGCTGCTTTTACAACTTAAAAAAAAAAATAGAAATAGAATTTTGCATTGCTGTATTCTGAAAGCCGTAGCTTTATTTATTTATTTTTTCTGATGGAGCTGTGTGGGGGCTTTTTTTTGCAGTACAAGATGACATTTTCAGCTGTACAATTTTTTTTTATTCATGCATGTTATTTTGATCGCATTTTACTCCACTTTGTCAGCTTTATGAGGAAAACATTCATTTTGCTTTGTTTTTCATATTCTTACCGTCTTCACTGAAGGGGTTAACTAGTTGACAATTTTATACAGTGTGGGTTGTTACAGAAATAGCGATTACAAATATGTAGCTTTTTTTTTTTCATAAATATATATTTTTTTATTCTTTATTTTCAGGGCTTTTTTTTTTTTTTTTTTAAATAGTTAAAAATTTTATATAGTCCCTTAATAGGACGTTACCTTTCAATGCTCTAATCACTGGTGTACTGTATTGCAATGCTTGATAATTGTAAAGCGGCCGTCACACGCTACGATATCGCTAGCGATATTGTTAGCGATCACGTGCACGCGCGATCGCTAACAAGATCGCTCACATCGCTGGTGAGATGTCACACAGGCAGACTCACCAGCTATGTGGACCAGCGAGATCGCTGGTTACTATGGTACACATCGGGTTACTAGGCGCCGCGCGTAGCTTAGTTACCAGACGTGTACCATAGTTACCATCTCCCAGCATAGGCTCTGCCGCTGGGAGATCGTTCATCGTGGTGTCATACACCACGATGAAGCAGATCGTGAAATCGTTCATCGCAAGATCTGAGCTCCAGAGCTCAGATCTCGATTTTGCGATTTCATCAATTCTCGCTCGTCGTACCTTGCCGTCACACGCACAGACATCGTTCAAGCGATGTTAAATCTGGCGCGTTCAAGTGATATCTTTCAAAATATCGTAGCGTGTGACGGCCACTTAATGCATTGTAACTGTCAGAGCTGCAATTTCACAAGTCTCATGCTGCAGGCTTCCTGTAGTCTGTTGTCCCAGACATATACTCAGGTCACCATAGTGAAGATTGGGTCCTCAAGATTACATCATCGGGGCTTCTATCAAAGGGGAGAGCCCTCTCCCAATCGATATTCAATCGCAATATTTAGGAGGTTAAGCTGTTCAGAGAAGCATGGGCACAGTTTCGGGCAATGAGTGCCGGATCTGGGCTGTAAGGACCCAGTCCCTGCGAGGAGCTCAGAGAGGGTAGAAAAGGGTGTGGGTGGGGGGAACTTGGTCAGTAAGAGTAGGTCAGTAGGAGACAGAGAGCTCCGTTGGGGAGTGAGGAGTAGACGACAGCGGAGGAGCAGTCAGGACAGAGCGGGACCCTAGGGGCACCAGGTGTTGCGGTGCGCCCGAATCCGGACCCGGTGCCACCACCGACCGGAGGGGTTCAGTCTCGGAATAGAGGACCGGCTCCAAGCGTGGTGCAGGTGTCCACCCCGATGCCGCCAAGCCGGAGGCCCAAGCTTCTTTAGGAAGTCGAGCCGAACACCCAGCGCATCCAGAAAAAGACACCGTGTAGAGTCTAGGAGGGACCCGGAAAGAGTCCTCTGCCGAGAGATCCGTGGGAGCTGGCTTCAGGCTCTGCATACGGGAGCACTGAGGGAGACCGGAGAGAGCGCAGGAAGGGACCGATCTGGAACAGCAGGCACACTACCGAGGGTCCCGAGTAAAGCATCCCATGTCCCGGTGACTACCCAGGCCAGGCAGATCGGAAAGGACTGTGTAATTGGTGATCTGCCAGTAAACTTGTACAGACTAAAAGGACTGTGTGGCGTCCTTTACTATCTCCACCTGAGGAGCTGTCGACCGCAGCCTGAGGAGGACAAGTGACAAGGCCTGGTGTAACTGTGTAAATAAAAGGCTGTCTCACAACTCCCAACATCCACTTTTACTCCAGGGATCCTGCTCCACCTATGGGGAGTGTAACCATCTTGCTGCTCCACCATCACCCCGGAGGTCTGTCCCGCAGCGCCAGTAACATTTCCGGAACCGTAGGCGACGTCACAAATCATCCTTTATTTTGTTTTTATAGACTTTTTTCCCCCCCTTTTTAGTGACCACCAGGGCCACGGGATCAGGCAACAGGCTTCTTGACATTCCCCATGAACTACAACTACCGGGACCGGCTACTCCACGGCCCTAGGACGGGTCACGTGAAGGGGTTAAAATTAGGAAAATCCAGATAAATTTTTTAGTGCATGTAATCTGCACGTGATTATTAAAGTGTTAAAGCCAAATATCATGAAGTATCATAAACAAATGCTACTGTATTTAAAAGCATGATACTCCAAAACTGGGCATCAGAAACACATTAACATGTAAAAAAAAAAAAACTCAAATTCAATGGAGAAAAAAAGCGCAAGTAACTGAATAGGAACAGAAAAGTTGCGGCATCAAAAACCTCGCCAAGTATTCATATTCAAAAATTCACTGTATGGCAGCTTACAGGGCTGAAAAAAAAAAAAAAAAAAAAAAAAAAAAAACCACGGAATAAAAATTATTATTTTTTTTTTTTTTAAATCCTATATACTTTAGCGGAATGAAAACCCTGTGTTTTTATTTTGCGCAGTGAAACCATGCAGTATCCATAATTCACCTAAAACTCTACATTTTTTAAAGGGAATTTTTACAGAATTTTGTTAACATCCATAAAAGGTACAGTCACACGTAGCGATGTGGCTTCCATATCACAGTACATTCGTGTGTTTCGGCGAGGAGGAAGCAACATCGCCTGTGCGTAGTGGCGTGAGACAGGGCGATTTTACGGCGAGAAATCGCCGGTGGCGCGTCGCCTGAACGCCCTGCTCTGCAGTGAAATCAGGCGATAACCGCCACGCTTCGTGGTGTGTGACAGGGCAATAGCGATGTAGAAAGTGATCTGAAAATAAATTCAGTAGGCGTGCTTAGATGCTGTTTACTTCGCGCCGCATCTTTGGCGATTGGTGGGCGATACTGCGTTTTGATTGGCTGGCCGTGTACGAGACGCCTTATTGGATGACCCGTGCCTTCACGCAAGGCTGACCAATGGCAACGCAGTTCCGTCCACCAATCACAGTGATAGGGGCGCGATGAAACACACTGTAGCACGCCCCTATAAAAACACTATGGCGACATCGCTGTTACGATGGTGGCATGTGACACGGCGATGTATGAAGGGAAAATTGCCTCCGGTCTTCTGCAGGCGATTTCTGAAACACAGGATCGCCATAGAATGCAGGCAAGATCTCTATGTGTGACAGGGAGACTGCGATGTAAAAAAAGTGCCCGGAACGTGCGCGTTCACGTCAAATCACCAGCAATATGGAAGCCGTATTGCTGCGTTTGACGGTATCTTCAAGGAATAAATGTAACACTGGTGTTTTATATTGTGACAACGCTCTAAAAGAGGTCTCTTGTAGCCTTCCCATTGACTTCCATTGTAAAGTATGTAGGTATTGAGCAGATTAAGTAAGAACACACATTAAGGATATGTGCATATGGCGTCATTTAGATGCTGGCACAACTGCCGAGCTTTACCAGGCAAAGGCACTTCAGGAAACGTTGTTGGTCATTCTACTGAGGTGGCTTTCAAGGGAAAGGAAGTAGCTCCTCTACATGTACTCACAGACTCCTGACATCGGTGTGGTGGTTGGCGTCCACCCGATCAATGAGTATAAGAAAGGGTTACCGGTGACATTCTATTCAAAAGGCGCTTCATTGGCACACCATATATAAAAACATCAATGGACCCTCCACCTCCAATGCCTTTCACTCTCTCTCTTTTACTATGAAGTAGAGACCAGGTGGCTTCCCGGCAGAAGCCACCTAAAGTATGAGGAAGTCACTTCTAACTGGTTAAGGGTTTCTGAACCCGGTTTTTCAACCATATATGGTATGTTCACACAGCTCTTATTCTAAAAACCATCACTAAAAGTCATATGAGGTATATCAATGGAGTTTAACATATCTGATGAAAAAATGTCCCAAACAAATCCTGTGCTAAGTGCCGTAGCAAAAACAAGCCTTCAGTGCATTCTCTTCATGTTAATCATGGCAAAAGAATTCACATGATCTAGCATGTATTTAAATGTGCAGAGAAAAAAAAAATGACGGACACCATAAGCACATTTTCCCTTTCAAATAAAGTGTAAAGTGCTACAGAATGTGTTTGGTGCCATACAAATAAAAATTTGCATTATTAAAGAAAAGGTAGATTTCGTTTTTCTTCCTATTTTAATAATTTTTTGGCACAGAATGAATGGCAAAAATTCAGTGTGAACCAAGGGCATACACGGAAATCATGGTCCCATAGCAAAATTCCAATTGGACTGATTTTATTTTATAATTTTATATTTGACTAAGCAGGGTTCAAACCTATGCAGACACATTGGGGCTATGGAAGAAAACACTGGAAGTCAACTCATGACAACTAACACAAGTGTCCATCAAAAGTGACATATGCAAGGTGATGCACTGTCCCACATTGCTGTTCTGTATAGGTTTTAACCCCCTCATTCAGATAATTAAGTCTGGCTATGGATATGTGGCGCCCCTCTACGGGGACGCCACAGGGAGGTACTGCACCCCAAACAGGAGGTGTTGTGCCCCCATAGTCACAGGTAGAGGGGGGAGCTGCAGAGTCTGTATACAAAGCCACAAAATCCCAATCACAGCCACCCTAGCACCAGGGACTGTATATTCAGTAGGTCCCAGGGGGTGGAGCTTAGCTGAGTGGGAGACGTGACGTCCGTGACAGTTGACAGCATCTGGTCACGCGAGTGGTGTGCACAGTGATTACATCAGTTTCCTACACTGTTGACGTGATCATATGTCTGGGAGTCAGACTGGAAGACCCCACAGTCCTGGGAACAATGGTGAGGTAAGTTGAATCACCTGCACATGATCAAAAGAGGCTGCAGAGAGGTGGGAGGTCACTGAGCCGATCATTAGACTCCTATAATATCCACTTCGCTCCCCCCACCCACCTCTCAATGCCAACTTCAGTGCTGAGGTGATGGACGGGGAATGAAGTGAATATAATTTGAGTCTAATGAGCGGGCCCACGTGACCTCCCACTGCAGCCTGCTCCCACCGCCTCCTGTCTGCTCCACCCTCCGGTTCTGACTTGAGGATGGCAAGTGGCCCCACCCTCTGGTGTCTGCTGCTGGGCACCCCTGCTTAACGCCAGCCATGGGGCTCCTGTGAGATCAGTCAATCAGGCCCTGATGGCAGCCCTGACCCTCCCCTTTTATTTAATAATTCACTGGAGCTGGCGCAAATGAACACATTTTTTAAAAACAGGCAAGGAAATGTGTTAACTCACAAAAATAAATTAGATGTGATTACGTGCCGAGTTATCTGTATTCTTTACTTCATCCTGGCCCAGGAGATATGGTAAGATCAGACCATGTCCTTGTACGGTCAGACATGGCCATTACACACTACATAGCAGGGACACATATATAAGATTATCTCAGTGAGGTGGTCGACAGGGTAGGGGGTACTCTGGTACTGGGGCTGATGGTGGCTTTGATGGGGAATCACGGCTTGTCGGTCCCCGATCCTGTGCCCTGGACCCTAAATGATGGGGAATGGTAGGGGAATAAGGGGTTTGGTAACGTGACGCCACCTATGGTACCTGGTAACGGGTATACCAGCGCTGCAGCCAGCCGCTGAGGTGATGGTGGGTGCAGCAGAGTGTGGTACAGCTCCCCACAGGTAGAGCTTTACCTCAGGGCAGCGGGGATGGAGGATGATGAGAGGGAGATGAGGGGAGTAGTTGTTGCAGTTCCTACCCCTCCGGTGAGCTGCTGCTGATGGTGCTAAAGCCTTCCGGGCACCAGCGAGAGGGACAACAGAGGCCAAGTCAAGTTTAACTCCAATTTACTGGGTACCGGCAGATGTTAAAATGGAACACTGTACAGTTTGGTTCACCGGGTGGATGTTGCCAGCTCAGGGTCCCCTTTATGGAGTCTCCAGATGTTCTTTCTCGGTCTTTTGGGGTCTAATTTACTCTTCTCTGTCTCTACCATCTTTACAGCGCTCTCCCGCCAGTCCTACAGTCTGTAACTAGCCGATCAGGTTGTTCCCTTACCGGTACGGACGGGAGCAGCAGGAGCACACAATTTCTCCCGCCACCGGAATTCAGTCCGCAACCTCTAGTGTCCTCAACAGGTTTGAGTCCTGAGGGCGAGATGTCCTTGTGGCGCTAATGGCAACCTAATTACTATGGGCCCACAGCTCGTCTGTTTGCGGTCAGAGGTGAACTCCTGACCGCTTCGGCTTCCTGTGTTGCCGGTGCTTTACCCCAACGTGACCAGCCGGCTCCAACCAGTCCTGGTCTGTTGCTTCTGTCCTGGGCCCTCACTTAAAGATGGGGATCCCTCCTGTCAGCGGTACTGTCAGGCCTGTCCTTCCTGACTGCCTTCCCAGCACTGTCTGAGGTAACATCTCTCTCTAACTTCCTGCTTCTACAGCACTGACCTAGGCTCCACCCCCTTTTGGGACATACTAAATAACCAGTCCCCCCTCTTTCTACTCCAGGTGGCATAGCCTTAGATGTGTGCATGTAAAAAACAGACTCCATAGGTTAAACTCTGAACTGACAACGTACAGAGATAGCACATTTGTTGTTTTAGCGCCTAGGCTTTGGGGTACTCTGGTATCAGGCGGCAAAGGGTTAACGGTGTCACGGGGAATGGCGGCCGCGCCTGATTCCATGTCCTGGGGTATCTTGAAAAGAGGGGTTATGTACAATGGATTATGTACAGTTTGTCGTCATGACACCACCTGTAGTTTCTGGTGAGTTGCACCACGCGCCGCAACAGGTGGATGATATTGCGGCAAGGATGGTATAGTCCTCCACAGGTAGGACTGGGAACTCCGAGGCAGAAATCCTGTGAAAGAACAAGTTCATGCAAAAGAAGATGCAGCAGAGTCGAGTTCACTTCACTCCGGTCACTTTACTGGAAACTTTAGCAGCATTGGCTACAGTTCTCAGTTCAGCAAGAGGTTATAATGACAAGTAGCCAACAGGTGACTGCAAGCGGATCCCAGGTGGTAGGATGGAACCCTTGGTGTGTGCCTCCTTTCCAGTCTATTCCTTTCCCGCTTCCCAGTAGTAGTGAAGTCTGATCCCATAAAGCGAACCTGACCTCCTGCTGTCTCTCGCCCTCTTTCCGCTCCCGCCGGGTTACTCTCTGCTGGCTGGCCACCGAACCATCAAGCGGTGCCTGGTACCTTCTTTTGGTTGCTTAAGAGCCTGGGAGCAATATATATACTCCTCAGGTCTTCAGATTTTCTGTGGTCCTTGGAGGATCCCGCAGGTGCAGGCTCAGGTGCCCGGTGAGCTGTCTGGGCTGAACCCCCTCAAGTCCCTCTTCCTTGCAAGCTGTCTGCGCCTGGGATCTTTCTCCTGGTCCCTCAGCCGAGAGACCCTCTCCTTGAGGCCAAAGACCTCTCAAAAGCCCTCCTTGTTCCCTCTAGAGGTGATTTTATTCCCTCCCGGGTACCTCCCACCGTGTGATCTAGTATGGGGTGCTGGTTTATGGGTCCCTCCCACCATCCGAGAATCTGCTTGCGGCTGGAGTATCTGCACCGCTTTTATGGGTGCAGTACCCCTCTGTGACACCTGCATGGCGGGGCGCCACATTGTCAGAGTGCAATACCTCCCTGTGGCGCCTAGCCAGAGGGGTGCCAGATCAGCACAGGAGATGTGATATGATCAGACCATGTCCCTGTGCAGTCAAACACATCCATTACACCGCACATAAGACAAATAAAAGACACTGTCTTATATTAATTTTTGCTCCGAAAAGTGCACCATGTCTTACATTAGCCAAAAAAAAAAAAATTGACAGAAAAGCAGCCTCCCATCCCAGTACCGTATCCTACTGTAGCAGCCTCCCATTATCCAAGTACTTTATCCCACTGCAGCCTCCCATGTGCACACACACACACACACACACACACACACTTTCTCACCGTACTTCTTTCTTTGCAGTTTCTTTCCTCTGTGGTGCTGCTTTGGTGGTGCACAGCGCAGGAGCCCTGGGCCAATCACAGCCGGCCCGGTCAGTAGGGGCAGCGGGGAGCGAGACATAGATGCATGCCCCAGTCTTGTGATTGGTGGCATGCTGTTGAGGTACACCTTATAATGGGGGGGTGCCTTATATTAGGAAGTGGGGAACCCCCCTCAGGCATGCCATACTTTCAAGGGGCGCCCTATTTTCGGGGAAGCACGGTGGCAGGGACACAAACTTTTTTTTTTAACACACCCTAAGGGTACCTTTACACGCGGCTACATTTCTAGGGTAGCTACAGGTAACTTACTGGTTGCAGTGAAATCATGGAGAGATTATTCCATTTGTACACAGCAACAAGATAGAACCTAGTCTCCATGATTTCACTGCAACCAGTAAGTTACCTGTAGCCACCCTAGAAATGTAGCCGTGTGTAAAGGTACCCTGAAACTTATTATTCCAAGGTGAATTGATTAAAATTAACTTACTTTGTAGTAAAAACCCCTTTGGACCTATTCACACACTGCTTTTTTTGCTGCGTATTTTTAAGCACAAGCTCATCACAAACCAGGAGTGGGTGATTAAACATATAAGTGGAGCACTTGTTTCTATTATGGTGGGTTTACACGTCGCGATATCGGGCAGATATCGTATCCAACGACGTGGGAGTGCGCTTTTTGAGCGCGCTTTTCCCTGCATCGCATCGCCGGTTTACACAGCGCGATATCGGGATACAACGTCCCGACGATGTGTACGCCCCCAACCCAGGAACGACCATTTAACATGGGAGTGAATGGGTGACGTGGCAGTACACATCGGAGTTGGGCTGTCACACAGCACGATCCGGCTCCAATCTCCATTCAATATCGGACCATTGGAGAGCACGCTCATTCAATCCCCGATATCGCATTGACATCGTTCCTGCATCGTATTGGACGTTCACACCATACAACGCAGGAACGATATCGGCTCCAATGATCGAACCATGTGACGTGACTTTTCATTGAAATTGGACGCCGATATCGCAACGTGTAAACCCACCTTTACACCTTTCCTCTGAGTGCCACTCCCGGTTTTGATTGTTCCACTCCTGGCTTTTTTTGAGCTTGTGCATAAAAATATGCAGCAAAAAAAAGCAGTGTGTGAATGGGGCCTAAGTGATAGATGCTAACCCCTGTGGTGCTTCAGGTAGGGCCTAGGATAGGACTAGAGCAGATCTATGGTCTGAAAGGTTGTCAAGGCCACATGCAGTTGATGACCTGTGGCAGCAAAAGGAAAGAGGAGACCAAATTTATATAGCTTGATTATGAGGTGTTGACAGAGACAAATAATGCAAAACAATGCTCATGCTATTGACCGACTCTTAAAGGGAACCCGTCACCAGGTTTTTACAATCTAATCTAAGAATAGCACAATATAGGACCAGAGATAATGATTCCAGCGACTTACTGGGCTGCTCAGTGTATAGTTTTGATAAAAGCACTGTTTAATCATCTGTAGATTATAATTAGCAGTCCACTTGGCCTGCTGCCATGTAGACCGGCATATTTACAGACTGCTTAAAACACTAATTTTATCAAAATGACAGCAAGCAGCTCAGTAAATGATACATTGCTGGAATCAGGGTCTCTACTTCTACATTATGCTGCTTTCAGATGGGATGGCAAAAACCTGGTGACACCTGGTTACCCTTTAACCCCTTCCCGACCTTTGACATTGTGCAACGTCATGAAAGTCGGTGCCTTCCCAACCCATGACGTTGTACAACGTCATGGCAGTTACCACTGCACCGTTGCCACGGTAACCGCAATCTATCCCCGATGCTCTGCGATTCCTATCACAGAGCACCGAGGCTTGAGGTCGGGGGGGTAAGTGGATTCCCCACCCCACCACCGGGATCACTGCGATTGGCTGTTGAAACAGTTAATCACAGTGATCCTGTCTCCACCTTTAGAAGAGGCAGTCAGAGCCCCTTCTATAGGCTGAAGTGCTGGAGCGGGCGGGGATCGCTCCTCCAGTGCTGATGGGGAGTGATCTGATCGCTCCTCATCAGTTTCACCAACATGGCAGTGGTGCAGGCACCTTTGCCGGCCGCCACCTGCTTGTTCCCGCCGCCGCAGCCTGTAAGGACCTGGTGATCCGATGAACCGCCACCGCTTCTCTGCAGCCCAATCCCCCCCTGCATGGGAGATCAGGCTGCAAAATGGGAATCTGGCAGCCCAGGCATAGTGATCCACTATGCACGGTGGATGTAGCAGAGGAGATCGAGAGTCGTGGGACCTTCTTTGTGGACTACGTCGGATCTTTATAATAAAGATGGAGTCCAAATTTTGTTTGTTTTTTTCAAATAAAAATATTTTTCTCTGTGTGGTGTATTTTTTTTGACTATTTTCTAAAGATTCCTAATGGGCAGTTCTAACATTGGCCCGACATTTTGAATCTCGGGCTTAGTGGCAGCTGACAAAAAAAAGCGTGCATTAACCCCTTTATTACCCAGTTTGCCACCGACACCAGGGCAACTGGAAGAGTTTGGGTACAACGCCAGAAAAAGGTACTTCAATGAATGCGCCATTTTCTGGGGCGGCTGCGGGCTGCAATTCGCAGCATGGGGGGGGGGGGGGGGGGGGAAGGGGCCCAGAACGCTTGGGCCCCTCCATGTTGAGGATTCCGGCCCCAGCTGCCTAGTTGTACCTGGCTGGACCACAAATACGGCAGAGCCCCACGTGATTTTTCCTCTAGAATTAGTTCTAGAAAAAAAAATAAAAATAAAAAATGGCCTTTGCTGTATTTTGGTTGCCAGCCAGGTACAACGAGGCAGCTGGGGGTTGGTGGCAATCCGTAGCTGCCAAGTTCTACCTGGTTGGACCAAAAATATGGCTGAACCCCACGTAATTTTTTTTCTAGAATTAGTTTTAGAAATAAAAGAACATGGAGCTTTGCCATCTTTTTGGTTTCCAGCCAGGTACAACTTGGCAGCTGGGGGGATGGAATCCTCAGCATGGAGAGACCCAAAGGTTGTGTGCCCCCCACACTGCAAATTGCAACCCACAGCCACCCTAGAAAATAGCGCATTCATTAGAAGCGCCATTTTCTGGTGCTGTACCCAAACTCTTACAGTTGCCCTTGTGCTGGTGGCACACAGGGGCTCTCCATACACGAAAATTAGCTCAAATTGTTAGTGGACACAATGTCATGTATGGAGAGCCCCTGAGTGCGATAACATTTGAGCTCCCCACACAAGTGACCACATTTTGGAAACTAGAGCCCCCAGGGAACATATCTAGATGGGTGGTGAGCACTTTGAACCCCCAGATGTTTCACAAATTCATCCGTAAAAATGAAAGTATTTTTTTTCACAAAAAGTTTGTTTTAGCCTAAATTTTTTCATTTTCACATGGGCAACAGGATAAAATGCATCCTAAAATTTGTTGGGCAATTTCTCCTGAGTACACTGATACCTCATATGAGGTCAAAAACCACTGTTTCGGCGCACAGTAGGGCTCAGAAGTGAAGGAGCGCAATTTCACTTTTTGAATGGAAAATTAGCTCCAAAAGTCAAATTGCGCTCATTCCCTTCTGAGCCCTGCTGTGTGCCCAAACAATGGTTTATGACCACATATGAGGTATCCGTGTACTCAGGAGAAATTGACCAATTTTTAGGATCCATTTTATCCTGTTGCCCATATGAAAATGAAAGAATTGAGGCTAAAAACATTTTTGTTAGAAAAATTAAAATGTTCATTTTCTCCTTCCACGTTGCTTTAGTTCCTGTGAAGCATTCGAAGGGTTAATCTACTTGAATGTAGTTTCGAGTAGCTTGAGGGGTGCAGTTTTTGGAATGGTGTCACCAGTGGCGTAACTACCTTGCTGCGATCCCCGATGCAGGACTTGCGGGGAGGGGATGTGGCAGTAGAATTTTCAGCGCAGTGTTTGTACCCTCATGTGAGGAGCGGGGGGGAGGGGGGTGGGGGGAGGAGTGCTAGTAGTGGGATATTTGGAGCTGTGTCTGTCCCCTGCCACGAGCGGCGCAAGGCTCCATCGTCCCGCGGTCTGCAGAGAAGAGGAGGGGCTGGCACAGCTGTAGGAAGTGAGGCTTCTCTCATTTCCAGTCCTCTCTCCTCGTCTCGGGCCAACGCTATTGCGGTCGCAGCGGCCGGCTGAAAGCACGACCTGCTGTCAGCCGCGACCGCGGTAGTTACGCCACTGGGTGTCACTTTGGTGTTTTGTGTCATGTGCACCTTTCAAAGTGGCTTCAAAAGTGATGTGGTCACAAAAAAAAAAAAAAAAAAAAAAAAATATGGATTTGTAGATTTTGCTGGAAAAATGAAACATTGCTGATGACTTTTGAACCCTTATAACTTCCTAACAAATTTTTTTTTCAAAAATTGTGCTGAGGTAAAGTAGGCATGTGGGAAATGTTATTTATTAACCATTTTGTGTCATAGTTCTCTGGTTTAGCAGAATAAAAATTCAAAAATTGCGAAATTTTTCAAATTTTATGCCAAGTTTTTTTATTTTTTCAGAAATAAACGCAAAAATTATCGACCTAAATTTAACACTAACATGAAGCCTAATAGGTCACGAAAAAACAGAATCACTATTATCCATTGAAGCGTTCCAGAGTTATTACCTCATAAAGGGACTCTGGTCAGAATCGACAAAAATGCCAAGGTCTTTAGGGTCAAAATAGGCTGGGTCCTGAAGGGGTTAAAGTGTCCCCAGGTAGAAGTGTCTGGAGGATGGAACTCTAGCAGCAGGACCCCAAACCTAGACGTCAACAACAGGACAGAATGATAAAGTGAATGAATTCAACTTTCACGGACTGAGTCTTCCCAAGCAGCTAAGGCTGGCTTCAGACTTGCGGACCCTCCACAGCGTCCTGCGGAGGGGATCCGCAAGCTGACCGCAGCCCCTATGTTTATAATGAGAACGCACGGTGCGCATGACAGTGTGCTCCATTCACTGCAATATGTGATTTGTACGCAGGCAGATGCCCGCACACAAATCACACAAAATCACACTCTCGTCCGCACCAGGAATGCAACCACGCGTACAAATCACATATTGCAGTGAATGGGAGCGCACAGTCATGCGCAGACTTGCGCAGCACCGTGCATTCTCATTATAAACATAGGGGCTGCGGTCAGCTTGCGGATCCCCTCCGCAGGACGCTGCGGAGGGTCCGCAAGTCTGAAGCCAGCCTAAGAGAACAAGGCCCTTCTCCGATACTACTGGTAAACACCCCACCCCCTCCTCTTTAAGGCAAAGAGGTGTAGATATGGAAGTTTCTGTGAGCAAAAGGCTATACTCTGGGTATAGCCATCAGAACTCCTGTGCCTCCTCCTCATCAAGGAGTATAGAGGTGGAGCCATGAAAAGGGAAAGTGACTGACCACGAATTGAACTTCTAGCAGTGCTGGGACTTACAAGACAAGCAAGATCGAGAACAAACCAGAGGGAGCAGAGAATCTGCAAAAATGCTCCATAAGACTGGAAAGTGCTGGAAGTTATGTGCCCGCTATCTTATGTATAAAGTTGATTCTTAAGGACTGTTAAATAAAATGTTATTAGAGTCATTAACCTGTCCTGGATGGCCAAAGTCACAAGTCCACATACCCAGCCAGGACCGTGACTTTCATGTAGCATTCATTCTTCATCCAGGACTACCGCTCCAGACCTTTTAAAACACACACGAAAAGAATGCAGGTATAAACTCCTTCCCAATATGATTATTTTTCCCTTCGTCCAAGAGTCAAATTATTTTTTCCTGTCTGCACTGCAATAAGGGCTTGTTTTTTGTAAGGCACGTTGTAGTTCTGACACATATTACCCTCTTCACGACTTTGGGCGTACCTATATGTCCTGGAAGGGAGATCAATCCCAACTTTGAACGTATAGGAAATGTCCTGGCGAAAATACTGCACCATAGCTGCGGTAATTGGCGATTGTGTTCCGGCTCCTTGTGACTCTGTACACAGGGAACCAGACCTCAACCTCGGGTGGGTGGAAAAGTTTGCTGCAATTGGCTGTTCAAATTCTAAAAATCCAATCACAGCGATTGTTACGATTCATAACATATATATTTTTTGATCTCTTTTGAACAAAGTTTCACTACCGTAAGGTTTTCATTTTTCAGTCAAGTTGTCGGAGGATTTACTTTTTGCATACTAAACTCACGTTTGAATTGATAACATGTTGGGGCAGATAAAGCAATTAATAGCTTCTTATTGTTTTTTTCCCCAATCAAGTTAATGTGATCTTTGTAGGTCTAATTTTTATGGACGCAGCAATGCCAGGTGTTTATTTTTAACAGGTAAAAAAGAAGGGGGGGGGGGGGCTATTCTAACCTATACTTGTAAAAATGGCTTTTACTGAAGCTGCCATCAGCTGGTTGCTTATACTGTAGTACTAAAACTTTGGCGTGAATAAAAAAAAATAATATTTATGTATATATCACTTTTTCCTATGAAGCCTGGCCACAGGCTCGACTTCAACAAGGCACCATAATGACAGGCACAGGGTCTTCATCAGGCCCTTGTTTGGCATGGCAACCCATTACCACAAAATTGCATCAGGCTGATGGGTGTAGTGTTGAATGGCACAGGAAGCCTTGAGGGCACCGCAGTCAGATTGACAAACGCATTTAAGATATTAGCTGTGGCAGACGGAGCTCAGCTCCTGAGACTGAATCAAAGACAAGGACCTGACATTGGAGTTATCATTACACGTAGTATTTCGGAAATGGGTTAAAGAGATGACACTATTTTTGTGTATTTATAGTTATTGAATATGTAGTCAAGTGTTTTTAATAAAACTATTAAAACAGCGAATTTAATTTTATATTTTTTTTTATTCAACCACTGGGGGATGCCATTTGCACTGGCTATTGTACACACGTAGACACAAACAGAAAAGAGGCCCCATGCGCAAAAATATATGGGCCCTTTACAGTCTATGAGCTATATTGGGTGCATTTTAGTGAGAAGTGGAAGTGGGCCCCCTTACCCATCTCCTGGACCCCTGCGCGGCTGCACAGGTTGCTCCATTGATATATCAGTCACTGCTAGAACATGTGCTTCGTGTATGACCCCAACTCCTACATGGTACCTGCCTGCTGCTGTGATCTGGGCACAACCCTGATCACGGCGGCGAGGAGCAGTAATCACAGCCTGACATTAGTATAATACAAGGCTGCAATTCACCGCCACGTTCATAGCACAGCAGATAAATCATTATGCTAATGTCAATTGAACACACTGAAACAGCTGTGTTATATCACTGTAAACTGACATTGTAAAGCCATGTACTGTATGGAACACTATGGGACCTGATTCGCCCTGGTGGGGACCATGGGGTACTTGGAACTGGGCCTGCTCAACGTTGTCTGAGCTGTGGGATGTCATGGTGGCGTGACCCAGTCCATGATTCCCTCATCAGGCGATCAGTTAAAAAGCAGAAAATTTAAAAAGGGATAAAAGCAAAATATAAAAATAAAAGTTCGTCGTGACGCCACCCGTGGAAGGCGGCCGCCATAGTCACTGCTGCCGTCCAGACCAATGATGAGCGAGCATTAAAATACTCGGGTGCTCGATGCTCGGGTGCTCGACTGAGCACCGAACCCAATGCCACTCAATGAGTGATAGGCTCTGCCCACAGACATCCAGCTATAAACCGAGCGTTTCTGGGAAAGGGTGGGCTTTTTCAAATCGTCACAGCATACAACACCTTGCTGTGCCCCGCAGAGGGACCCTAACAATCAATCTGCTCTCTGAGGTGCCAGCTTACTTTGTGCACTGAAGGGAGCTGCATACTTGCATCACATCGATAATGATTAGTGATGAGTCCGAGCATCTCGGCGGTACTCTGTGCTCGCCGAGCATCCTGAGTACCGGGATACTCGGCAAGTACCAAGTAGCGGTGAGCATGCTCCCTCATCACTAGCCGGGACCTGTGGGGATGATGGGAGTAGAATAGAATAATTGGTTAGCTCTCCATGAGAAGAGCGGGTCTTTGGAGGCGATTTGGAGAATGGGAGGCCAGCAGGGCTGTGCATGCTGCTGGCAGGGATCAGGGACACTCAGGCAGGCTCCTGCTGCCAGCTCAGCGATTCAGTCTACCTCTCTTCAGCCGCAGAAATGACAGTCTCACACTGAGCTGAGCTTCAACCTGGTTTACTTTGCTTTCTCAGCAGATATTTAAGTTACAAGACAGTGCAGTGGCAGCTACGGTAGTCTTCTAGCAGCTGGGATGGCTCATCCAGATCGTCCCCTTTTGTGTTCCTTTCCATGGATCTCTCTCTCTCTTCTGCAAACAAAGCTACAATGCAGTGAATCATGAACCTTTGTTGGGTGACCTGCATGGTCTCCTGGCCCTAGTATGGCAGCCTTCTCTTTACTGCGCCAAGTTTTGGGTCATGGGACATAAAGAACCCACACCCCGTCGGGTTCGTATTTGGAGCGTGGAGCGTTCTGGCCACTTCAGAGCCGACACCCCTGTTTCTGCCCCAGTCCTTCATCTTTCCCACTAATTCAGGCACACAGACACAAACTATTTGCTCTCTATTTAATGCTGCTCCTGTCAGGTGATCTCTCTCCCAACCCAGGTCCTCCTTCTGGTAACTTCAACCCCTCTCCCACCTCACACAAACCCCACTAACCTTATTAGCATTATCTGCACACCTTCATCTCCCTCTTAATTACACTCTCTGGAATCCACGGTCTGCATGCAACAAACTTCCCTTCATTCATAACCACTTTCTCACTAACTCTGAATCCAGGATGCAGACACCGCTTCCCCTGCTGCTATTTCTTATGGCGGCTTAATTTCTCTCATTTCCAAGACCTGGGAACAAACATGGTGGTGGAGTTGGCCTACTCCTGTCCCAACAATGTGCTTTCCACGTCATCCCTCCAGCCCCTGCACTCTCATTCCCCTCTTTTGAGGTTGACACCATTAGGCTACTCCACCCCCTTCCCCTCAGAGTAGCAGTGGTATACCGCCCACCAGGGTCACCCACCTAGTTCCTCGACCATTTATCCGCATGGTTGATACACTTCATGTCCTCAGAATTACCAGCCCTCATTCTGGAAGACCAACATCCCCAAAAACAGCCCCATCTCCCCATCTGCATGCCAACTCCTATCTCTAACGACGTTACTTGGCCTCTCACAGCTCTCAACCTCTGAGACACACAAGGATGGTAACACCCTTGACCTGGTCTTTACCTGACTCTGCTCAACCTCCTTCCTAGATAATTCATCTCTTCCCCTCTCTGACCACAACATTCTCTCCTCACTAACCCTCACCCACCATAGCCCACCCCTACCTATCAAACATCCAGAAATTTACAGGCCATTAACCCTCATGCACTCAGACTCCCTCATCATCTCCTCATTCTCCTGTCCAGATCTGGCAGTAAATCACTATAATAATACTCTCAGAAGCACCCAGGACCAAGTAGCACCCCTCAATCTCAGAACCTCCAAACATAGAGCAAAATAGCGCTGGCTTGCATCACAAACTCAATTCCTCCAGCAATGCTGTAGGAGTGCTGAACACCTATGGAGGAAAAACTCGCTCACCAGAAGACTTGATCCATTATAAAGTCATGCCAAAAACCTACAACACGCCCTTCACCTTGCCAAACAAGCCTACTTCATCACCCCGATTTCCTCACTATCCAACAATCCGAAAAAACACTGACACCTTTCACTCTCTCCTTAGTCTTAAAGTGCAGGCCCCCCATCACTGACCTCTGTGCTGATGATCTGGCCTCTTACTTTATGGAGAAAATAGAAAACATCCGCCTGGAAATCAGCTCATAGCCTCCAAGCGCTGCCACCCCGTTCTTCCTCACACCTCCTTCCAGCTCACTCTCCACATTGGACCCAGTTACAGAAGAAGAAGTTGCCAGGCTCCTCTCTTCCTACTACAGGCAACACTGACCCCATTCCCCCACACCTACTCCAGTCTCTGTCCGGTCGTCACCACTCACCTAACCAAAATCTTCAACCTCTCCCTCTCTTCTGGCATCTTCCCCTCCTCCTTCAAACACTCGATCATTACTCCATCATTAAAGAAAACTTCTCTCGACCCTTCCTGCACAAATAATTACAGACCAGTCTCCAATCTCCCCTTCATCTCTAAACTCCTGGAGCGCCTAGTCTACTCCCACCTCACCCGTTACCTCTCCGCTCACTTTTTTCCCTTCACTCTACAGAAACTGCCCTCAAAGTGACCAAAGACCTACTGACAGCAAAACGTAATGGTGACCACTCTCTGCTTATTCTTCTTGATCTCTGCAGCTTTTGACACTGTTGACCACCATCTCCTACTCTCTAAGTTGCACTCCATTGGTATAAATGACATCGCTCTCTCCTGGCTCTCTTCTTATCTTTCTGACCGATCTTTCACTGTATCATTTGCTGGCTCTACTCCCCTCCCCCCCCCCTTCCTCTCACTATTTGGGTCCCTCAGGGTTCAATCCTTGGACCTCCTCTCTCTACCCGGCCCCGATTGGACACACCATCAGCAGATTTGGCTTCCAGTACCATCTCTTTGCTGATGACACAATTATACACTTCAGCCCTTGACCTTATCCTGCGGTTTTTAAGAACACCAATGACTGTCTAGCTGCAGTTTCCATAAACATGTCGGCTATCTATTTAAAACTCAACCTTTCCGAAACTAAACTTCTTTTGCTCCCGCCCTCCACTAACCTCCCTAAATCTTACAGCTCTCTTTGTGCAGTACCACGATAACACCTAAGCAACAGGCTCGCTTGTGTGGGTGTCACGTTTGACACCGATCTCTCCTTCACCTCCTATATACAATCTCTCGTCCACTCTTGTTGTTTACATCTGAAGAACATCTCTAGAGTCCGCCCCTTTCTCACCATGGAAACAACTAAAACCCTTACCATGGCACTAACCCACTCCCACCTTGATTGTTGCAATTCTCTATTAATTAGCCTCCCCCTCTCTAAACTTTCCCCTCTACAGTTCATCCTTAATGCAGCAGCCAGGATCACCTACCTGGCCAATCGTTACTCAGATGCCTCTGCTCTGTGCCAGTCACTGCAATGGCTGTCTATAAAAGTTAAAGTTCAAATTGCTTGTTCTCACCCACAAAGCTCTTCACAATGCAGCACCCCCCTACATCTCCCTCATCTCTGTCTATCACCCTACCCGTTCTCTACGTTCTACAAATGACCTTCGACTAACATCTGCACTACTCCGATCCTCCCACTCCCAGCTCCAATACTTCTCCCGAGCTGCACCAATTCTCTAGAATGCTCTACCCAAAGAAATCAGGACTATCCACAACTTGCATGGCTTCAGACGCTTACTAAAAACACATCTTTTCAAGGCGGCCTATTATGCTCCCTAATAAAACACCTTTGTACTGTACATAGCCCAATCACTATCGCTCTCAACTAGGGATGGGCAAGTATACTCGCTACTATTCGGAACTCGCGAATAGTAGCGGTATTCGTGTACTCGCTACTCGCCGAGTAAATTAGGATTACTTGGGAGTAGCAAGTACTTTTGCAGTGTATCAATAGATACACTTCAAAAGTCTTGTAAAAGAGAGGAAAAGTGGTTAAATAATAAAAAAAAAATCGGATACTCACCTTAACCGACGGCTTTACTGGGACGGGCGATGGACATCTATTCATGTAAAAGGACCTTTCACACTCTCAGCCAATCAGATGGCTGGGAGAGATCTGGCCAATCAGATGCCACCACGTCACAATGACGTGATCGCTAGCAGCCACCTGATAGGCCTTTCCATCTGGCCACTCAGGTACACCGAGGACCTTTCTATCTGGCCAATCAGGTGGCCGCTAGCGATCACGTCATTGTGACGTGGCGGCATCTGATTGGCTGAGAGAGTGATAGGTCCTTTTACATGACTAGATGTGCATCGGCCGGTCCCTGTACAGCCGTTGCTTAAGGTGAGTATCCATTTTTTAACCACTTTTCCTCTCTTTACAGGACTTTTGAAGTGTATCTATTGATACACTGCAAAAGTACACTGCAAAAGTACTCGGAATCGCTATACTCGCAACGAGTAGCGAGTACCGAGACCTACTCGTTGCGGGTATAGCGATTTCGAATGGTACGGTACTCGCCCATCCCTACTCTCAACATAACTTCTTCAAACCCAAAAGTTTTACACAGACTGTCTGGTGACCATTCATGCAGCTTTATTTCTATCCCCCATTTCCTCAAGATGCCTGGACCATCAGTGTATTAAGCCCCTGTACTTTGTGTAATCACTATTTTGTTGTAGATTGTAAGCTCTTGAGCAGGGACACCTTTATTTTTGCTTTATCCATTATATTTTTTACATTGATTCTATGCTTATTGTATTGTTTAATATTGTACTGTATTCTCTCCTGGAATTACTGTATTATACTGTGTATTTTCATCTATTACCCACTGTATTGTCAAGCGCTGCAGAATATGTTGGCACTGTACAAATAAAGATTTATTATTATTATTATTATTACAGGTGGATCACTCACTACCTGTGCCCCTAGAACTCGTTCTGTCTCTCTACAGTCTGTAGCCCGGGACCTGGAACAGCCTTAGGCTGGAAACACACTGGCGAGTGAAGAAAAGGTCCGATTGACGTATCCGAGAGTCGTACGAGTATCATCCGACTTTGTCAGTGTGGCTTCCGTGTGTTGTCCGAGTGCAATCTGTTTTTGTATTCAGCCGCCATTTACTGTATTCACATTTATAGGAACATTTTTTACAGTTGTCTAAGCTACAGAATGATAATGTATCAATTAAAAATTGCATCCGACTCGGATGGTCCGTGTGCGGTACGTCTGTTGTCGGACCCATAGACTTGCATTGGCGAGTGTCGTTCAACACTAGCATGAAATTGCAGCATGTTGCGACTGACTCATCATCCGAGTGTCGAACAAGGAAAAAATACGTCCGACACTCGAAAATGTTCTCTTGGACATTGATTAACATTGGTTCGACTGCAATGCGATTTTTGCTCGCATTGCTGTCGTTTGAGCTTCACGCCAGTGTGTCCGAGCCCTTAGAATGGTACAGGCCGCCAGGTCGGTGTCCTTTCAAGTCCCATGTAATGATTGTGTTCTCTCCTCTCCTACTCGACTGACTGGCCTCAACTAACTGGCTGACTTCCTGTGGCATTTCCTGGTTTTTGTTTCCTCCCCTGACAGTTTCCTGTCTAACTTTCCTACCCTCCAGTTGTCTCCTTCCATCATCCCATTGATGTGCATAGTGTCCCTAGTCTTGGGATCGGAGAGTGATGGGTGTGTATTTGGGGGGACTGAACTTACTGTTCTTGGTTGCTGCAACTTCTAGTGGTGACTGGACCGCAGGGGCGCCACAAACTCATTGTACTATGAAGCACTATATAAAAGTCGCATTATACTGTACTATGGAGCACATTATACTATGAAGGACTATTGAGGCACATTATACTATGGAGCACTATATGGGTTGCATGATACTATGGAGCACCATATGGGGCACTATATAGGGCACTCACTAGGGAGCACATTACACTAGGGAGCACATTACACTAGGGAGAACTATATGGGGTGCATTATACTATGAAGCACTATAGGGGCACATTATACTTGGTGGGCCATTTATATGGATGTACTTAAATACAATGGAAATGGTTAGGGATAACTTCCTGTTTGTGGCACATTGGTATATGGGAGGGGGAAAACTTTTCCAGATGGGTGGTTGCCATGGTGGCCTTTTTGAAGTCGGCCATTTTGGATCCAACTATTATTATTATTTATTTATTTATATAGCGCCATTAGGTTCCATGGCGCTTTACATGAGGATAAGGGAGACAAGAACAAGTACACTAAATCTAGGCGATTAGGACGTACAGGTACAGGAGGGGCAGGGACCCTGTCCACGAAGGCTCACAGTCTATGAGGGACGGGTTAGGATACAGTAGGATGGGGGAATGTCAGGTATGGTGCGGTCGCCTGGGTCTCATGGCAGGTTGTAGGCTTGAAGGAATAGGTGAGTCTTCAGGTGACACTTGAAGCTACGCAGGGTAGGAGAGTGTCTGACGTGTTCGGGCAGGGAGTTCCAGAGTAAGGCACATGCCCGGGTGAAGTCCTGGACTCGGTTGTGTGAAAAGGTGATGAGGGGGGATCAGAGGAGGAGTTCTTGGGAGGAGCGGAGGTTGCGTGAGGGTAGGTATCGGGAGACCAGGTAGAAGAAGGAAGAGGGTCATGTGACTCAAACTTATTGAGAATTTCATAAGAAAAACAATGGCGTGCTTGGTTTTCATGAAACTTTGTTCTTTCATGTGTCCTGCCTCCCTGTGTCATGTCTCCTACCTCCCCGTGTTATATCTCCTAGCTCTATTGCTTTACCTGACTGCGCACCTTTACTGGTATTATCTATTACTTTTTCATTACTGGGTATTTAACGCCTTACGGTATTGTATATGGGCATGTATCTTGAAGTGCTTTAACTGGGCCATATAGATACTTTGAATAGCGGGTTTCCTGGATCTATGAACCACTAGGCTTAGACATATACTAACCAGCTCTCATATCTACAACAAATACCAGGTGTGCTCTACATATTGAAATCAGGTTGGAGGGCTACTACACATGTACTATCTTTCAATAGGGTTGCTAGGAGAGACCTTATGGGTGTACCTGCTATAGGATACTAAAAATTATTGGTTTGGCTTATATATGCATTTACATTCTTGTGCTCCCCCGTTTATCTTGAATGAGTACTTCTATTTGGGCTCCTGACTGTTATATTGGGCCTATGTTTCAGGGCCCCATTCTCATTGATTTTAAGTCTAACCCAGAAATCCCATTGTCCATCAAATCTTACCTGACTAGGTCGAATAGCCCACTGTAATTTATGTATACTCTATTCTACGTGGGTAGGGAGCAATTCCTACATGGTTTTGATATTTGCTAACCATTCCCTTAATAAACATTCGCTGTATCAGTTGTTGTTTTATCTTCTATGCATTAATCTGGTCAGCAACCGATTGCTATGACCCCTTCTTTATACTCCTAAAATTGCATTGTGCTTGCTATATTTCTATATTTGTATAACTCTTATTTATTGCACTGGTGCAAGGCTCCCCACTGATGTTCATTTTAATTGTTCTTGTCCGCATGTGTTGATTAAACTTATGTACCGTATATAGTTTTTTTTTTTCCCCATAAATCAGTGTGCTCCCAATTTTTTGCATATGCCATGTCTTTTTCTGGTTAAACATAATGTCAGAGCTGGTCACTCACCTTTTGAGGTTATAGGACACAACCAGTTTTATGTGCCTATACAACTGCCGCAAGAATCACAATCAATAAGGCTAAAGATAGCATGCAGGAACTAGTAGAAAAGCATGAATAAATCTGCACTGCTGTAGGAAAAAAACCTCCAATCCGTACAATATTAAATGATCGGGTGCTTTATTATTACAAGTTTCAAAGGGTAACACTATTTAGTCAGGAGAAGCCTCCAATTTCTGGTGGCTTTTCCTGAATAAGAAATGGGGCTTTACGTCAAAATGCGTAATAAGAAACCCCCCTGTCGTTTAATATTGTACGGATTGGAGACCTTTTTCCTACAGCAGCGCAGATTTAACCTTACTTTTCTACTAGTTCCTGCATGCGATCTTCTGACAAGCAAAAAAGTGTTGCTAACTGAGGGACCTCACAAAGGATGAATTAAAGCATTTTCGTGAGTGAATAAGAAAATTTTATACAGAACAAGGTATAAAATTGTTTCAGGTTTTATTTAGAAAATTTATTTAATATACCTATAGGTGAAGACCGAGGTTTTATCACATACTTGGCATTTATCTTCCATTGAGACCACACTTTTAACCTGTGGCCAGTCACGAGAATCAAATTGCAAAAGGATATGGACTAAAATAAGTTGGATCTTATCAGACCTTCTATTGCTTTCATGGAACAACCCCTTTAAAAAGATTTACCATGGAGATTGAAATAGTTTTGGCTTATTTACTCAGGCCTAGTAGTGGTCGAAGGGATGTAAATTAAACCATTGACAGGGACTAGCCATTATTGTGAAATCTTAAACTTGTTAATTTACATTTGTAAAAGCAGTTCCATAGATACAGTAGACAAGCATTTGTTCAAATATCCTATAAACAGCATGGACTTCCTTCTTATTAGCATTTAACATCAAAAGGAGTCTGGACAAGTCAGGAGTCTGGACAATGCCCACTTACAGGTAGATCCTCAGCGAATGCACATTTTACATGGTTTGTTCTCTGATGTAACCAACATGTTTTGAGTACTACCGTAGTCCGAACCTTTAACATATCGCAGAATACCATCAGAAGAGTAATCCCTATATAATAGAGTTCATTTAGACCTAATGTAATATAGAGGACATCAATTGCATTTATGCAAAAAAAATAAAGTTTGATATAGTCAAGCATGCAACGAGGTATAAATAAGCTATACAACTAAATCCCAATGGGCAAAATCATGATATAACAATTGAACATATGATTAACAAAGTGGCCAAAGTCTGACTTACCACAGATATGAAGCCCCACCCCCCACACCGATGCATGCTTCACATGGCTTCACCAGAGATGAATCGTGTTTATGTCGTGGTGTAACTTTTTTTTTTTTTTTTTTTTAAAACATTTTATTTGGGATTATCAAATAAAAATATATTTTACACACAAAATAATGTGTGTGGTATACTTATTTATATAAATGGTTGTTTCTCAACCTAGTTGGTTGAGTTTTGTCTGCTTTTTTCCAATTAACCCCTTTCTATTTTGGGCATTCTTAGGTTTTGGCAAAACCAAAATATTATATAAATCTCAGGTGTTATACCATCAAGATAGGAGTTTAAAGGACCTCTTTAGCTATGAGTACAAATCTGGAGAAATCATGAGAATGTAGTATGATAGCATTCACTTCGGAGTCAGAAAGGGAGCTTATTTTCCAAAGGAGATAAATAGGTTGGTTTAGATATCTGTCGGGGAGCAGTTAGGTTGTTGTACAGTTTAGAGGTTAATTTAAATAAGATCAGTTTTAAAACGGTAATAAAAAAAAACAGAAAACCAAAGCTGAAAACTTTACATTAAAGTAGTAATTTGAGAGATGTATTGTTGTCGATGGTTCCGTCACATTTGCATATTACTTTTGCAAGTTAGCACTTGACTCAATATTATACTATGGGGCAGTGCATGTCCGATTCAGCATGAAGAAAAAAAAAAAAAAAAAAAAAAAAAAAAACACACACTGCTGCAATTAGGAACGCTCAAGGTACATGCAAAAACATACATACTGAACATGAATGACACCCAAATGCAGTCCGATATAAATCGAGACAAACAAGGGAGAAGGAGGAGAAATTAAGTTTAGAGTTCTACGTTCTCCATCTTCTCTGCACCGGTGCTCCAGTGTTCACAATGTGAGAGATTCAGAGCCCAGTGATGGACACATGGTCACGCTCCCAGAAGAGTTTGAACCAAGTGTCATTTTCATAGAGCATCCGACAAGCTCACATGAGAAAATCATCCGATGCTATCCGCAAACATTAGCAAAATTGTTGGGTCAGTGATTAGCGGAGGAAGACTATACAAACCCTGAAGAGCTGTTTTGGTAGATAGTAGAGGAATTGTAAAATTAGAAAGAGGCCCAGAAATTGTAAATGTCTACATAATCTGGGTTTAGATAATATGGAAAGGTGGAGGCAGGTGGCAAGGAAGAGAGACTGGGGGTCAGTCATCTTTAGACAGTCGTATTTGTTTTTCATTTGCCTGCACCACTCAGATCTTTCCATAGTCTGCCACTTAGTGACAATGTAGTTGTGGTTCGTAAGTGCTTCCATCTTTCTATAATAATATTCAATGTTGATTGTGGAATATTTAGGAGAGAAGAAATGTAATAAAGTTGACTTGTTTCAGCAGTGGCATCCTATTAGAGTACAATTGAATAGCAATGAGTAAGTAGCAAAATATTCATAATCACTATACTTGTAACGAGTAGTTTCTAATACTCACATATGCATTCGAATAGTGAGTCTAATGTTAGTCAATTAGTGATAGGCTCCGACCACACACATCCGGCCATAAAACAAGCCTTTCAGAGGCTGGGAAGAAGGGTGGGCTTTTTTGCGTTTCTACCTTCCTGTGCTCCCCCAGAGACACCCAAACATTCATTCAATCTGCTCTCAGTGAGGTGCCAGCTCCCATTGTTTACTGAAGGGAGCCGGCAATATGGGTCAGATTATTCACGATTAGCACATTACTCACAAGCACCTGCGATACTCGTCAAGTAAAGAGTATCGAACACCGTACTATCTGTGCGAGTAGCTAATAGTAACGATTACACTCACTCAACCCTACAAGTGAGCTCCTAAGAATGAGACCATTTTCCCACAAAAGTTTGAAAAGGCTAAGGAGCTGGATTGTACATACCTGTGGATATAAATGGCAAAACCTGAATTCTATAATTCTAGGGTTGTCCAGTCTAAAACTACAAGTCACCAAGTGACTTCAGACTTGTGAATATTCGCATTGCACGCACTTTCAACATTCTCCGGTGAGGACAACGGGAACAGCAGTCTTGTAAGCACAAGTAAGCAATATACATACTCCCAGCCAGAATCTGGCTGGACAGTTTACGGCATGTTAAATGTAAAATGTATTGCACAAGGCCAGAAAATAGTCGGATTCTGGCTTAAACTACATGTATCGCATACTTGCTGCCATGCAACTGCTGTTCCAGGCAAAGACACCGGAGAATCCTCAAAGCATACAGTGCATGCAATGTGAGGATTCCCAAGTCTGCAGTTATATAGATTGACTGCAGATTTGTCATTTTAGATTTGACAGCCCCTTTAAGGATCTGTTCCAATAGTCTATAGTTTATTTGTGACTAAAACCATAATCCCGGGTCCACTCGTAACCTGACATGTGAGGGATGTTTCATCCTCATGCAGCCATTTCCTTAACTAACTATTCTTGTTGGAAGTGACATTTGATGGCTGACTGGCTCCTAAACCTTTATTTATATTCCCCTTGCTAGCACAAAAGACGAAAAAGGTCCTCTTAGGCTGGTTTTGCACTGGTGTCTTTCACCATCTGTGTGTATCCAGCTTGAACCGGATGCACCCGCATCCATTTTTGGCCCCATTAAGTTTCAACGGGATCGGACGTACTTGCAGGTGTATCAAGCTCTCCCCGTTTGCCCTGGATCTGTGTGTCACAGGTTTTTGCACTGAGACTAATAACACATTTTGTTTAGGTTTTGGTGTCCATGCCAAAGAGGCACTACGGGTAGACTTAAATGTGTCCCTATGTAGCCCAGATCCGGCGAACACCAGATACTGTTGGATCCGGATGCTAGGTTCGGGTTATGGAACTGTGCACACCCGGAATGCAGTTCCAAATGACACGCCCCCTAGGAGGCATTTCATTTGATCCTGGATCCGGCAGAAACATGTACACAGCCGGAGGAAGCAACTGTATGCCCCCTCGCTGGTATTATCACTGATCCATGAGACAGATCAGTGAAAATACCGGTGCAGGGGCATCTGTTTTTACAATTTCGTTAGGGGGGGGGGGGGGGGGGAAGGGGGAAGTATAGGCAGGGGAGTCAGATTTTATTAAAAAAAATTTTAAAAAATTCCACCCGTGTGACACGAACCTTACACAGTTTTATCATTGTTTTGAGGATCCAACAATTCTCTGCCTCTTTATTGACTTTTTGGAGAAATTGTAGACATTCCAATAACCACACACTGTTATTTTTGGTTAATATGACAAGAATAATGAAGAAAAAGGCTGTTTGATTCCTGCCTGAATATACAACCAGTGTACGGCTTCCAAACGCATTCAAGAATTTCTATTTCCTCAACCCGCACAGCCAAGGGGAATTCACAGGAAGCTGAAGTCTCTCTCTCACTCTTAAAGCCTTCATTTACTTATTACATAACCAGTAATTGTACTGAATGATGCTCCTAGAAACATGAAAATACTCCGATTTGGTCTACTTCGTCTTCTTATGGTGGTAACTCATTCCCTTGCTCAACCGAAAGATTTGGTTGTATAGTCTATGTACATGTTTAACAAAATTACCTATAGTATGTCATGAATGGTCTAAAAAGTCAAGAGTGAAGGTATCTAAATACAAACAATCATGTTATTTTAGGACAGAGCGACTCAAAAAAATCCTAAAAAATAAAAACTAGACTGCCAGAGAAAAAAGAATGTTGGAGTAAATGAGAATTGTACCCAATTATCATTCACATGAATACATCCAAGGCAACAGGGGGCGCTGTTTCTAGAGGTCTTTCAAAATCCCTCAGGATGTAAATAAAACAGTTTAATGTTAATACCAGTTTTTGTTTTGTTTCCTATTTTTTTTGCCTACCCTTCTTCCAAGAACTTATTTTTCCCCTTTATTCTTTTGTTTCAATTGAAAGCAATACAAGAGCTTGTTTCTTTGCAGAACAAGTTGTAGTTTTGAATTACAGCAATCATTGGTATATTCAATAAAAAGCAAAAATATATAAAAAGTATGGTAAAAAAAATGCAATTTTTAGGGGATTTGGAGGCATTGGTGGACCCAGCAACAGTATTCTTTGGCTCAGTATGCTTATGGCAATGCCAAACTAATGAAAAAACCAGAAGTGTCACTGAACCTGCATGTCTACAGAATTTCAAGCTCCGTGTTTCAGGGTATGCGCAGAGACCACAAAAATAGTCAATTTTAGGAGTTTACTTTTTCGTTATGGAGTGCGGTTGGATCATGTAAACATGGTGTATGGGTAATTTTATAGATTAGACGCGGCAATACCAAATATGTGCATTTTTTTTTGCATGGGGGAGGGGGGAATTAAAAAAAAAATTATATATATATATATATATATATATATATATATATATATATATATATAGTGTATAGTGAAAACGAGTGTGTCATGTTTAAAGGGTGCCCGTCAACTACTTTATGTCCCCAAAACTATCACTGCCTGTCTCTGCATGTTCCCAGTACATCTCTATGCATCCCGTCTGGGCTAAATGTGAAGTATAATGGGGAAAAAAAAAAAAAAACAAAAAACAAGCTTTGTTTAACTTCCATCGTCTTGATGTGTGGACGCTCTCTAAGGCTCCATGTTCCCCCTTGCACCTTAGTTATGACTCGGTGGGCGAGATACTTCAGAAGCGCTGTTCCATGTTTGAAATCCATGGGCTTCTCCTTCCTGGTACGACACGTGGCTGTGTGTGTCATTTCCGATCCCAGGCAGTGCAGAGTTAGGGTATGTGCGCACTGGCCGGGTTATGGCCGTTTTATCAGCGGAAACCGCCGGTCGGTTTTCATTAGTTTTATGTAAATTTATGTTAATCCAAACCGGCGTTTGGATTAACATTAAAACCAATGAAAACCGACGGCCGCTGTGCACACACCGGCGGTTTACACAGGCTCATCTGTTGCTAAACCGCAGGTTTCCCAGCGGTTTAGCAAAGAATGAGCATGTTCTATAAACCGCCGGTTCTTCAGCGGCTGCAAGCAGAATCATGTGCTGCTTCCAGCCGCTGCAGAACCGCCGGCGAGAACACGCTGTGCAACCGCCCGGCTCCCGCCCGTCACCCGCCCGGCTCCCGCCGCATATACCCGCCAGGAAGCCGGTGGATGGCTCCGGAGCTTCCTGGCGGGTCCGCCCAGCTGCCGCCGACAAACCCGCCGGTAAGTGCGCACTTACCCTTATATTGGTTATACTGGTCGGCTCCGGATCATGCAAAGTGCACATTCTGGAGCCAGCACAGCCAACAATCCCTCACACTGTGCAGGACTGGAAGTGATGCGGAGCCACCTGTCTCATCAGGAAGGAGCAGCCCATGGATTTTAAACATGGGACAGCACTTCTAAAATTTATCACACCCATAAGGGTGTGATAACGAAGCGAGGGGGAACATGGAGTCTTGGGGCGGCTTCACACTGTGGTCCGGTCCAGGGTTGTCAGGGATGAACCTGACAGCCCTGGACTGGATCTGAACACAGAACCGGAGGGCAATCAGGCCCCATAGACTCCCATGTTAGGGAGTTCCGGATTGTCCCGGATCCTCCCGGATAGATGGAAACCGGATGGCGGATAGGTACCATCCGACTCCATCCGGCCCCATAGGATACTATGGGGCCCAAAATCCGGTCCAGGGCTGTCTGGTTTACACCGGACAGCCCCGGACCGGTCCTGACCGCAGTGTGAAGCCACCCTTAGAGAATCCCCACAAGTCAAGACGATGGGGGAAACATACGTTTTAATTTTTTTTTTTTCAACCATTGTACTTCACAATTAGCTCAGACCACAATGCTTAGGGATGCAGTAAGAAGCTGCAGGGACAGGTTGGTTCCCTTTAAACAGAGTCTGTAGCTGGGCTTCACAGAAGTACACCAATGTGGTGACTTGGTAGGGAATGTTCTGTCACATCCAGATTCCACCATTTAAAATCCGTATTATATCGCTTTATAAGATGCACCTGATTAGAACTATAAAAATGAAGGAGACAGAGGCGCAGATTGTGCCTTATCACTAATGACACAACTAAACAGTAGCTGAGATGTGGCTCACTCACCTGATTAGGTTGTGAAAACCCACAACTAGCTTGAACGTTAGGATAACAGCTGCTGCAGAACCTCCACCGCCTTGCAAACGTGGGAAAACAGAGAATTCAAACATGAATGGTGTCCACGGACCGCGCTGCCGGTTCCAAAAAAAAAAAAAAAAAAAAAAAAAAAAATGCACTAGGAATACATTGCTTACTTCATCGCCTCCTTTATTCCTCCACACAGAGGTCTGTGTGAAAAACACCAGTGTGAAACCAGCCTAAGAGGACTTTTTTTTTTTTTTCCTCTGCTAGCAAGGGGAATATACAGGTCTGTGTGGAGGAATAAAGGAAGCGATGAAGTAAGCAATGTCTTCCTAGTGCATTTTTGTGAAACAGCAGCGCGGACCGTGAACACCATTCCTGTTTGAAGCACCTGATTAAATGACGCACCCCCAAATTTGATGAAGGAAAAGCGAAAAAAGTAATTTTCAATGTTAAATGGGGTCCGTCTTATAATGCCAGTGTCAGTCTAACAAATAATTTAGGGTATATGTCCCTCATAGCACCCTCATCCTGGGATATAGCCCCCCCCCATCCGAAAATTAGCCCCCTTAATCTGGATATGGCCCCTTGTGCTGGCACACATCCCCCAGTGCTGGCACACATCCACTATTGATGGCACAAGTCCCCATGTGCTTGCTGTGGCCCCCATGCTGCTGCCCATAGTAAAATAAAAAAAACACTTTACTTACCTTCTCCAACGCTGTCCTCCCGGTGTCTCCCTGCTTGATGCTGCGCTCCTCCACTTCCTGGTTCTCTGTGCCAGTCATGTGATCAGCACAGCAGAGAGACATCTCTGCGTGCCCGATCACAGCAGCAAGCAAGGAGACCGGGGAGACACCCGGAGATCAGCGCTGGAGGAGGCAAGTAAAAGTTTTTTTATTTTACTATGGGCAACAGCATGGGGCCATATCAAACACAGGGAGGGCATGTGCCATCACTGGGGAGGGGGGGGCGCAGGCAAATATATGTGCTGCTCCCCCAGTTCATCACCGCTGTGATGGACAGCGGCAGTGCATATTATATGAGCGGGGGCTCACGGGCTCCCGCTGCCTCCTGCAGCCTGCACCAGCCTGCCCCAGCCTCCCCCAACCCCCAGACAGGCTCCAGAGCTGCCCCCACCTCCCCTGCAGTACAATCTGTATATTTGGATTATAAAACACACCCCCCACTTTCCCCCAAAATTTGGGGGAACTAAAGTACGTTTTATAATTCGTAAAAAATGGTATGTCAGTGCAAAAGATTTACAATGGTATTTATACAATTAATCTGAACTAATCTTCAATAGGAGCTAGCTCGGATAATAGCAGGTGTCTGCTGTATACCACAGCCAGCATCTTCCTCTTCTGGTGCAGGCTCAACTCCTGAGCTCACTGTATGACATAAATAATAGGTATATTCATGATGAAAGTGATTAGTATCATTGGTGAGTGTTGGTAAAAAATTGACAAGAGTTCTCATGTCTGCACTGCATGTCAATTTCTGGTCAGAAGCTTTTATCAACATGTAGATTGTGTGAATGGTAAAATTCATGCTAACAATCGTATATATTCGCATACTGCGGATCTCACATCAACAGGGCCAGTCAGTTTAAGCTTTGTATATTCTCCACAGTATGTACACAAGCAGTGGCGTAACTTGAAGCTCATGGGCCCTGATGCGAAGGCTCCAACGGGGCCCCCAATTATTGCAAATCTTTGATATCATTAGTCTTTCTATAGGCGAAAGGGACATTTGGGGCCCCCCTAGGCTGCAGGGCCAGTCTTTGATTGCAACCCCTGCACCTGTTGTAGTTACTCCCCTGTACACAAGATCTTTAAGATCATCCACCATGATGCTAGTGCACAATGCAGAGTAATTTACAGATAGCAAATCAGCAGTGTTTACACCTAGTGTGAACATATCCAGTAAAGAGCAGATGTTTTACTCAGACAGCCAAAATGGAGTTCAAATTGAGGTGATCAGTCATTATTGGTTTACATCTGAAAACCCCATTAAATGGTAACTGCTGTCTCACCAAACAATGCATAAATCAGTTATGCATATAAGGGGTACTTCACACATAGCGATATCGCTAGTATCACAGGTTTTGTGACGTTGTGGCGACCTCGCCAAAGATATCGCTGTGTGCGACACGCACCAGCGATTGGCTCCCCGCTGGGAGATCGCCGATTTTTATCTAATCACCTGGACCATTTTTCCCGATTGGCGATCTCCCGCTGGCCAGGCTGCATCAGTGTGTGTGACAGGGGCAACGACCAGTGATCCCAAACTGTGCCCGAGACACAAATGATCCCAATGACCGTCTGGTGCCAGCCGCAGAAACGGGATCGCTGGTAAGTATGCCTGTCTGGCATCTCACCAGTGACCACGTAGTGACGCACCAGCGATCCCAGCCAGGTCGGATCGTTGCCAGGATTGCTGGTGCATCGCTATGTGTAACAGGGCCCTAAGAAAATTTTTAACATAGCATATCAGAGAACCTGCTTCACTTCCATGCTACATTGTGTGCTCACCATCCTCTTTATTTTGAGGAGATGCACATGTGGAATTATGTACTTAACAAAAAAGTGTGAAACAACTGAAAATAGGTCTTATATTCTAGGTTTCTTCAAAGTAGCCACCTTTTGCTTTGATTACTGCTTTGCACACTTGGCATTCTCTGGATGAGCTTCAAGAGGTAGTCACCGGAAACAGTCTTCCAACAGTCTTGAAGTTCCCAGAGATGCTTAGCACTTGTTGGCCCTTTTGCATTCACTCTGCGGCCCAGCTAACCCAAACCATCTCAATTGGGTTCGGGTCTGGTGACTGTGGAGGCCAGGTCATCTGGCGTAGCACCCCATCACCATCAATCCTCCTCCTCCATGTTTCGTGGTGGAAACAGGCATGTGGAGTCCATCCGTTCACATTTTCTACGTCGCACAAAGACACGGTGGTTGAAACCAAAGGTCTCAAATTTGGACTCAGACCAAAAGCACAGATTTCCACTGGTCTGATGTCTATTCCTTGTGTTCTTTAGCCCAAACAACTCTCTTCTGCTTGTTGCCCGTCCTTAGCTGTGGTTTCTAGCATCTATTTTACCATGAAGGCCTGCTGCACAAAGTCTCTTCTTAACAGTTGTTGTAGAGATGTATCTGCTGCTTGAACTCTGTGTGGCATTGACTTGGTCTCTAATCTGATCTGCTCTTAACCTGCGATTTCTGAGGATGGTGACTTGGATGAACTTGTCCTCCGCAGCAGAGGTGACTCGGTCTTCCAAACCTGTGGCGGTCCTCATGTGAGCCAGTTTCTTTGTAGCGCTTGATGGTTTTTGCAACTGCACTTGAGGGCACTTTCAAAGTTTTCCCAATTTTTCAGACTGACTGACCTTCATTTCTTAAAGTAATGATGGCCACTCGTTTTTCTTTACTTAGCTGCTTTTTTATTGCCATAATACAAATTCTAACAGTCTATTCAGTAGGACTATCAGCTGTGTATCCACCAGACTTCTGCACAACACAACTGATGGTCCCAACCCCATTTATAAGGCAAGAAAGCCCACTTATTAAACCTTGGGTTGTGATGCAAAAGTTCTTTGGACAAAGTGCCTTAATGCCCGCACTGCTGCTACAGGATCAAGGGAACTGAGACACAGGAATGTCTGGATCAGCGAAAACCTTTATTTTCCGGCGCATTTCGGAGCCTCCTACCAAGCTCCTTCCCTGAAGGAGCTCGGTAGGAGGCTCCGAAACGCGCTTGAAAATAAAGGTTTTCGCTGATCCAGACATTCCTGTATCTCGGTTCCTTTGATCCTGTAGCAGCAGCGCGGGCATTAAGGCATTTCGTCCAAAGAACTTTTGCATCACAACCACGGTTTCCTGTGGGAGTGCGGTCCTTGCAGCAGCTGCCATAACGCTTTTCTACCAGTTGTGGGTGATCACAACGGACAAAGGTGAGCAATTCCACATCGCCGAGCAAAAGTGTTTAATTGAGATAAGACCCTTATTTTTTATTTGCACACTTATTAAACCTGACAGGGCACATCTGTGAATTGTAAACCATTTCCGGTGACTACCTCGTGAAGCTCATCAAGAGAATGCCAAGAGTGTGCAAAGCAGGAATCAAAGCAAAAAGGTGGCTACTTTGAAGAACCTAGAATATAAGACATATTTTCAGTTGTTTCACACTTTTTTGTTAAGTAAATAATTCCACGTGTTAATTCATAGTTTTGATGCCTTCAGTGTGAATCTACAATTTTAATAGTCCTGAAAATACAGAAACACTCTTTGAATGAGAAGGGGTGTCCAAACTTTTGGTCTGTACTGTACATACACCATCTTATTTTACTTGAAAATGTTACATTTTAAGGACCTATGCATATGGCCATGTTATGAGCCCTGCACTGCCCATTCAATTTTATACCAATGATTTTCTCCCATCAGACTCCATACATACCAAGACTATGCACTTGCTTCAAAGGTAATATCTCAGTAGACATACAGCCTAATGGAGCCTTTAAGAAGGAGCCATACTGTCTAACTGCTAGTGTTCATAGTCCCTCAATGAAAGAAAACAAAAATTAATACAACATTTATACTGCAAGAATCTGTCATTACCATGAGGCTATATGCTTCAGTAGTATGATATTTACAATTTCAGAAAACATATCATATAACATAAGGAAAACATTTACGTACTACCAATGTGCCCGCCCTGAAGTGACTAATACAGGCAAACTATAGAATGACTACATAAGTAATAGATGCTGGAGAGGAAGTCAGGTCCCCCCTGTGGGGGCCACTACTCTAATACAGGAGTTAGAAACTCATTCACCCTGGTGTGTGCACAACTGTTCTTAGGATCATTTATAATTGAGCAGTTTGCTGAACAAAGACAATTAGATTATATGTAAGTGCATTAGGCATGGAAGGGCCTTTAAGAGGAGGCCAGTCTATAGGTAAACGGCTGTAAATGCACAACCTGTACATAGCAGATTGATCCGCTAAGGATTTCCTATATGTAATGGCACATAACAGTCTTTAACCTCTTCATATACAATGATTGAGTTATGGACTTTAAAGGCCCCATTACACGGCAAGACAGTCAATGACATCGCTGATAGGTCACCGGTTTGGAGGCGTACCAGCGATGTCGTTGCGACCTCCTTGTGTGTGACTGGCAAGTTGCTATGATAAACCTGTCAACTCTAATCCAATGATTTACCAACATGTTGTTAAACCTGACGATCTCAACGCCAGCAACCTGCTGCATCGTTCTATGTGACACCGCAAGAACGATGTCGTGGGCGACTTCGGCCATTCACAGCAATGAGCAGGGATCATTCGCGGGGTTTGCGAGCCATACCTGCTCACAACATCGTTGGCGAGTTGTTCACGATATCTACACGTGTGACATCTCACCAGCGATGTTGAAATGCCGCCAAAAACAACTGTGCGCCCCAAGATTGTTGCCGACAGTTTCAACGTCATGCCGTGTAATGGTACCTTAAAGCAGATCTGTCACCAGATTTCACAATGCAAATTGCACACCTGTTTAGACCTTATTCACATATCAGTACTTGTATGCAAAAACCAGGAGTGTCTCTAAGGGTACATTTACACGTCGCAACATTGCATGCAATTCACTTGCAATTTGCTGGTTGCAGTGAAATCATGGACACATTGTTCTATTTGTACACAGCAACAAAATAGAACAATGTGTCCATGATTTCACTGCAACCAGCAAAGTGCAAGTAAAATTGCATGTAATGTTGCGACGTGTAACAGTACCCCAACATTCTAACACAGAACAGGTGTCAATCTTTCAATAATAGTTTTTCTTTGCAAGTTCCACTTCTGGCTTTGTTATACAAAGGCTGGTGCCAAAATACTGATGTGTGAATGAAGCTCAACAGGGATTTTAGTCAAACCATAATGATGACTAGTGCTGCCATTGAGTACATAAACATCCAAGTAATAGTGCTCCTATGATCCGCGCTGCTGTTTCAGGAAAAAAAAAAAAGGACCACACGAGGGCTTGATGCAACGGTGCTTATTTCCAACATGTTTTGGTGCTGTCCCAGCTCCTTCGATAAGGGATACAGGGGAATGGTGGGACAGCTGAAACTCGTTGGGAATAAACACCATTTCATCAAGACCTTGTGTGGTCCTTTTTTCCTTAAACAGCAGCGCAGATCGTAGGAGCACTATTACTTGCATTTCGGTAAACACACCTCTCTACACGTGGGAGTGCAGATCCAGCAGCAGCTGTACGAATGCATACACTAGTTGTGGGTTTACTCAACTGGCCCAGGCGAGCACATGCAATCTTAAGGGTATTAAATTTCCCTAAACGATAAGACCCATTGCGCTCTGTTTTGTCTCACTTTAGATAATGGAGTACATAAAGACCATTATAAAAGTGTAGCGACCGGTGGTAAGGCCGCGGGTCTGTGTGTATGTCTTGCTTCAACAGAATCTCCATACTCAGATTTAACCGGTAGTAACATCTCTTTACTGTAAAACATATCTATAACACAGTCAACTGATCTAGCTGTACACATGTATATGGTGGAGTCCCTGGATCTTCACTTTATCCGGGTGCGCAGCAAGAAGAAGAAAAAGAAAACAAACAAAATGGAGATATCTTTCCCTAACTTTCCCTCAAATCACGTACCAGTCTATCACAGAAGAAGATGTCGCTCCCACGTGGCAGGCCTGGGATCTCATGATGACTGGTCCCGGTGCAGCGCTGAAGGGGGAAACTCCTCAGTCCTCTTCTTTGGTCTTCTTCCGCAGGTAACAGATTTTTGTTAGTCTCTCTCTCTGTCCCGGGGCACACCGATCAGCAGAAGGGAGATCACAGTAGCACAGATGGCTCCCTTATGTCTGTTACAGCCCCTGCACATGTAATCCGGTGGCAATGTCCTGAATTCCGGAGGCAATGTCCTGAATTTGAGTTGGACCCTCGGTAAGACAAGGTCCTGCAGACCGGGGGTTGCAACAGCGATCCTCACGGGGTATTTCTTCCCAAGTATCCGGCTGCAAAAGAGCCCTATGTCGGGAGACACCACACGCAGGTCTGTCCTGGCTGAGCTCTGGGTCTGTAGTTATCTCCCGCCCTTTCTCTTCCTGGGTAAACAAAAGAGATGGTGGGGGATTTCCACCCTCTGTGATTGTTTCCGCACTTGTCCACCAGGGGGTATTAGTGGACTGTACAAAGTCCAATTCCATGTCCATTTCAATGCGGCAGTCTGAATTGTTCACCTCATTACAAAAGTCTATGAGGCCTATTTCATTAAGACTGATATTTCATACGCCATTCTTAATTCATGGGCTCACTGAAGTACCATGCACCATTCTGAGGCCCTCGCAACTCAACACTGCACAGCTTCTCTGTGGTGTGTGACCCTTTCCCAGTTACACCTATTTTGGAGGAAGAGTTGCTTCAACAAGGACTTAAAAATGACAATGGTTGATACATTTTTGCACAACTATGGATTGTGAAAAAAATTTAGTGACTATTCAAATCATTTTACCCCAGTTTCCTGGCATAATAACTTGTATGAATCGCCACCACATACATATAAGGCTCAGGCTCTGTAAGTTTACTAAAATTGTCACAACTTTTTCCTGTTGAGGTCACCTGCACCTCATGTTCACATTGGCAGGGTTTCCAACAATACTTAAATTCATGGGCAGTCCTTAAAAATAATGAACCTTTTTCCACCTGTGCCCCCCAAAAATATGTATAGAATATACATATGTATATTTTGATGCCTCAGTGATTATTATGACCCTGAGGTAAGATGCAGAGAGCTACAAATTCTCTCATCCAAGATAATCAGACCAATTATGATAACGATCAGAGTTTGATCAGAGCGTCAGCTTAAGCGGCCGTCACACGCTACGATATAGCTAGCGATATTGTTAGCGATCACGTGCACGCGCAATCGCTTACAATATCGCTCACATCGCTGGTGAGCTGTCACACAGGCAGACTCACCAGCGATGTGGACCAGCGAGATCGCTGGTAACTATGGTACACATCGGGTTACTAGGCGCCGCGCGTCGCTTAGTAACCCGATGTGTACCAAGGTTACCATCTCCCAGGCTCTGCCGCTGGGAGATCGTTCATCGTGGTGTCATACACCACGATGAGGCAGATCGTAAAATCGTTCATCGCAAGATCTGAGCTCCGGAGCTCAGATCTCGATTTTGCGATTTCATCAATTCTCGCTCGTCGTATCTTGCCGTCACACGCACAGACATCGTTCAAGCGATGTTTAAGCTGCCGCGTTCAAGCGTGTGACGGCCGCTTTAGTGTGATCCGATTCTTTCAGATGAGAGCATTGTGGCACACAGAGGAAGAGATGGAGAAGAAAATGTCTCCATCTTCTCCATTCTGTGAATCCACAGAAATCAAAAGGTATCGTCAGCTGAGTGCAGACCAATTATTTCCAATCATTCATTGACTTGCATTGCTGAGTGGTATGCAAATATTGCATCAAACTCTGACAGCCATCATTTTTTTTCCCCTAGGACGGAGAAAAAGAAAAAGATATAGATATAGATATTTCTATGGATCGCACTTGGATTAAATATATGGCCATCTGCCCCCGCCCTTAATATTAAACAGGGACACACCCGAGTGCGATAATGCAGCCAGTGGCTGATACATGTGACTAACCCAGGGTTGTATGGGGGACTCGGGTGTCTGGGCCCTAATGTGGTTGGGGTGTCACTGGTGGCCTGCCCAGACCCGTGGCCCTGGTGGTCAACTAGTAAAGGAGTTGGGAAATGGTAGTAAAGAGTTTGAAAGTTTGTCGTGATGCCACTTGTGGCTTCTGGTGATTGCACCAGCGCTGCCTTGGGCCTCCAAGGATGATGTACGTGCAGCTAGGTGTTGAACCTCCCCACAGGCAGAGCTGGGTCCCTGGGGCTCTGGTAGTAGATTGTTAGGGATGAAAGCTGGGAATTGGCCTAGTGGGCAGGCATCTGAAATAGTCTCTATAGATGGCAGGGTGAAGGATAGAGGAATAGAGACACACACGAGATTGTTTCTTTACCTTTTCCTGATGGAATTGCAAGTAAAAGTCCAGTACACTGCTGGGTATTCAGGTAGCACTTCTGGATCTCCACAGTGAGTGGGTATAAGGCCTCCTCGTCTCTTTTACCTTGTGTGAAGCCCCTGCCCTGTATGTAACTTGGCTGGCCTCCTCTGCTCTCCTATCACCTGTGCTGTGTTGGGTAACCCTCATTTGACTGCCGCTGTATACTCTCTTGCGGTGTCTGACTGCCTTGTTGGTGGCTGCACAGATGCCCGGGAGATTGAAGTCTCCACGGAAAACCGGTATTCTCTGCTGGGCTGGGTGGTCTCCTGCAGACTCGGACTCAGATGTTCGGGGTGCTTTCTGGAATGAACCAAGAGGCTTCTCGGTACCCAGGCTGCTACTTCTCCATTGTTCCTAGTCTCGCCCTTGACCCCACTCTTGGGTCCCTGCAATAGCTAGACTGATGGCTGTTTAGGTGTCTCTGGCCTAGCGCAGCTCCGACCACCAGGACGTCTGAAAAAGTTCTCCTAGCGACTACACACTGTTAACTCCGTCCCAGCACCAGTATTTATAGGGGATCTTGCCAAGAGCAACAAGTTGAGCTCCCCTTACTAGTTGGGGTGGAAGGTGTTTGTGCTTGTGTACCTACTGTGGAAATCCATCCATGCTGTAGGCGAGGGTGGTTACCTGTGTGAGCAGGGCACCACACATGCAAATTTTGGGCACCAATATCACCAGATGGGTCGTTATAATAGAAGATGTAATAAAAATATCAACTAACCAAGCAACAAATAGCTTTATTGATGGAAAAGTGAAATTGTATATCTCAGAAAATGGCAACACCATGAAGAAAAAAAAGATACAAAATGATGATCACTATAATTGTACTGTCCGAAGAATCATGATATTTTTAGCGCTCAATGAACACTGTAAAATTCAACTTAAAACAGTTCCTCCTTTGTTTTTGTTTTTTTCCCTTTTAGGCGGCATTTGAATTTTTTCCCTTTTCAGTAAATTGCATGGTAAAAAGAAAATGATTTAATTCAAAACTAAATCTTATCTAGCAAAAAGCAAGCCCTCATAGGTGCCATATCAAAGATTAAAAAATAAAGATATGGCCCAGGATGCAATGTGAGAAAACAAAAGCAACAAATTGCCCAGTCATAAAGGTGTTAGGCAACAGGTGTGATAGAGGGATAGGACTTACACAGCCTAGTCCTATATACGGGTCCTGTTCACCTTATAGTATAACTGTACCAGCAAGCAGCGCTAGTAATCATAGAGATACAAACTCAATCATGTCGTTTAGATCATGGCTTATAAGGGAGTTATCTGCTGCGACACTAAACACTACGTACTGTGTACTATGAACACTTTAATGAGTGCCACCAGTAGCTAAACTGCACAGCCAATACAGACACAATGTGAATAGGGGTATAGCAATCACTGCTCTAGATTCAATGTAAAATGGAAGACTTAGCTTCAACAGTAGCTACTGTGGAGTGCCCGGAAACCAACGCCAAGGTGCTTCCGTTTTTCCGGGTCCTAACGCTATGACTAATGGTGATATGTGAGATACTGGGTTTATATGCCTCTATTCTGATTAAAAACAAGAAAAGTATGTGTTGGACTCAGACAAAATGGAGGCCTCAGCTGGTCACAGGGGCGGGGGAAGGGGGATAGGGAGGGAGCTCAGTCATAAGAAATACAATAGTAACTAAATAATATGAATGACTGGCATCAACCTCTAAGTGTAGTGAGAAAAAAATACAAAATTGATAAAGGGTTAGTGCAACAGGTGTGATAGAGGGTGGCACTTACACAGCTACTCCTATATACGGGTGGTCCCGTTCCCTTATATATAACTGTACGCAAGCACGCTATACACTTAGAGATACAAATCAATCATATAGTCTAGATCATGGTGTCCACAAATCTGTATCTGACCAGTATCCTACTATATAATCGCCTTATCGTGTCTGTCTCTCTAAGGGTACCTTTACATGTGGCAACTTTCCTAGGAATTTCACTGGTAACTTACTGGTTGCAGTGAAATCATGGACACATTGTTCCATTTGTACACAGCAACAAGATAGAACAATGTGTCCATGATTTCATTGCAACCAGTAAGTTGCCAGTGAAATTCCTAGAAAAGTTGCCGCGCGTAAAAGGTACCTTAAAGGAAATCCCGCGTCCCTGATGGTCGCCCGACTGAGCAGCGACCAATCAGTGACAGGCGCAGTCTGGCTGCAAATTGGCATGGATCTGAACCATGCCTACCGTCAGGAGATCAGCGGGTCATCTCCAGCCGCACGGAGGTCAGCGGCGATGCAGCCGGAGATGACCGGCGTTAGCTGGTCATCTCCCACCTGCTCGCAGCGGATGTACGCCGACTATGCTAGCGATCTCGCTCAGTGTGACACGCAGCAGCGACCAGGCTCCCGCTGTGAGATTGCTGATCCTGTCACGAAGGTCAGCGGCATGCAGCTGGGGGATGACCGGTGTCAGACAGTCATCTCCCGGCTGCTCGCAGCAGAAATACCCCGACCGGCGCTAGCTATCACATTCAGTGTGACAATCTCACTAGCGACCACGTACTGACGCTCCAGCTATCCCTACCTGGTCGCATCGTTTGTCGGGATCGCTGGAGCGTCACCAAGTGTAACGGTATCTTACTGATCGCTGGTGAGGTGTCACACGTGCAGATATATTGAACGAAGCCCCGTCGCTAATTGGGGAAAATCCTATTTATTCATTGCATTATATTTAAATCTTCATAAATAAACTACATATATTCTAAAATACTCGATGCGTTCGAATCGGGCCACCATCCAATTTATTATAAACAGATTTCTAATCCTACCAAAAAAAGGAATAAGGCACTGGAAAGGAAAGAGCGCGCAATAGTGTTTACCTGTAGGACCAAAGATTTAGACAAAATAAAACTTCTCACCTATTCGGGTTGCGAGAAGTCACAATCCCCTTTATTGCCTGGGACAACTATCGATGTCAAGTTGTTTTTCGGTCTGCAGCAGTCCTCCCACGTGTATCGTGTATTGGAGAAGAGAGATTAACAACCGCACTCCCGTTCCCAGGAATACAAATGGTGTTTTTATTACGTGTTTTGGGGTTAAATCCCTCCCTCAGAAACACCACACAAAAAGATGTATTGTCTCTGTGTGGTGTGGTCTCTGTGTGGTGTTTCTGAGGAAGGGGTTTAACACTGAAACGCGTAATAAAAACCATAATTTTAATTCCAACATCCCTGAACTAATTGTAAGAGGTACTTCACACACAGCAACATAGATAACGATGTCGCCGAAACGTCACAGGATTTGTGACTTAACAGTGACCTCGCTGCGTGTGACACACATCAGTGATCTGGCCCCTGCTGTGAGATCATTGATCATTACAAATCGTTCAGGACCATTCTTTGGCCATCGCGCTCCCCGCAGGGCAGCGTGCATCCGTGTGTTTAACACCTTAACAACGACAGTTAGCGACTTTGAACCCGGCCACGTAGGCGTGCTTTTACATTGCCTTTCCCGCCCCCTCAGCTCTGATTGTTGCCCGTTGCTGCGCTCTGATTGGGCGGCTTTGACTGAAAAGAAGGCAACTTAGTAGCTCTTCCGTCCCTTGTTCCTTAGCTACTTCATTCCTGAGCGTGCTGGTTTTCGGATCACAGTAGAGAGGTCTCCAGGCTGCGATACTACAAAGTCTATACGGTAGACATCATTTGGCGTATCAAATTATGATCTTTGTAGCGTTTCCATTTTTACTTCTATGACATTATCTGCAAATAGACTATTCAGAACGCACTAGCGATCACCAATCGGAGCTGAGGGGTCGTGGTAAAGCACACCTAGGTGGCTTCAGCGTCAAACACCACACCCCTAACATAGGTTTGAGTCATCAAATTAGCTGTTGTGTGACACATCGCCAATGACCAGGGAGGTCGTTATTCGGGTCCGTATCGTTGCTGAGTCGTTGAGCAGATCTGCCTGTTTGACTGCTGACCAGCGACCACGTAGCGACGCACCAGTGATGCCCGGCCAGGTCAGATTGTGGTCGTGATCGCTGCAAAGTTGCAGCATGTAAAATTACCCTATTCCTGGGAATGGGAGCGCGGTCGTTAATCCCTCTTCACCTATACACAATCCTATAATCCTACCAAAAAAGAAATATTGTGGTTAGTTAAAAACTAAGAAAGTGCCATTATTGAGAAAATGTATGATTGAAAGAAGGTTGAATCTCCAAGTTCACAATGCCAAATCTGGTACTTTGTGATAATAATTCTGGTGATTTTTTATTTGGCAACTTAGACATTGGTTACAACTACTACCTCTGTGTCCCTAATTATACAACAATTTTTTGTGGACAACTCAGGAGGCACCTTTTATTGTGTGGCCATTATGCACAGCATATGAACCCAATTTAGGAGCCGTGATGCTGCCACAGTATTGACGTTCAGCTCATGGCTGGTTTCACACATCTGACATTTGTGTTCTTAATGTAGGCCACGATATGCAGAGCAGCCACAACCTCATAGGCATACATAAGGCCATGCAGTTCAGGTCAGGAGACTTTCAGCTGGCCCAAATATCAGTTTGTACTTGACATGTGAATTGGCTTTAGGCCTCATAGTTTTCTTTATAGAGGAGCTGTCACCCCCTGGTTCTTTCAAAAGTGACAGCACCACTGAATGCAGCGTGTATGCTGCATTCAGGGAAGCTGTGTACTAATGCTCTAGCCTCCTTGTACCCTGAAAAAACACTTTGCAAACTTTAAAGTTTAGAGGTCCTATGGGTCGGATCTGATTAAGAGGTCCTCGCTGCTGGCACAGTCCTCCCACCTCCTCCTCGTGTATTCCACTGCCTCCTCTTGCTCTGGGTCTGCCCTTCTCTTCTGCTCCTTGTGATATCACGCAGGCACACAGCACTTGGGTGAGAGGGTTCCGGTAGCTGTAAGGCATAGGCACTGACTTGACATGGAGCAGGAGAAGAAGAGGAGGACAGACCCAGAACAAGAAGAGGTGGGGGCAGAATACACAAGGAGGAGGTGGGAGGACTGTGCCAGCAGGTCAGATTTGACCTACGGGACCTCTTAATTGTAAAGTTTGCAAAGTGTTTTTTTTTCGGGGTACAGGGGAACTAGAGTCTTAATACATAGATTCCCTGGATGCAGTATTCACGCTGCATTCAGTGGTGCTGTCACTTTTGAAAGAACCAGGGGGGAGACCGGTCCTCTTTAAGTTGTGAAGAAAAAAAACAAAAGATAAAACCTATGGTTTGTAACGCAGAAATAATCTAACACAATGTTTCCAAGTAATTCTTGACCAACCAAGGGCAATGGCTGCATAGCACATGAGCTTCTGTGGTGACAAGCTCCAAAGTGGCACTAAAAGTGACCTTTTCGCCAGCTGGACTGCATCAACCACCTGCCTGTGATCCGGAGCGCACTGCGTCACGATAAACTTATAAGCTTTTATTCCCATTCCAACTTCCCCTTAGTTGACCACCAGGGCCACGGGTCTTGGCAGGCCACCAGTGACATCCCTATTGCAGCAGAGGGCCCAGATACCCAAGTCCCCATAACCTGGGCTAGTCACTGTTACAACCTGGGCTCTTTCTCTTCCCTAGACTTACCTCTTGTGTTCGCCCCTCTTCCCCTCCCTACAAATCACATCTCCCTCTCGTGTACTCCTATTGTTTCATACCTATCACTTGGTTTTACTTGCATTGTAGTTACCTACCTTATTGTTAATGGAAAATGCTCCCTTAATAAAAAAAAATTATTGGTAAAAAAAAAAAAAAAAAAATTGTTTAATATGACTGTTGATAAAATCCACTTTCCGATTATTGGATGGCAGGGAGTGATGAGAGAGCACCAAAATGCTCGGGTGCTCGAGGCTCAAGTCGAGATGCTCGGGTGTTCGGCTTGAGCACTGAGCCCAATGTAAATCTATGGGGAACCTGAGCATTTCTTCGGCAGTGTCGGCGTGGGAGCTTTAAACACCGCTGCTCTGACAGCTGTTTAAATTTCCTGCGCTGACATCAGCTGTTCAGTGTCGGCACTGATGAGCGGCTGCCTCTCCTCCAGCCCCTGGTGACATCCGATCACCCCCTATCCTCCGCTGCCCAGGCTGCAGGCATGGGGGACAGAGGGTGATCAGATGTCACCAGGGGGCTGCAGGAGCTGCAGCCGCTCATTGCCGGCGGTGTCAGCACAGGAGCATAAAATACAACTGATGCGACAGCTGTTTAAATGTCCCGCGTCGACACCGAATAGCTGATGTCGTTGCGGGAAATTTAAACAGCTGTCAGAGCAGCTGTGTTTAAACCTCCCGAACTGACATCAGCTGTTGGTGTCAGCGCGAGAAATTTAAACTGTAGCTGTCCTGACAGCTGATGCAGGTCCTTGAATCTGACATTGATCATCTGATCGGTTCCGGATTGGACGTTGCGGCCTGGACTACGTCGGGGGAAATTCTTTAATAAAGATGGAGTCTAAGTGTTTTTTTTATTTTTTTTTTAAATACTTTACTAGAAATTTATGGCGGTCATGTCTAATATTGGCGTGTCCCCATGAATTTTGGTCTTAGGGCCAGCTGATCATACAAAGCTGGCTCTAACCCCATAATTACCCAGTGAGCCAACACACCAGGGCCCTGGATGAGTTTGGTACAGTGCCAGAAGATGGCGCTTCTATGAACGCACCATCTTCTGGGGTGGCTGTGGACTGCAATTCACAGCGGGGAGGGGGGGAGCAAAAAGCTTGGGCCTCCCTGCGTTGTGGATTCCAGTCCCCAGCTGCCTAGTTATACCTGGCTGGACACAGAAATAGCGCGAAGCCACCCACACATTTTTCTTTTTTTTAATTATTTCATGAAATTCATGAACTAATGGAAAAAAAAAAAAAAAAAAAAAAAAAAAAGGGGGTTTCCTCAATATTTTTGTTACCAGGCAGGTACAAATAGGCAGCTGGGTGTTGGGGGCAGGCAGTTCCTGCCTGCTGTACCTGGATGGCATACAAAAATACGACGAGGCTCACGTCAACATGGTTTGAAAAATTCATAAATTCTATGCTGAACTCTCAGCTCTGCTTCATCAGAGAGCAAGGAGAAGAACAAAGTTTCTATCCCCGTGGTTCCTGAAGTAGAGCCCGGAGCGCTGCTGCATTGTAAGGGGGGAGTAACCCATGCCACCTGACCTGTCCTCGTGCATCCCCAGGGTCTCCCCGATTACAATGCCGCAGATTGCGCTCCCTCCGGCAATTACGCACTGAGCCGTTAGAAGATTGCACCAAAAACCATGAAATCCACGGCAAAAACAGAGATAAATACGTCCAGTTTTTTGTGTTTATTTTGGCCCAGGAGATGAAGATGAACACCTAGGACATAATGCATGCAGTTTTAGGTGTAAATTGCAACAAAACACATGAAATCAGCGGCAAAAACTTTGTGTTTTTTGCTGTGGATTTCATGCTTTATAGGCCTGAAACTGCATGCATTGTGTCCAAAAGTGTTCATCCTGCATCTCCAAGGACAAAAAAAGACACAAAAGCAGCGTCATTTTTCCCTTGGGTTTTGACACCGATTTCATGCTTTTTGGTGCAATGTTCTGACAGCCGAGTGCGTAATTAGCGTAAGGAGGGCAAACTGCGGCATTGTAACCGGGAAGACGCTGGGGGGGGGGGGGGGGGTCACTCAAGGACAGCTCAGGTGGCATGACCCGAGCTGTCCTTGGGTGACTCGCGTTACCCCCCCCCTTCCAATGCCGCAACGCTGCGAACTCTACTTCAGAGACCACGGGGATAGATGCTTTGTTCTTCTCCTTGGTCTCTGATGAAGGAGTGCTGAGAGTGTTCAGCACAGTGATGAGGGTCGAGGGGGTAATAAAGATAGTCTTTTTTTTATTGTTTTATGAATTTTTCAAACAAAATTAGACATGGGCTTCGCCGTATTTTTGTATGCCAGCCAGGTACAGCAGGCAGGAACGGGCTGCACCCAACTCCCAGCTGCCTATTTGTACCTGCCTGGAAACAAAAATATAGGGAAGAGGTTTGTTGTTTTTTTAAATTATTTCATGAAATAATTAAAAAAAAAAAAAAAAAAAAAAGTGGGCCTTCGCACCATTTTTGTGTCCAGCCAGATACAACAAGGCAGCTGGGTGCTGGAATTCACAGCACAGGTTTGCCCAAGCTTTCTGGGCCCCCGCTGCAAATTGCAGTCTGCAGCCGCCCCAGAAAAAAGGCACCTTCATAGAAGCGCCATTTTCTGCCGCTGTACCCGACTCATCCAGGGCCCTGGTGCAGGTGGATCACTGGGTAATAATGGGGTTAGGGCCAGCTTTGTAATATCAGCTGGCCCCAAGCCCGAAATTCATGGGGTCGCGCCCATATCAGACATGACCGCCATGAATTTCTAGTAAAATATTAAAATATCTTTTGTGTTGTGGGGGAGGGGGGGTTTATTAGAAATAAAACGAAATACAAACACTTAGAGACTCCATCTTTATTAAAGAAACCACCCCCTTTCCGACGTAGTCCAGGGTCGAGGGTCCTGCGACGTCCAATCCAGATCCAATATCATCTGATCAGTTTGCTCACCGGCAAACCGATCAGATAATCAATGTCAGGTTCAAGGACCTGCATCAGCTGTTAGAACAGCTGCAGTTTAAATTTCCCGCGCTGACAAACAGTTGATGTCAGTGCAGGAGATTTAAACACAGCTTCTCTGACAGCTGTTTAAATTTCTTGCAACGACAGCAGCTATTCGGTGTTGACGCGGGACATTTAAACAGCTATAACATCAGCTGTATTTTATGCTCCTGTGCCGACACCACGGCAATGAGCGGCTGCCGCTCCTGCTGCCCCTGATCACCTCGTCCCCCATGCCTGTCGCCTGTGCAGCGGAGGACAGGGGGTGATCAGATGTCACCAGGGGGCTGCAGGAGCGGTAGCCACTCATCACCGGCAATGACGCGCAGGAGCTTTTAACACTGCTGCTCTGACAGCTGTTTAAATTTCCTGTGGCGACACTGAACAGCTGATGTCGGCATCGGAAATTTAAACAGCTGTCAGAGCAGCTGTGCACCGCCAGCTTAAGCACAGCGAAATCAGGTCTGATATACACCTGACCGCGCTATGCTGCCAGTCAACCACTGTAATGCCACAACCAACATGCCATTACAGTGAGTGGTAGCTAATCCCTGCATGTGGACTGGCTCCGTAAAGAGCGCCAGCATGCAGGGACAGGGACCCAAGAATGAGCCCAAGCATCTTGCTGGTACTCTGTGAGGTCCGAGCATCCCGAGCACTGAAATGCTCAGGCGAGTACCGGCGAGCATGCTCGCTCATCACTAATGGCAGGAAAAATACTGTTTATGCAGTTGATTTACTTAGGCCGGCTTCACACTGCGTTTTTGAGGCATCCGAGTGCATCCGTTTCAAAACGGATACACTCGGATCCAAAAATCGGATCCCATGTATCCCTATGGGGCTCGGATCGGATGTGTGCCTTTTGCCATTCGATTTTGGCACCATCCGAATCTGTCCGATTTAAGCACGGACACAATCATAACCTGCTGCGATTTTGTGTCCAAGAATGAAAAATCGGACTGCATCGGTTCCGAGCCACGATGATATGGGAGCCTATGGACATCGGATCCGAGTTGACCTCGGATCCGATGTCAGCTCCGTGTCCTCCCTGCATATTCCTCCACTTCTCTATCCTGTCCCCCGCTATTCTATCCTCTTCCATGTCTTATTCCCTATCCTTTTCCCGATTCTATTCCCTCTGTTAAAAATAAATTTAAAAAAACCCTCCATGAGGATACATTACCTTCCGGCACCTCCAGGGACTGTCACCATCTGTGCAGAAGGACCTCTGATGATGTCAGAGAGCTGACGTGTCAGGTGACCGACTCTGACATCATCACAGGTCCTTTAGCCACCAGATGGTGACTGTTGCATGAAGCCGTCGGAAGGTAATGTATCCTCAGGGTGGATTTATTTATTTATTTATTTTTTTTACATACTGGAGGGGGAGAGGACAGGGGGGAGGACAGTGGGGGAGGATAGAGGAGAGGAAGAGCAGAGATAGAAGAGGGACAGATAGAGAAGAAGCAGGGACAGGCAGGGAGAACAGGATCCACACTGATCCTGCATAGAATCAGATCGGATGGCTATTTTCCATCTGATTGCAGGGATCCGTGTGGATCCGTGGCTGTCCGTGGGGATCCTGACACCACACGGATCCCCACGGACAGCCCAAAAACGCAATGTGAAGGTAGCCTAAGGCTAATCCTGCGGCTCTCCAGCATTGTTAGAAGTTCTTCATAGCAGCTGAGGGTATTTATTGGTCTATGTGATTATCAGTTTCACTTGAACTTTCGTAGATGCTTGTTTTTACTCGTTTTAGCTTACAGTGAAAGAAAAACTGTTTCTAGCAATTTATTTTTTTTTTCCATTCATGTATAAAAACACGTTAGACAGGTTGGCATGTGTACTCTGAGCCAGTTCTGAGGACAAAGTGGGTGGATCAGGTTAGAACACAAAAGCAATGCATTAGATTTCCATGTGAATAGACACAGGATACACCATTTCCTATTTACAAATGAGAGATCAAGGTTAAGTAGCAGGAGTCGCATCTGTAATCGAGGTTAACTGCCACTACCACCAAGATGAAGTGGCCCTGGGGCAGATATCAAATACGTCATAAAGATCAGCTTGCAATAACCTATAGGATATCCTATTTGCAGCCACACAGAAAAATCCTAATGTTTATCCCTTCGGTTATATATTTATTTATTTCCAAGAGCCCACTTTCTAATTAGTGACTTGGATAACAGGGGAGAATTTTTATTGGGGGTGTGTGGGGTGGGGGGGGGGGGTGAAGACTGATTCACATGTGTTTGTCAGGTCATGATACACAAAATAGGCGAGAGTCTTCCATCTGATCTCAACACACAGTATGAGACGCATGCAAGATACTCATGCGGGTTTCGCATGCCTCTTCTGGCATGGCCGCCGGTTCTCTGGACAGGGGGTGTATCAGCTGCATGAAAAGATATGTAGCGCCAAACTCTTGTCTGGAGAACCGGCAGCTGTCGGGTGAGGCATGCAAGATTCTTATGAGTCGCTTGCTTTCATCTCGCACCGTGTGTCACTGACCTTATTTTCATATATGAGGTGGTCCAGTTCGGGTAAGGGGGTTCAAGGCCAGTCAGTACAACATCAAAGTCTGACATTGGCCTTAGCCCATATCTTCTGCCCCCTTATCCAAGGAACAGCCCCTCTCCTACAATTATATATATTTTTTTGAGTGTAAGGCAATTGTGATCTGGTACTTTAAAGCGGTATTACTGTCCCGTACACTGATGACATATTCCCAGAATATGTCAGAAATTTGTAGGAGGTGCAGATTTCCCAATGCAAGTGAAACCTGGAGAAAATGCACTTACCGTACTGCTGTCAATTGAGAGGTGATCGGAATCACCTTACAGATAGACATTTCTGACCACCTCACCAGTGACAGCAGCACATGTCATGGCCCTATTCAAGATAAATGTAGGTACCACTTATTAGGAACCCAAAAAGGCAAAATGCCGGCTCACCTGTGATGGTCTAACATGTGGAGCAAGGATCAGTGTCCTGGGAGGGGGCTGGAGGGGCACTGCCAACATGTGGCTGTCATTGTTATATGCTGTTTGAAATTGGCTTTAAACTAAATTTTGTTTACAGAAAACAAATGCCAAAATAACCCCATCCAGTTGATATAATTTTATATCTGACCATTCCATCCATATTCCCACCACTCCCGGTCACATTGTGTAGTTTTTCTTTTCATTATTTCACAGAGACATGTTCGACTGATCAATCTCTATTAATCTCGAAAGCGCAAGTTTATGAGTTCATGAAAAAGAGTCAGACAGCATGCTGATGCCATTCATGTGCTGTGTGTTTTTCACAGACTGATGGATTAAAAAAACAAATATCTGAAAAACAAAACAAAAAACTAATGAAAGTGACAAAAGAAAATGATGGAAAATGCCTAAGGGGTACTTCACACACTACAACATCGCTAGTGATGTCGCTGAAACGTCACAGGTTTTGGGACGCAACAGCGAACTCTCCAGTGATATCGTTCTGTGTGACACGTAGCAGGGATCAGGCCCCTGCTGTGAGGTTGCTGATCGCTGCAGGTCGTTCAAGACCATTTTTTGGTCTTTGGTTTCCCGCTGGTCAGCACGCATCGCTGAGTGTGACAGCGAGAGAGCAACGACCTCACAGGCTGGTAACCATGGTAAACAACGGGTATCTAGGCAGCGCCTAGTTACCCGATATATACCTTGGTTACCACCCTCCTCCGCTTCCAGGCTGTTATCCAAGGTACACAGCGGGTATCTAAGCACATCGTTGTGCCTAGTTACCCACTGTGTAACTTGGATACTAGCATGGAAGCGGGGGGAGTCTGGTAACCAAGGTATACATTGGGTAATTAGCGCTGCCTAGATACCCGTTTACCATGGTTACCAGCCTGCTCCCATTTACCGCAGCCTGTCAGAAGACAGGAGCGGGAGCTCAACATCGTGGAAAGAATACTTTATATTCTTTCCACGATGTTGCTGGTCCACTGGTTGCTGGTGAGTCTGCCCGTTTGACAGCTCACCAGCGACTGCAGAGAGACTTTCCAGCGATCCTGGCCAAGTCGGATCACTGGAAAGTCTAAGCGTGTTAAATGGCCTAAACACTCTACACAAGCTCTGAAAGACAAAACACACACACACCCGCAACAAATAGAATGGTTTGAGGGAGTTGATTGGATGGGAGAAGATGGGATATCATGTTCTGTACCTTCTGATTTACCTTTAAACACCATTCCAGTGGTGGAGTGGGGCTTTAGTTGCAAGTACCTTACCCCTTGCGCTAATGGAAGAAGAGCGCACATGTATAAAATGGGCGATCACCAAAATACAAGAATATTCTTTTATTTAAGTTGAACACACAACCGAGAATACAAGCAAATAAAAAAAAAATTTAAAAAGTCTAACAGCCTACAATGAAAAGGTACCCACTGGGTGTAATTGCAGCTCGCAATATCAGGACAACGTAGGTTAATCTATTGCGATCTGACCTACCAGGTCTATATCTTATAATAAGGTAACCTAATAGGGTCCATCAACAATCCCCTTGACCCGGCCAATAGGTTTTAGGATCAGCTCTCTGTACAATCAGCATAACACAAGAGAACAGACAAGTCTCTATATCACAACAATCAGTTGCACATTTGGAAAAATGCAAAAAAAAAAAAAAAAAAAAAAAGTTGTCACTGGGCCTGTTCTGCTGGAAAGCAGATATAAAATCAGAACCTGAGGTAAATACAGCTGCCCATAAGTTTACAGGAAAGACAATGGAGAAGGGTTGTGAATCTAAAGGTACCGTCACACGCTAGGATATAGGTGAACGATATCGTTAGCCATGTCACGTGTCCACGATTCTTTTGACATTGTTAGTGTGTTGTCACACGCAAGGATATCGTTAATGATCTTGAATTTGGCAATGCGCCAGCTACTTGGAGAAGAACGATTAAACGATGTTAAAAAGCAGCAGGAATAGAAGAATTATGAACGACATAATTCAAAAAGGTGTCACACTGAACGATGTTGTGGCTTCCCATAACATTAATTGGACAACGAACGATAGATTTGAGATCAGGACCTCAAATTTTTGCTCAACGATGCAACGATTTATCCTTCCAACACCGTTCGATTACACGCAACGACGCACAAACGACATTGTTTGAACGATCACAAATCTGACGTTTCAACGATATCCTTAACGAGATCCTAGCGTGTGAAGTGGCCTTTAGCCATATGAAGGAGCCTAATAGGCCGATTGGGCCTAAAGGCGATCTCCCTTTTCCCACATGCAGATTGTAATATGACCCTGCTGAAGCTCTTAGGCCGGCTTCCCACTTGCGCTCTCCGCTGCTGCGTATTGCGGCAGGGAAGCGCAAGCTGAGCGCAGACACCGTGCGTCCCTATGTTTATCATGGGGTTGCATGATGATGCGCTCGGCTGCGCATTGCCATGCGCACCCATTCACTTCCGTGTGGGATTTGTACGCATGCGGATGCTTGCGTACAAATCACACATTCTCGTCCGCACCCTGAACACGACATATCGCGTTTAGGGTGCGGACGAGAATTGTGTGATTTGTACGCAAGCATCCGCATGCATACAAATCCCACACGGAAGTGAATGGGTGCGCACGGCAATCCACAGCCGAGCGCAGCACCTTGCAACCCCATGATAAGCATAGGGACGCACGGTGTCTGCGCTCAGCTTACGCTTCCCCACCGCAATACGCAGCGGCATGGAGGGCAAGTGTGAAGCCGACCTTACTGAGTCAATGTGGCAGCAGAAGACCTCTGGGAGATTTTAGGAGAGAATACTGGTTAAGCAGAGGAGTTGAGGAGCTGAATCAGGGGGACCCTGCCAGACCCCATACATTCCGTCACAATCGTGACTTCATCAGGGGAGTGCCATTAGCATTAGCATGCCCCTCTATCTTTTTATACATTTTTGGCACCCCTCCAATCCCATGGCACCATCTTGTGCAAGGTGATAAGCCCTCCCCAGGTAGGGCTAGGTTGATTCCTGGGCCGGTGGTAATAGTTGCTACTGGTGAAGTTGTTGTGAGGCGACGATGGGGATGCACTTTAATGGTACTGTTACAAGGCACGACAGTCAACGACATCGCTGATACGTTACGGGTTTGGAGGCGTACCAGCAACGTTGTTGCGACCTAGTTGCGTGTGACTGGCAAGTTGGCACAATAAATCGTTGGATCGGAGTTGACAGTTTTACCAACATGTTGGAAAACCTGACTATCTCAACTCCAGCAACCTACTGCATCGTTCTGTGTGACACCGCAATAACAATGTCGTGGATGACATTTACAGCAATGAGCAGGAATCATTCGCGGGGTTTGCAAACGATACCTGCTCACAACATCGTTGGCGAGTTGTCCACGATATCTAGACGTGTAACATCTCACCAGTGATGTTGAAATTATGTCAAAAACAACCGCGCGCCCCCGAGATCATTGCCGACATAGTTTCAACGTTGTGCCATGTAACAGTACCTTTATACTGACCAGTGTCCTTTAGATCTTCCAGGCTTGACCTCTCCTCAAAAGCTGGTCTCCACAGCTATGGACCTTCAATACTCTCACACTTGTTTCAGGTTTAGCCGGGTACTTTACTCACTTGCTCTTAGTTCATACAGTCACATTTTCTTTAAACAGTGAGCGTACCGGTAGCCGGTCAGCAGCTGGTCTGGTTCACCAAAGCACCCCCTTTCTTTAGCCTTTCCGGGTCTCTCTCCTCAGGACCACTCACTACCTCAGGGCCAGCAGTCACAGACTTCTCAAGGGGGTCTTCTCTCCAACGCCCTTATGTGAGGCTTTTCCTAGGTGTGCCGGTCTGTTCGGTTCCGGGCATAGAGACATTTCACCTCACCGGTTAATCTGTGGCCGGGGCTTGAAGCTGCCAACCACTTTTACAGACCGGTACCCTGTCCGTTGACCCAGTCCCTCGATGTCTCCATAAAGCTAGTCTTCCACCTTGGACTCCTTCACTACACCTGGTCAGTAGTCTCGGACCGGTCAGTCATAAGAGGACACCGGCAGCCAGGGCCCGGTGTTTTTCCTCTCTTGTTTACAGTTTTTTTTTTTTTTTCTGCTGTCACTCTGATCAGTCTTGAGCCCTCTTTCAACTCCAACCTCCGTCTGACTAACTGTCACTCTCTCCCTGAGGTAAACTACTGTAAATCCTCCCCCTCACAGGTGTCTCCTAAGCTCCACCCACCACTCAGCTCATCTTCCCCCTATCCCTTGCTTGGCATAAAGCCCTAGGTCTGAGGATTCAGGGAGGTGTTGGGTGCTTGGTTTGGGATGAATGGCTTACCATCCCAGCTGCGGCACTTTTTCTGTGGCCACCGATCCGCAGGGGTGCCACATTTCTCCATTGACTCTATTCTAACCCTCCAAGAAATCATCACAAACGCATGGTTATTCCCAGTTCATTTTTGATGCTTTTTTAAAGCAATTTCTACCACAAAACACTGCAATACTCACCCTCCCTGGCGATCCCATGGTGATCCCCAGTGATATCTTCATTCAGGGCACTGGTAGAAGCGGCATGAGCGAGTTGCGGACCTGCACCACCCCATGTGACCGGTCTTGTGTGTCTCAACCAGTCACATGGACAGCCTCTGTTTGGATGAACCACTGGTCCTTCTGATGCCCGGGAAGAAGACATAACCAGTCACCATGGGCTCACCGGAGGGTGACAAAATGTGTCTGTCAATCTGTCGCCTTTATTTGTATGTGCATAAACACAATAGGCTTGTGTTTTTTTTTTTTTTTTTTTTTTAAATATAGACAGCTGCATTTGTGTAGCTGACAAATGCAGCACAAAACATAGCACAAAAAATAAGTACAAAGGGCACATAGCCTAATACAGCAGAAGACTTAGATTTATAACACCACTCCAATTAAAAAACAAAATGCACTGGAGTGGGTTACTTTAAAGTGTTTTCCTCAATGCTTCAAGTTATGACTGGAGATCCAACTAAAGCGCCGTCAGACCTTCCATATCGTACCGCGATCGCTACAATGTCGCTCACATCGTGGTGAGCTGTCACACAGACAGACTCACAGCGATGTGGACGCGATATCGGGTTACTATGGTACACATCGGTACTAGGCGCACGCGCGCTTAGTACCCGACGTGTACCATAGTTACCATCTCCAGCATAGGCTCTGCCGCTGGGAGATCGTTCATCGTGGTGTTATACACACGATGAAGCTGTTGTTAAATCGTTCATCGCTGATATGAGCTCCTGCTCTCATATCTGCGATGTCATGATCAGCGATTTTACATTGTAAATCGTTTGATTAATGCAACGATGCCAAACGATATCGCTTAAGCGATCAAAAAGGAGATCGCTTAAACGATATCGGCTTAAAATGGTAGCGTGTGACGGCCGCTTTACACTAGGGTCCGTTACACTTGTCGACGTTCAGCAATCCAGACAACAATACGACCTGGTAAGGATCGCTGGAACATCGCTATGTGGTCGCTGGTGAGATGTCAACCGTCAGATCTACTGAACAACGCAGCAACGATACGGCGACCTGTATAACGACCTAGGCGGTTGTTGGGACCCTGTCACACAGCAGCTAGTCTGACGACTCGGACCTACGTGGAGTTCTGAGTCGCCAACGAGGTTGTTAAGGCGTCAAACACACTGATGCATGCTGCCCAGCGGGATCCCGATGATCAAAAAATGTTCCAGGCCATTTCGACACGACCGCCGATGTCACGGCATGGGCCTGGTCGCTGCTACGTGTCAAACATAGCGAGATCACTGGCAAGGTCGCTGTTGTGTCACAAAAACCTGTGACTAAAGAGCGATCTCGCTAGGTGTGACGAGGGCTTAATGGTAGATGTCAGAAAAAGAGTCAATTGACCTTGATTGGTTTGTTAATATCCAACATATAAATTCTGCATCTTGGTGACTTACACAATATTCCTTCTACCCATTAATATGGGTTAACCCTTCAGATGGTAAATTCCACAAATAAAAAGTTAGACTGGGTCTTACAATTGTGGTAAATTAAAAGGGCTGGTAAAATGCTGCTGCTATTAGAATATACAATTTAACCTGAACTGACTGACAAGCTGCAAGACTTGGCTGCAGAGACATTTGTTTAGTTGGAGCCATCCATGACATTATAAAAATCAATGAGTCACTATCTGGCATCAGTGTGATTTACAGGACCATTGAACATCGCAGCCTGAACATAAGAGGATTCCCTATCAACTCCAATAAGGCAAGACTTCCACAGGACGTGGAGCCATGTCATCATTTTCTGTAAAAATATCAACATGCTGCAATCGCAACAATTTTCCATAGTAACAAAACGATAAATTAAAAAGGTATGAAAAATAAATAAGCTAAAATAGTAACCTTGTAATTGATGTAGAAAAATCTAACCTCAGTTGTACCATTATAAATCAAGAAGAATATGATGATAGAGGTGAGGGAGTTCAGAGGATTTGCCTGTTCTGTTGGTGTTCTGCCCAGTGCCATCAGCAAAACATTCAGAAAACAGGATGGAGCAGCTTGTGTGTGGACCAAGATTGGTGGTAAGGAAACAGGTGATATCACAGTTCATCCAACGCAATTTATGGAAATGTAGTAAAATACAGATCAGGACAATCCTAGCTGAGAGTTGAGGGACTAGACACCATGGGAGCTTCCTTGTAGGTTGTCATCATCGAGTCAAGCATCTACTGGAACCCACATTTTTCTATGGATCACGGAAGGGCCTTCATGGCCACTCAGTACTGCAACACTACAGTTGCACCTTATGCAAGAATTTTTCCTTGTAAATATGCATAGTGGCCATCTTTCATGTGACCGACTCATTGGCAAACATACAATATATAAGCCAGTCTCCAAGCTAAGCTCATAAAAAGGTGTGTTCCAAAATCGAGCCAAGGACGGTGCAAGTAGGAGACTTGCAGGGTACTGACGCTGCTTACAGATCTTTTTGCAGACCTCTAATAGGCATGTTTTCTCTTTGAAAAAATAAGAAGCCTATTCAAAAAGTATTTGTAGTGATTAGTGAAAAGTGAGCATGGTTGCCAATCGATCAAGTATGAGGGTGCACAGGCTTGCTCGTTACTCAATTGAGTATCGTGGGTGTTAGAGCGCAATGCTCGAGTCCCATCGCACGTGTTCTGCTGCTGTTTTTCCAGCCCCTAAACATGCAAGGATTGCCTCCAATCATAATAATGCCATAGCCATGTTTGCTCCTGGCATTACTCTGATGGCTGGCCAAATCGCATCATCAGGTCACACCAGTTCTAGGAGACTGATGTAGGAAGGAGACCTTAGGATTAGAGAAAGCATATAGGCAGGGTAGCATACTTATACCTTTTAGTGCCTTTGATATGGCAATAAAGGGTGTTTTTAGCCTAGTTTAATGTAATAATTTAGAAAAAAAATGGCGTGGAATCCCCCCCCCACCCCATTTTTGATATCTAGCCAAAGTAAAGCAGACAGCTGTGGGCTCGTATTACCAGACTGTGAAGCCCCATGGTTATTTGGCTCTTTCCAGCATAAAAATAGCAGGATGCAGCCACCCCACATTTGACAGACCCATATGCCTGATTGTTCTGGTGCTGTGACAATTGTTAATATTTTTTAGGGTTAATGTCAGCTGTGAATTGTCAGCCGACATCAAGCACAGGGGTTAATAATGGAGAAGAGTATCAGAACCCCCTATTACTAACCTATGAAGTGTAAAGTTTAAAAACTCTGTGCTGATGATCTGGCCTCTTACTTCACTAAGAAAATAGAAAACATCTGTCAGGCAATCAACTCCCAACCTCAAAGAGTGTTTCACCCATCCCTCCTCAGGCACACTCTCCACATTTGACCCTGTCACAGAGGAAGAAGTCTCCAGACTCCTCTCCTACTACATGCACCACTGACCATCCCCTCACACCTACTGCAGTCTCCCTGTCCAGTGTTTACCACTCACCTAACTAAAATCTTCAATCTCTCTTTCTCTTCTGGCATCTTCCTCTACTACTTCATACATTCTATCACTACTACATTATTAAAGAAAACTTCTCTTAACCCATCCTGCACAAATAACTCCAGACCAGTCTCCAACCTCCCCTTCATCTCCAAACTGCTGGAGTGTCTGATCCACCCCCGTCTCACCCATTACTTCTCCACTCACTCTCTTCTAGACCCATTACAGTCTGGTTTCCGCCCCTGACCAATGGCCTATTGACGGCAAAAGATAACGCTCGGATTATTCTTCTTGACCTTTCTGCAGCCTTTGACACTGTCGACCATCATCTCTTACGCTCTATGCTGCACTCCATCGGCATAAAGGACACTGCTCTCTCCTGGTTCTCTTCTTATCTTTCCAACCGCTCTAAGAGGCCTTTCACACTTGCGGTTTTTCCTGATTTGGAAGATCAGGAAAACACCTGATTCTTACAGGATTCCTTTTTTATGCCCATTCTCTTTAATGATTTCAGGAAAAAGACATGAAGCAACAAGATTCTACCTGACAAAATTAAAGTGAATGTGCAAAATAATGTAAGAATCTGTTTTTTTTCCTGATCTTCCAAATCAGGAAAAAAACGCAAGTGTGAAAGGCCCCTAAGTGTATAATTTGCTGGCTCCACTTCCTGTCACTATTGGGGTCCCTCAGGGTTCGATCCTTGGCCCTCTTCTCTCGGCACCGATTGGATAGACCATCAGTAGATTTGGCTTCCAGTACCACCTTTATGCTGATGACACACAACTATGCACTTCATCCCCTCACCTTACCTCCGCTGTATTACAGAACGCCAATGACTAACTGCAGTTTCCAATATCACATCCACTCTATACCTGAAACACAACCTTTCCAAAACTGAACTTCTTACGATCCTGCCCTCTACTAACCTCCCTAAATCTGACATCTCCCTCTTGGTGTGTGGCACCACAATAAAGCGTAGGTACGATATGAGGTAAAAAGGTATAATAAAATGAGCGCTGGGGACAGAAACAGGCACTGGGCTCTTATCGATTATTACCTTTCAAATTTATAGTGAACAGTAGAAGTTATGGGTCTCCTCGCCATAACATGTTTCAACACTGAAGGTGTCTTTCTCAAGTGGATGTTAAAGCGTAGGTAGCATGCTTGATGTCTGGGTGTTACGTTTGATGCTGATCTTTCATTCACTTCCTATATACAATCTCTCACCCGCTCGTCGCCTACAACTGAAGAACTTCTCAGCATCTCTAGAATCCGCCCCTTCCTCACCATGAAAACAAAAACCCTCAACGTGCCCCTTATCCACTCCCACCTTGGTTATTGCAACTCTCCATTACTTGGCCTCCCCCTCACTAGGCTTTTCCCTCTCCAGTCCATCCTTAATGCATCAGCCAGGGTCACCTCTCTCACCGTTACTCAGATGCACCCGGTCTGTGCCAGTCATTGCACTGGCTGCCCATACACTATAGGATTCAATTCAAATTCCTTGTTCTCACCCATAAAGCTCTTCACGGTGCAGCACCTCCCATCCTCTCTACCCTCATCTCCATCACCCCACCCATTCTCTTCGCTCTGGGAGTGACTATAGATTAACATCTGCTCTAATCTGAACCTCCAATTCCTGGCTTCAAGACTTTTCCTGAGCTGCACCAATTCTTCCTAATCAAAGTCATTTAGACTTTAAATTAAAAATTACTTTACCTCTCCAACGCCTTTTCCCGGTGTCCGGTGGTGAGGCCAGGCGATGTATCACATGACCGTGAGCGGCCAAGCAGCCCTGGGAACGCCCCTCTGACATCACGGCAGGCTCTTGCGGGACTACACATCGCCTGGCCTCACCACCGGACACCGGGAAAAGGCGTCGGAGAGGTAAGTATTTCATTCTTTTTAATTTTACATACATTTGGCTTTGTTTAATTTAGATTTCGCAGTGTATATTAATACACTGCGAAATCTAATGGGTGGTTACAGATGTCACAGAGGGGAGGAGGAAGAAAATGAAGGAGCTCGTGCATAAAGAATTGACATCTCAATTCTTTACGCAACTGCGTTTTCTCCCTGAAAAAGCACTGTGTATTTTTACCCAGTGTCTGCACAGCAAAGTGAATTTTCCATTCACTTTGCTGACAGACATAAAACACATTGTGTACTTTGAAAAGCGCGCATAAAAAAGCGCAGCAAAATACGCAATGTGTTAACGCAGCCAAAAACCTGTTTCAGGGGGGAGGGGTTGCAGGGTGTGTTTAGTAATAAAGTGTTAATCTATTTAATATCCTGGTAAAAAAAAAAAAAAAAAAAAAAAAAAAAAAAAAGTGTATTTTGTCTTGCCAGTGCAGGTAAACCAAGCAGCTACTGGCTGCAAACCCCCGCTGCCTGGTGTTACCTTCGCTGGCAATGATAAATACAGGGAAGCCTTATTGTTTAGTTATTTAAATAAAACGTTTTTTATTATATTATATATATATATGGAGTCTCTCATAGAGGCGACAATTCAGGGGCAGCTGCTGGCTGCAATTTTCAGTGTGGAGGGCCCAGAACGCTTGGGCCTTACCATGCTGAGAATTCCAGCCCCCGGCTGTCTGGATTGCCTTGGTTGGCAATAGAAATATGGTGCTTTGCAGGAGGCACCGGACACAGCCTGACAGCTTCGGACAAATAGAACCAGAGAGTTAATATGCCTGCCGGTCCCGTTTGTAGCTGGATGCTGCAGAACGCAGCTGAGGTAGCTGTCCCCTGCTGAAATGGTACTGAACCACTTCATAAAGAGACAGCTCCCTGCTGCTGAACTTCAGCCACCAGTGTCTAGTTCCCGGTTCTGGGCAATCCGGCGCCATAGACTCCCATGTTAGGGAGCGCCAGATTGCCCTGGAACAGGGAGGATCCAATTTTGGCAGAGCAACGTTTTTTTGTCCTGTATTGTCCTGGATCCTCCCGGACAGATGGAAACCGGATGGCACATAGCTGCCATCCAGCCCCATAGGAATACTATGGGGCCGAAACCAGATCTGGGGCTGTCCGGTTCACGCCGGACAGTCCCAGATACAGAAAAACGTGATGTGAAGGGGGCCTTAGTGAGACACAGGTGCTAGGCCCTTTCATTGCCATCATCTGTTCTCCAAATGACTATTTACTGATCAATGTAGCTAAGCGCATGCAAAAGACTGGGGAAAAGTAGGGGGGTTTGGAAGTAACTTACTTGCCTAAAAAAAAAAAAAAAAAAAAAAAAATTACAAAACAAGTGACTTGAATAAAAATCATGGTTTTGTACCATTATAGAACCCCTTTAAGGTTGTGCACTCTTCCCAAATTCTGAATTTAACTAATGGTACAAGAAAGAACAGCAGCTGTCAAGATTAATACTACTTATACTAGAAGCAAATTTAAAATACCACTCCAGCCCCCAGACGGGATCCCCTATCTGGGAATAACCCTTTGCCCCTCTGGGGATCTGGTCCGGCGCAATTTTGAAAAGCCGATTGCTAACATCTCGAGAGATATGGCTGCCCACCCGATCGGGACCCTTTCCTGGATTGCTAGGATCCAGGCTCTTAATATGCTCATCCTGCCAAAAATTATTTACGTATTTAGAGGGTCTCGTTGATTGTTCCTAACAAATGGATGGAAAAACTCCAGAACCTGGTTAACAACTATGTTTGGGCTAACAAACGTCCCCGGGTGGCGAGATCGGTCATGTTTCTTCCTCTAGGGAGAGGCGGAATGGGGGTCCCGGAGCTGAGAAAGATCCACAAAGCTGGGGTTTTGGAGGAGGCCAAGGCCTGGTGGACGAACCCCCCGAACAAAAAATGAGTACAGATAGAAGCCCAGGAGGTAGGGGAAGGAGATTTGAGGGGTGCCATGGCATCTGAGACGTTGTGCCCGGGGAGGTGGTCCCCTAGACTACTCACAATGAAGGCACTCCTCTGGTACTGGAGGAGGTCCCCGCGGATGTGGACGGCCTTTCCCCCGTCCCAAATCCCGCTGAGGAAAGTGAAGCCGCATCTCCCCACCTTACATGTAAAGGTCTGGGAGAGGGCTGGGGTGTTCTCCCTGGGAGACTGTTTCCGAGACGGCAAGTTCCGTTCATTTGGGTCTCTCCTGGAGGACTACCCGGAATTAAGGCCGCATGCCCTCCAGTACATACAGATGAGGGACTTCCTGAGAGGATCGGCCCTTGCCGGAGATTCCCCCAGTGAGACTTCCTGCTTCCGGAGGTTCCTCTTTTTGGGCCCGACTGTCCTCAAGGGATACTCGAATCTGTATAGAGATCTTGTGCTCATGGACTCACCAGATAAACAACCTTACATGCTCCACTGGGAGAGGGATTTATAATTCATTGTCTCGGCAGAGGACTGGACCGACTCCGCCAGAGACCTACAGAGGTCCTCGAGATGTATAAACCATCTGGAAAATTTGAAAAAAGTTCAGTTGCGATGGTATGTGTCTCCATCTAAACTGGCTAATTTTGATAAGTCCCTGTCCCCATTGTGCTGGAGACAGTGCGGACAAAAAGGCACACTGGCCCACATGTGGTGGGGGTGCCCGAGGATAACAGCTCTGTGGGCTCTGGTGGAGGGCCTGATCCAGTCAGTTACGGGTATAGCGATGCCCTTGACTCCTGAGATGGCAGTTCTCCATGTTGGTCTGGGCTCTATTCCCCCGACCCTGCGTGATGTAGTTTCCTATATCCTTGTGGCAACGAGACTAGTTATAGCCAGTAGGTGGAAATCCCCCGCCCCTCCCTCCCTCGGGGAGGTGGCGGACAAGGTCAACACGATATTACAACAGGAATATTTTCTGGCTTTGGATAGAGCGAATAAAAACAAGGCCCTGAATAGTTGGCAAGTATGGTCAGCCCACTCTTTAGCTGCAAAATCTCCGATTCAGCCTCTTAGTGTGACTGAGATTGATGCGGTATTTCCACCTTCACCTGAAGCCTCTGTTGTATAGTGTTATATAGTGTGTATAGCTTGTTTGGTTTGATCTTCAGAATACTATATTGTTACTGAACCGGATTGGTGTGATTAGTGGTACCAATGTCTCTTCCCCCCCTTTAATCCTCCTACCCCTATCATACACCCGCTTTATCCCCCCCTTTTTTTTTTTTTTTACTTTCTGGGTTTCCTTAGTTAAAGCTTCCGGGCTTTCATTTTTTCCTATCCTGTAATGTCGTTGTTTATTGTTATTCTAAACCTTTTCAATAAAAATTTAATGTGGAAAAAAAAAATAAAAAATACCACTCCAGCTTTTCTCTTTGCACTGGAGTCATGCTTTAAATTTAAGTCCGCTGCCCTGTGTCATTTCCTCACATTCCAGTGGCTTCACCTTTTATCAGCAATGCTTTGGCTCTGCAGCACCATCTTGTGCTCATAACTTCTGACTGACCGGAAGTCAGAAGTAATATCACAAGCTCTCAGTACAAGTGTATGAGAGCCAGAACAGGAATCTCATACAGATGCATTGAACTGTAACATCCATAAAACACTGGAGCTGCTGGCAAGTCCAAGATCACAGGAGACCAACTGGATCACCAATGGAAACAGATGGAAGAAGCTGGAAGGTACAAGGTCATGTTCATACTGGCGTTTTTTTTATCTGTTTTTGGATCCATTTTTGCAGTACAAATGCAGTGAATTCATCACTTAAATGGAATCCCAGCAAAGTCAATGTGTTTTCTGGTTTTGCTGTTAAATCTGCGCTTTCAAGACCTGCTGCATTTTTTTCCCTTGTAAAGTGATCTGCAAAAAGAATGAGAATGTTAATTATGCCTGTGCTTTTCTGATCCGCTTTCCCATTGAAACCTATGTGGGCTAGTAAAAAGCACCAGAAAAAATGCTGCAAAAAAGGATCCAAAACAGATGATACGTTTTTGAAAAGCTGATCCAGATTTTAAGCTGAAAATAAGAGAAATGCGCACAAAATAAAACTGATCAAAACTGCACCATGTAAACATAGCCCAAGACAGAGGGCAGAGTACACTCACAAAAAATATGCAGGAGTGGTGGTTTAAGCCAAGCTCAGTCTTAGGCGGCCGTCACACGCACAGATATCTTTAGCGATATTGTAAGCGATCACGTGCAATCGCTTACAATATCGCTCACATCGCTGGTGAGATGTCACACAGACAGACTCACCAGCGATGCGGAGCCGCGATCTCGCTCGTTACTATGGTACACATCGGGTAACTAGGCGCCGCACGTCGCTTAGTTACCCGACGTGTACCATAGTTACCATCTCCCAGCATAGGCTCTGCCGCTGGGAGATCGTTCATCGTGGTGTTATACACCACGATGAAGGAGATCATGAAATCGTTCATCGCTAGATCTGAGAACCGGACCTCAGATCAGCGATGTCATGATCAAGCGATTTAACATCGTAAATCGCTTGATTACATGCATCGATTTTAAGCCCGATATCGCTTAAGCGATCAAAAAGGAGATCGCTTAAACGATATCGGGCAAGATATCTGTGCGTGTGACGGCCGCCTTAGGCCGGAGACACGGTGCAAGATGCATACAAAATACTCGAACGAGTTTTGCATGCCTCACCTGGCACGGCCGCCAGCTCTATGGGCAGGAGCATGTTGGCTGCATAGAAACACGGCTGAGGTCATACAAGCATTTGAAATAATAATAATAATAATAATAATAATAATCCGTTTACATTTTTTCCTAGAAAACATGTTGAAATTCATCCACATTGTCATCTTTATGTAAAAAGAAATCTTTGGAAACAAGCACCTGACTCTTGCATGAACCATTTTCCTACATCTACATCCATAAATATACATGGTCAAATAGTTTCCTACATTATAATCATAAAAACGTATCCATAATAATCTAAGGTCACATATGATCCCTGCTGCATCTCCTTTTTCTTAATACATTTTTTGACACACCCGTAGACTTGAATAGGCGAGTCTTATGGCCACTTTACACGGCGCGATATCGTTGTCCAACTTCGATAAAAAGTCACGTGGTTCGTGCGTTGGCCCCGATATCATTCGTGCGTTGTATCGTGTAAAAGTCCAATTCGATGCAAGAACGATGTAAAAACGATATCGGGGGTGAAATGAGCCTGCTCTCCAACGTCCCGATATTGGATGGACGATCTGGCAGGATCGTGCTGTGACAGCCCAACACCGACTTGGAGTACAACTTCCCCTATTCTCGCCCATGTTAAATGGTCGTTCCTGGGTCGCTCTTACAAGGGGGCGTACACATCGCAGTTGTGTTGCCTGCCGATATCGCCTTGTGTAACATCTCCTATGCGATCTTGGATTTCATCCAAAAAAGTGCGCGCTCCCGTGCCGTTGTATCCAATATCGAAACGATGTTGGGACGTGTAAAGTGGCCATTAGGCTGGCTTCACACCACGGTGTGATCTGGTCCGGGGCTGTCCGTTGTAAACCAGGCAGCCCCGGACCGGCTTTTGGCCCCATAGTAGCCTATGGATCCGGATGGCAGCTCTCTGCCATCTGGTTTCATCTCTCCGGTGGAATCCAGGAGAATTCGGATTATTCTCTCCAGACACAAAAATGTTGCTTGCATCATTTTTTTGTCCGGGGAGAAAAATCTCCCCAATTTGCCGGATCCCAGATTCTCCCGGAGCCGGGGCAATCTGGCGCTCCCTAACATGGGAGCCTATAGGGCGGATTTCCCCGGACCAGGAGGATCCGGGAACCGGATACCGGCAGCTGAACGCAGCTGTTGTTTCAGGACCCTGGCTAGCTCCATGCTAGCCGCGGTCTTGAAAAAAATCAGCAGCTGCAATTACAGCCATCCGGCTGCACACAGGACCGGAGGGTCATCCTGGACAGCCCCAGACCGGATCACACCATGGTGTGAAGCCAGCCTTACCCAAACCTCACAGACTAGTGCATGCTACGATATATTTTATTTCACACACACACTCTTTGTCTAATTACAAGATCGCAGCTGAAGTCTGGCTACGATAAACAGTCAAACTCCATCCAAAACTGCTGTTTTTGGAGTGGACACCATTGCCGGCAGGTTAATCCTATAAATGTTGCACTCAGTATCGACCACAGCATTTGAAGGGATTGATAAAGTTCAAACTTCTTTTTGTAAATAGAGTGGGCCCCAGTGGTAATGGATTCATATGGAAAGCAGGAGCTTAAAAACGGGCCCCAGGTCCACCATCTATATCTGCTTTTTAAACCATTCCAGTCTCTATTAGACTGTGTGCTCACTATCCGGAGGCACTGCATGTTGGATGCCGCGCATCTGGTCCTATGTGAGTCTGCGGGTGAAAGCAGGGAGACCACAGCCAAGCTGTACTCACCATCTGTGTTTGATGCAGGGTGGCTTCTCCCTGCGTGCACCCAATGGTGATCTCTAACTCCGCAGCATGAAATTAACATCCTATTGAGATACAGAAGTCCGGCAACCTGAAATCCCATCAACTGTAATGGTACTGTACAACACAGCATTTTGGATGTAACAGCAATATACTGGTTCCAAAATGCCGCAACTCCCGACAGTGAGCACACACTCTTACTTTACCAGGCCATAGGTTTGTGTAATACTATTTATTCTAAAGCATTATGGCAGGAATCAAATGATCACTGGTTTATGTCCCCTCATACTACAATAAAAACAGCTGAAGTTATATATAACATAACAGCACAGGTGAGGAGTTCTGTCTGAGAACACGTTCAAACAATTCACTAAAGAAACAAAGCTCCAGAATAGACTTACCCCTGTAAAAATGATCCTCTTACAACACTGCAAAAAGAAAATGCTTTATGTGCAGCAACCCAGCTTGTCCCAAAGGTCCAAATGCTTTCTGGAAAAATCAGGAGGCCTTTACTGATCAAATTAGTAATTGCACCAGAATGGTAACCCTTTCATGACCATAGGTCTTTTTGGCCTGGGGGAGTAAACTTTTAGGGTGTGTTCACACTGAGCTTTTTCACAAGTTTCAAAAAATTTTGGAGTGGAAACTAAGTTGAAGATCAAGATTGTTAGAAGGACTTTGAACCGTTTCCGCTCCAAAAACTCAGGAAAATGACTCTTTAGGTACCGTCACACGGGAGATATCGCCGGCGATGTTGCCGGCAACCGAGGGGCGTGGCCAGGTTGCGGCGACATCGCCGGCGAATTGCCGCGTGTGACAGGGCGATAATCAGGCGATGAATCGCTGAGTCACATCGCCAGGTTTCCCAACAATGTTGGGAACCTGGCGATGTTGCTCAGGAGATTCTGCCTGATCGCCCTGTGTAACGCGGCAATCCGCAATGTACGGGCATTCGCCTATCTACTACATTGCGGGTTATCGCTGCTGGGTTGCTGGGCAACTCAGCGAGCGATAGCCGCGGCAACTACGGCGACATCGCGATCCCCGCAACATCGCGGCGATATGTCCCTGTGTGACGGTACTTTTGTGTTAACACCAAATAATGGATGCATTAGCACCACAAATTGCCATATACTTTTTTTAAGCTAAAACACAATTATTACCATGTTTCACCAGTAAGGTGAATGTCAGTATGCCATTAAATTTTAAAATTCACCTGTTCAAAAAAGAATATCTATTTTATTCTTTTGGCACAATTTTTATTCATTTAATGGGAGAGACTGAGGGTACCATTAGGGTACCTTTACACACGCAACTTTTCTAGGAATTTCACTGGCAATTTGCTGGTTGCAGTGAAATCATGGACACATTGTCATCTTGTTGCTGTGACAATGGAACAATGTGTCCATGATTCACTGCAACAGCAATTGCCAGTAAAATTCCAAGAAAAGTTGCCGTGTGTAAGGTACTTTAGGGTGCTTTACACATTGCATGCAATTTCACTTGCAACTTACTGTTGCAGTGAAATCATGGACACATTGTTCTATTTTGTTGCTGTGTACAAATGTAACAATGTGTCCATGATTTCACTGCAACCAGTAAGTTGCAAGTGAAATTGCATGCAATGTTGCGACGTGTAAAGCTACCCTTACACGTCGCGATATTGCAATGCAACATCAACAAAAAGTCACGTGGTACGGTCGTTGCAGTTGATATGGTTCGTGCGTTGTGTCGTGTAACAGGGCAATGCGACCGGAAAAAATTGCAGGTACGATATTGCAAGAAGATTGTACAAGCCCTTCAACTGTACAATGTTGCATATGCGATCTGCCATGATCGTGCTGTGTGACGGCGCAACTACGATCTTGTTTGCGATTTCGCAGGTTGCACAAGCAAGCCCGTAGGCGTGTCTGTGGGTTGTGTTTTCCGCGCCCCATCTACGTCGATTGGTGGCTGGTATTGTATGTTGATTGGATGGCCCTGGCAAAGGAGCCATATTAGATTATCTGTGTGTACGCCACTACATTCATTGACGTCTGTATCTCCTCAATGCTGCTAAAATGCATGTATACAAGGCCAATCATTGTCAAACACCTCCTTTACTAGTAATGATGATGTTTAAGGCGCCTATTGATTGTTTAAGGCGCCTATTGATGATGCCACAAACATAGCGTCGCCAAAAACATACAGCACTGGCCAAAAGTGTCATGTCAGTATATGAAGGCCTCATTGATGCTAGCTATAATCTCCCATCCCACATGTTGCACATATATTAAAATGTTAACAAAAGTCCAGCTACTTCATCCAATAATAGGCCACATATGTGTGGCCATGTGCGACGCATGAGCATTGCAGTTTACATATCATGCGACACCGCAGCTTGTTGTTGGAGCTGACACTCATCACATATGGCATCAGTTTCCAGATCATATAATGGGCAATAGCATCCATGTCGCTAGCATGTTGTCTGAGATGGCTGACCAATGGTAACGCTCTTTCGCCGTCTAATCGGAGTGTTCTGGGCGCGGTTTAAAGTTAAGTCAGGTACGCCTATGTCCTAAGCTGGGTGAAAAGTACGCCCACATTGCTTATGTGGTTGTGCTGTGTGATGGCGCAACTATGATCTGAAAAATCGGCTGCCCGATTTGGGCGCCCACTGCCGTGACGCCGGATCGTCGCAGGTTGGAGGTGTGATTGCTGCGTGTAACATCTACTATGCGATCTTGGACAAGTGCCAAAAACATGCACGCTCCCATGAAATTGTATGCAGTATCGGAACGATATTGCGACGTGTAATGGTACCCTTAGTCTAAAACAATTCCTATTATTTTTAGAATTTGTTTTGAATTTTTACTATTTATTTTATTGTTATTATTATTATTATTATTTATTTATAGAGCACCATTCATTCCATGGTGCTGTACATGAGAAAGGGTTGCATACAGACAAGTTACAAATATAATGAACAAAGTGACAGACTGATACAGAGGGGAGAGAGGACCCTACCCTTGCGGGCTTACATTCTACAGGGCAATGGGGAGGGAGACAGTAGGTTGGGTCTGCTCGGGTGGTGCTGGATTGCCAGGTCCGGTGGTGATGGAGAGCCGGGTCGGGTCCAGTGGTGTTTAGATGGCACTGTGCTCATTACAGGTTGTAGGCTGTTCTGAAGAAATGGGTTTTCAGGTTCCCCTTGAAGGTTCTGAATGTAGGGGACAGTTGAACGTGATGGGGTGCAGAGTTCCAGAGGATGGGGGATGCTCGAGTGAAGTCTTGCAGGCGGTTAGATGAGGAACGTACAAGTGTGGAGGAAAGAAGGAGGTCTGGGAGGATTGAAGATTACGAGTTGGATGATATCGGGAGATTAGTTCAGAGATATATGGGGGGGACAGATTGTGGATGGCTTTGTAAGCCAATGTTAGTAGTTTGAATTTGATACGCTGGTGAATTGGGAGCCAGTGGAGGGATTTGCAGAGGGGAGACGTGGAGCAATAGCGAGGAGAGAGGTGGATTAGTCGGGCAGCAGAGTTAAGGACAGATTGAAGTTGTGCAAGAGTGTTAGCAGGAAGGCCACAGAGTAGGAGGTTGCAGTAGTCAAGGAGGGAGATGATGAGGGCATGCATGAGTAGTTTAGCAGAGTGGGATTTGAGGAAGGGACGGATTCTGGCAATGTTTTTGAGTTGGAGACGGCAGGAGGTGGCAAGGGCTTGGATGTGCGGTTTGAAGGACAATGCAGAGTCAAGTGTTACTCCAAGGCAGCGGACTTCAGGTACAGGGCAAAGTGTGATGTCATTTATTGTGATAGATAAGTCTGGCAAGGAAGGTGTGTGAGTTGGAGGAAAGATGAATGAGTTGGTTTTGTCTACATTGAGTTTTAGGAAGCGGGAGGAGAAGAAGGAGTATATGGCTGATAGTCACTCCGGGATTCTGGACAGCAGAGAGGTGACGTCTGGGCCAGAGAGGTAGATCTGAGTGTCATCAGCATACAGGTGATACAGGATGCCATGGGACTTTATGAGTTGTCCTAGACCAAGAGTATTGATAGAGAAAAGGAGGGGCCCCAGAACAGAGCCTTGAGGGACCCCAACAGAGAGGGGATGGGGCGAGGAGGTTGTGTGGGAGTGGGAGACACTAAATGTGCGGTTGGAAAGATAGGAGGAGATCCAGGAGAGGGCAAGGTCAGTGATACCAATGGTAGAAAGGATCTGTAATAAGAGGCAGTGGTCGACTGTGTCGAATGCAGAGGACAGGTCTCAAAGGAGGAGGCCCGAGAACTGTTTGTTAGCTTTGGCCGTGAGCAAGTCATTAGTAATTTTGGTCAGGGCAGTTTCAGCAGAGTGGTGAGGGCGGAAGCCGGATTGAAGGACGTCAAAGAGAGAATTGGATAAGAGGTGGGATGAGAGTACAGTGTGGACATGCTTTTCGAGAAGTTTGGAAGCGAACGGGAGCAGAGATATGGGCCGGTAGCTGGATGTAGACGTGGGTTCGAGGGATGGCTTCTTTAAGATAAGTGTAATGTTGCATGTTTGAAAGCAGAAGGAAAGGTACCAGAAGTTAGTGATAGGTTGAAGAGGTGGGTTAGGGCTGGGATTAGTGTTGTGGTGAGGTTGGGGAGGAGGTGGGATGGGATAGGGTCCAGTGCACAAGTGGTGAGGTGCGATCTGGAGAGGAGGTGTGCAAGTTCTCCTTCAGTGATGGTTGGGAGGAGGGTTAGTGGGGGAGAGGATTGATCTGGTATACATGGGGGTTGCGGTGGTTGGCTAGCAAAGACTTGTCTGATCCGGGCGATCTTGTTGGTGAAGTATGTAGCAAAGTCTTCTGCAGAGATGCAAGAAGTAGGAGGGGGCAGTGGGGGGGCGGAGGAGGGAGTTAAATGTGTTGAATAACTGCCTGGGGTTGTGGGACAAAGAGGATATGAGGGTGATGAAGTAATTCTGTTTAGTGGTGGTGAGTGCTGACTTGAATGTGATAATTGCTTGTTTGAATTCTGTGTAGTCTTCTTGTGAGTGTGTTTTCTTCCAGCGCCGCTCTGCAACCCTAGCCGCTCGCCGCAGGTTTTTAGTGGAGTGTGTGTGCCAGGGTTGTCTGTTGATTCGTGGTGTTTTGCCATGAGTAAGAGGGGCAACTGCATCAATAGCTGATGTGAGTGTTGAGTTATAGAAAGTGGTGGCATTATCTGTGTCATGGAGTGAGGATATGGATGATAGTGGTAAAATAGTGTTTGAGAGTGTGTGAGTGTCAAGATATGTGAGGTTTCTGCGAGGGTGTGGGAGTTGGGGGACATGGGTGGCAGGTGAGGAGGACAAGGATGAGAAGGTAAATAGATGGTGGTCAGAGAGGGGGAGAGGGGAGGTTGTGGGTTTAGTTAGGGAGCAGAGGCTGGTGAAGGTGAGGTCTAGTGCAGGCCCGGACTGACAGGCGGGAGGGGCGGGACTTTTCCCTATGGGCACCCACTCGTGGGGTGCGGGTGGGCTGCCCGCTCCTCCAGCCTCAGCATTGCTTTAAATCTGTCACCGAGCGGCCACGGCATGCAGGGGGCGGGGCCACGGACGCACAGGGGGCGGGGCCGTTTCCCCAAAGCAGTGCCCTTCTCTCAGCAATCAAGATGACAGGGGCAGGTCCCAGGCCCTCCCACCATCTTCATCACATTCCTGCTCTCACTCTGAGATGATCATGTGACCCCTGATGCCTCCCCTCCATGTGACATCATCACAGGTCCTACTGGTATATGTGAGTATCTGTGTGTGTCTTCCTGAGTGTTGTTCTGTCTGTCTGAGTGTCTCTATCTGTGTGTTTGACAGTGTCTGTCTGTGTGTCTCTCTGTCTCTACACAACACTATACAGTATATACAGGTCCACACTACATGCTGTACTAGTGTGCCTATATACTGTGTATATATAGTGTGGACCTGTATATACAGTATAGTGCTGTGTATGCAAGATATAACCAACAGTCTCAAATGTGCCCAGAGTCCACAGCGTGTAACGAGCCCAGAGTCTGCAGCGTGTAACGTGCCCAGAGTCCACAGCGTGTAACGTGCCCAGAGTCCGCAGCGTGTAACGTGCCCAGAGTCCACAGCGTGTAACGAGCCCAGAGTCCACAGCGTGTAACGTGCCCAGAGTCCACAGCGTGTAACGAGCCCAGAGTCCACAGCGTGTAACGAGCCCAGAGTCCACAGCGTGTAACGAGCCCAGAGTCCGCAGCGTGTAACGAGCCCAGAGTCCGCAGCGTGTAACGAGCCCAGAGTCCGCAGCGTGTAACGTGCCCAGAGTCCGCAGCGTGTAACGAGCCCAGAGTCCGCAGCGTGTAACGTGCCCAGAGTCCGCAGCGTGTAACGTGCCCAGAGTCCGCAGCGTGTAACGTGCCCAGAGTCCGCAGCGTGTAACGTGCCCAGAGTCCGCAGCGTGTAACGTGCCCAGAGCTCGCAGCGTGTAACGTGCCCAGAGCCCGCAGCGTGTAACGTGCCCAGAGCCCGCAGTGTGTAATGTGTATACAGCAGGCAGCTTCTAGTGTGTATACAGCGGCAGTCTGTGTTGTGTATATGGCCCGCAGTCTGTAATGTGCAGCAACAGAAAATTTTCCTGAGAGTTCTCTTTGTGTTCTTCCCGGTGTCTCCATGAATTCTGTTCTCTCTGCGCCTAGCACTGGACTTTTTGCCTCCACCTTTCTTCTTTACCCATCTTTAGAATAAGGCTGAGTTTTGGCTATCTATATGCCACAGCATCCTATCTATAACGCACAGCCTCCTGGGTATGCTGGGTATAATTCTCCTGTCTACTGAGTGTAATCCTCAGTATCTGTATTCTGTATATATACACTGCACAGTACCACCTCTCCTGTCCTGTATACTGGGTGTAATCCTCAGTATCTGTATTATTCTGTATATATACACTGCACAGTACCACTTCTCCTGTCCTGTATACTGGGTGTAATCCTCAGTATCTGCATTATTCTGTATATATACACTGCACAGTACCACTTCTCCTGTCCTGTATACTGGGTGTAATCCTCAGTGTCTGTATTATTCTGTATATATACACTGCACAGTACCACTTCTCCTGTCCTGTATACTGGGTGTAATCCTCAGTATCTGTATTATTCTGTATATATACACTGCACAGTACCACCTCTCCTGTCCTGTATACTGGGTGTAATCCTCAGTAACTGTATTATTCTGTATATATACACTGCACAGTACCACTTCTCCTGTCCTGTATACTGGGTGTAATCCTCAGTATCTGTATTATTCTGTATATATACACTGCACAGTACCACTTCACCTGTCCTGCATACTGGGTGTAATCCTCAGTATCTGTATTATTCTGTATAGATACACTGCACAGTACCACTTCCCCTGTCCTGTATACTGGGTGTAATCCTCAGTATCTGTATTATTCTGTATATATACACTGCACAGTACCACTTCTCCTGTCCTGTATACTGGGTGTAATCCTCAGTATCTGTATTATTCTGTATATATACACTGCACAGTACCACTTCTCCTGTCCTGTATACTGGGTGTAATCCTCAGGATCTGTATTATTCTGTATATATACACTGCACAGTACCACTTCTCCTGTCCTGTATACTGGGTGTAATCCTCAGTATCTGTATTATTCAGTATATATACACTGCACAGTACCACTTCCCCTGTCCTGTATACTGGGTGTAATCCTCAGTATCTGTATTATTCTGTATATATACACTGCACAGTACCACTTCCCCTGTCCTGTATACTGGGTGTAATCCTCAGTATCTGTATTATTCTGTATATATATGATTCAACCAGAGCTAGGGTGGATGAGGGACTCGGACAACGGGGCTACTGTGTGGGGAGTCACGGATGGTCGGGACCCCGGTGCCGTGCCCTGGTGATCAATTATACCAGATGTTGATGGTAAACGGTGGGAGTAAAAGGGGTTATTTACAGGGGAACGTGACGCCACCTGTAGAGTCTGGTAAGATGGTACCAGCGCTACCAGCCGGCCACTAAGGTGATGGAGGGGGCAGCAGTGTGTGGTACAGCTCCCCACAGGTGGAGCTTTACCTCAGGGCAGCTATGATGGTGAGACGGTGAGGGAGGACAGTGATGGTAAATGGTGGTGCAGTTCTTACCCCTCTGCTGTTGATGTTGATGATGTTAAGTCCTTTGAGCTGCGGCAGGAAGAATAACAGAAACCAGTTCTAGTTTAACTTTGCTTTACTCTGTACCAGCTGATGGCATAACAAAATAACAAAACACGGTACAATTTGGTTCTAGGGTGTTGTTGCCAACTCAGAGTTTTTCTTATGGAGTCATTAGATGTTCTTTCTTAGTCTTCCAGGGTCTATTACTTTCTCTAGATCTTTCAGTCTTTCCCACCTTTGAAGAGCTCACCCGCCAGTCCTGCAGTCTGTATCTAGTAGGCTTAGCTAGACTTATACCGGTCCAAATGGGAACAGCAGGAACGCACTGGTTTCCCACCTGACACCGGGTTTTAGTCTTCCTTCACTAGTGTAGGACCGTCTTTTGGGCTTGAGGGGTAAGGTACCTTTGTGGGGCTGCCAGCAACCCAGTTCTGTTGGGCCTACAGCTCGTCGGCTTTCAAGTCAGGGTTGAACTCCTGGCTGCCTCGGTTGTCCGTGTCACCGGTGTCCCCTCAACATAACCAGCTGGCTCCTACCAGCCCTGGCCCGTTGCCATCTGTCCTGGGCCCCCACATAAAGATGGGGTACCCTCCACTCAGCTGGGCTGCCAGGCCTGACCACTCTGTCTGCCTTCCCAGCACCGACTGAGGTAAATTCTCAACTGTCACTCTACTCTATCCTAAGCTCCGCCCCCACCTGTGGAACCTACCATATTACCAGTTCCCCTTACACTAAGTGGTGCGGTCCTAAGTGAGTGCTAAAAATAGACTCCATAAGGTTTAGACCCTGAACTAACAACTTACAAGGAAAAACACATTTTTATATTCAAGTGTAATACTACCCTGTGGCGCCTAGCCGCAGGGGCGCCACATATAAACTGCACAGTACCACTTCTCCTGTCCTGTATACTGGGTGTAATTCTCAGTATCTGTATTATTATGTATATATACACTGCACAGTACCACTTCTCCTGTCAGATATACTGGGTGTAATCCTCAGTATCTGTATTATTCTGTATATATACACTGCACAGTACCACTTCTCCTGTCCTGTATACTGGGTGTAATCCTCAGTATCTGTATTATTCTGTATATATACACTGCACAGTACCACTTCTCCTGTCCTGTATACTGGGTGTAATCCTCAGGATCTGTATTATTCTGTATATATACACAGCACAGTACCACTTCTCCTGTTCTGTATACTGTGTGTAATCCTCAGTATCTGTATTATTCTGTATATATACACTGCATAGTACCACTTCTCCTGTCCTGTATACTGGGTGTAATCCTCAGTATCTGTATTATTCTGTATATATACACAGCACAGTACCACTTCTCCTGTCCTGTATACTGTGTGTAATCCTCAGTATCTGTATTATTCTGTATATATACATTGCACAGTACCACTTCTCCTGTCCTGTATACTGGGTGTAATCCTCAGTATCTGTATTATTCTGTATATATTCTCTGCACAGTACCACTTCTCCTGTCCAGTTGTCAGAGGTGGTATTGGACTTTGATTTTCAGCATTTAACTGTTGTTTAAATTAATTATCCCCAATATGGAAGTCATCACTTCTCTTCTGTATAGATGGTGACTTGCCCTTCGCTCTGGATCTGACCACTGGGCCCCCACGATCCCAAGAAACGTGGCTGTAAGCGGTGGTTTTTTTTTTCGCCGCCGCAAGTGGCAGATCTGCCGCACCTGGCAGAACAACACTTGCCGTACACAATGCATGGGGCTTGCCGCATCTGGGCTGCAAGTCGGCTGATCCGGCAGATGCGGTGCGACCTGCTGGATTGGCCGCAAACATCAGTTTACCGCTGATGTGAAAGCAGCCTGCGAAAGTGATGAGGACATGACAACGTAAAAGCAAATTTCACTGATCGAGGCTGATGGGTGTTATAGTATGTGGGCTGGTGGGGCTTGTTTTCCAGGGCTGCTTTTTGGTCCCAGTCCGGCCCTGGTCTAGTGTGTGTCCATCTGTGTGGGTGGCTGTGGAGGACCATTGAGAGAGGCCAAAGGATGAGGCAAGTGACAGGAGTTTGGAGGCTGTTGACTGGTGCGTGTCAATGGGGATGTTGAAGTCACCCATTATGATGGTGGGGATATCAGCAGATAGAAAGTATAGAAGCCAGATGGAGGATTGGTCAAAGAATCACTGCAAGATCTTAAAAAGATATGTGTGCAAGGAAGAATGTTCTCGTGTCAAGGCCCTGAATACTAGGTATGTTCATGCTCTTTTCTTTTCAGAGTTTTTTTTAGCAGATTATTACTTTATCCCTTCTAAAATAAATGCTTCAAAAAATCTTTGTATTAATTTCTATGGGAAAGCCACTTTTCTACTCCGAAGAGTTTTTTTGACTTTTATTTTACTGAAGTGGTTTTACAGATTACATGGTGGAAAACAAGAAGGTTAATGTCACTGCTTTGAAGAGGATCTTGATAGAAGCAGCATACAAATAGAATCAATGACCAGAAGATAGCGGGGTGTGAGTAGCTTAGGCCACGGTTTGCTGCGGTCAGGCTGTGTCCGGTGTTTTGCTGGAAGCAAATCTATAGTATTACATTCTAATAATGATTTTAGGTGTGATATTTGGATGACATAGGATTAGTGTCTCTTTTCTCTGGCTTCCATATGAGTCATTAACCCCTTCTCAACCCATGACGTTGTACAACATCATGGGTCGGATACCGGTGTTTGATGTGAGCTCCGATGCGGTGCTCACATCAAACACCTGACATCTCAGCTGATCTCATCAGCTGAGATGTCGGGTTTTCAGCACTGATCGGATACGGGATCCTATTGGTGCTGTTAGCGCCTTGGATCGCGATGTCAATCGCTGACAGCGGGATCCAAAACCGCTGCTGCGGGATCTCGCTGTTCCTCGCCTGTACCGTGATAATATCGTGAGAACTCCAGTGCTCACGTGATAGACCAGGGTCCTGGCGAGACCCCAGAAGCTATCACTGATCACTTCCTTGGGTAGGTGGCAAACCCTGCCAACCACTCACAGTGCTCATTTGTGACAGGTCCGGATGTGCTGCAGCTCATCGGGACCTGTCACAAGCAATCAGACAGTGCAGCAGTGTGCCTTCCTATGATGGTGTGAAAAATAAAGAATGAATTAAAAAATTTAGTTTTTACAAACTTGAAAAAAAAAACATAAAAGATCAAATCACCCCCCTTTTCCCCCATTCAAAATAAAAGTATAAAAAAAAAAAAATACACATATTTGGTATTGCCGCATTCAGAAACACCCGATCTATCAACATATAAAATCAATTAATGAAAGCCATAAACTACGTAACAAAAAAAGGTCCAAATGCCAAAATTACACTTTTTTTGGTGGCCGCAGCATTGTTATAAAATGCAATAACGGGCGATCAAAACAGCGCATCCACCCAAAAATAGTATCATTAGAAACGTCAGCTCAAGATGCAAAAAATAAGCTATCACCCAGCCCCAGATCCCAAAAAATGAGAACGCCACGGGTCACAGAAAATGAATGTAATTCTTTATTTTGTCATATTTCTGAATTTTTTTTCACCGCTTAGATACCAGTAAAAGTATACATCTTTGGTATCTACGAACTCATACCGACCTGAGGCATCACACAGTCATGAAAACTTTTACCATATATTTAACATGGCGACTAAAAATTGTGCAATTCCACTTTATTTGCAGTTTCGCTGCACTTGGAATTTTTTTCCCATTTCCCTGTACACTATATGGTAAAATAAATTATTATATCTGAAAGTACAACTTGTTCCGCAAAAAAACAAGCCCTCATATGTCTATATTTGCAGAAATATAGAAAGTTATGGCTCTTGGAAGCAGGGGAGCAAAATACGCAAATAAAAAACAGAAGGCAGTGGCGGACCTTGTGCCAAGAGGGCCCTGGTGCAGCAGCTGACGGCGAAGAGCATTAGGGTGCTAACAGATGACGGCGAGAAGCAGGGAAGGTGCTGACAGATGACAGCGAGGAGCGGGGGGGTGCTATAGGTGCTGCGGCTCCTACCTGCGCCGGGCCGCGCAGTCCTGGGAGCCGGGACGGCAGAGGAGAGGAGTGGCGGAATCAGCCAAGGGAAGCAGGAAGCTTCCCTCAGTTAACCCCCTCTCCTCTGACACAGGGTCATGGGGGCCGGCTGGGGGCCCCCCTGCAGTTTTGAAGGGCCCCCTAGCCGGTCGGGGCCCTGGTGCAGCTGAACCAGCTGCACCACGGTAGGTCCGCCCCTGGGTGAAGGGGTTAATAAGAGGACCTACCTCTGTTATGGCCATATGTTTAATCATTGTAAATTGCCAACTGATTCAAGTAAACTATCTGCTACAAAACAACCACTGATGTTTATTTCGTTGACCCTGTGAGATGTTGGTAGCTCCACGGGACAGCCAACACAAATTTCTTAGGGTACCTTCACAGTGATCCGGTCCAGGGCTGTCCGAGATGACCCTGACAGCTGCGGACTGGATCAGCACACAGGACTGGAGGGCTAATTTGACCTCTGGTCCTGTGTGCAGCGCACGCAGTTCCCGCTGCTGATAAGTCAGGACTGCGGCGCCGCGGTCCTGACCTGTCAGCGGCTGCAGCTGCTTGCGCTGCACACAGGACCAGAGGTCAAATTAGCCCTTCAGTCCTGTGTGCTGATCCAGTCCGAGGCTGTCAGGGTCCTCTCACACAGACCCGGACCGGATCACACCGCAGTCTGAAGGCACCCTTAGGTTAGCTTCACACTGCAGTTTTTTCACTGATCAGTGTCCATCCAGTTAGTGTGCCAAAACCAGGAGTGTCTCCAAAACTCAGAACAGGTGTCAATCTTTCAATTATACTTTTATTCTGCAAGTTCCTCTCCTGGTTCCTCTCCAGGTTTTGGCACACAAACTGGATGGACCCTGATCAGTGAAAAAACTGCATTGTGAAGCCAGCCTTAGGCCGGTTTCGCATTACGATTTTGAGGCATCCGAGTGTATCCATGTTAAATCGGATACACTCGGATGCGATTTTGCCTCCCATGTATCCCTATGGGGCTCGGATTGTGCATAAATCGGATGGCAAAAAGGACACATCCGAGCACAATCCGTGCCCATAGCAATACATGGGAGGCAAAATCGGATCCGAGTGTATCCGCTTTAACACGGATACACTCGGAAACTCCGAAATTGTGGTGTGAAGCCGGCCTATTAGAACTCTAGATAAAAATAAAACCAAATCTTGAATTGGAAATTGTTATTTCTCCATTGTTATCAATGCAGTAACATTCTCAGGAACGTGTGAAAGCACAAGAGAAATGCCAGTGCTAAGCGCACAGAGATGTAAGCTGTAAGCAGTGTTATGAGTTATGATGTGTTAATGGGCAGCTGAGAATTGTGTATATCGTATAATATAAAGGATTGCTGCTCTTTATTTCAATGAAAAATACCAGAGCCTTCAACACATACTTAAATGGGGGAAGGGAGGGTGAGTAGCTGCTGAGTACAACTAACTATGCTAAGACCCTTCATTTTCAATCTTTATTTTCTTTTACCATTTAAAAGTTTTTATCTGTTTTTACTTACACAATTTCCACCCATACTTGGCCACCCAGTCTTAATTTTCCTACCTGCGGTGATAAATTAGAACCATATCAATCATGAACCTTCTGTTCGGTACCGAGGATTGGGAAAAGTCAAGTAAAGCATCTGTAAGCTATTTCTTGGTGGGTAAAAAAAATCACATTCACATATCAATTTTATAGAGTAGCAGTTTATTGTTATGAGCATTCACAGCATAGTTAGTCTATGTTCCCAGGATCAGTATGTGGCGCACTTTACAGTTTCCGATTTTTTGCACTTATTATGTAAATTAGGTTACCTGCACTTTTGTTTAGGGTTTTTTTTTTAATAAGCATTTTTATTGCATATGGGACCCTTCCAAGCCCACAAATACTAGCCCACAGCCACCCCAAAAGGGTCACATCCACATTAGATGCACCAATTGTGGCACTTCACCTTTGCTCCTCTGGATTTCCCTGGTGTGATGTCAATCTGGGTAAGGGATTTTGGGGTTTATGTCAGATGTGAATTGCCCAAAGACACAGCAGACATCAATCCGACATGTTAGTAATGGAGAGGTGTCTATCAGAGCCCTGCATTACTAACCCAGTATGTAAAAAAAAAGCAATAAACATACACACACAAACAATTCCCAACTCTTTTCCTGGTTCATCAATTTCTTAAAGAAACTCAAAATAAAACCATGCAGGTCTGATGTAGTCCACGAAAGGAAACCTGAAAAACATAAAAAGAGAGCAATTAAAACAAGAAACTGTCCCTCGTTCACCAATTTATTTAAAGCAAAGTTCCAGGGCAGGTCTCACATAGTCCAGTGCTTCCCATGAAGTTCCTCAATGATCAAAGATTATGGAGCATCATTCTGACACTCAATACACTTTGAGCAGCAACCACTCCTAGCTCACGTTGTGCTCCATGAGACCTGGTGGCGACTGTGAAGAGCTCATCATAAATTTTAATGAGTGTGCATGTCTGATGTAAGTGTGAAAATGGATACCAACACATGATGGAAACATGTACGTGTGAAGGGGGCCTAACTATGAGACATTGGTAGTTGAATGTACACAGGAATGTATCTTACATGATGGAGACTAAACTTATCCCTGCATCCATATGAATAAAATGCTACTCGAATTCTAAGGCTGAATAATTTTTTGAAGCCAAATCAGTTCCACCTACTCAAATATTCTGGTGAGGTGTGTGCACTGTAAAATGGGATATCCCACAAGCTAAATACATTGGAAGGAAGAGAAGTGTAAGGCTGTGTTCACACACAGCGTTTTTTTTGCGCTTTTTTGTAGTGGCGTTTTTTCCAGCGTTTTGACCCGCGCAAAAAAGCCCTGTAAAAATATGCGGGTGCATTCACACACCGTGTGTTTTTACAGGGTTACTTCTTTAGTGATGTCACAGAGGGGAGGAAGTATCCTGTTCCTCCTCCCCTCTGTGACAGCTGTCACAGTCCCTATTTGATTTTGCAGTGTATTATACAGTGTGAAATCAAATTTAAAATAATGACAAATGTATTAAAAATAATAAAGATTTTTATACTTACCCTCCGCCGTGTGATTGGTAACCGGGAGCAGGAGCAAGTATTAAACCTGCAAAGACCTTGCATGATGTCATAGTGACATCAGCACTGTGATTGGCTCGCTCACGGTCATGTGATCTGCGCATCACATATCACATGACCATGAGCGGGCCAATCACAGCGCTGATGTTATTATGACATCATGCAAGGTCTTTGCAGGTTTAATACTTGCTCCGACTCCTGGTTACCGATCACACAGCGGAGGGTAAGTATAAGAATCTTTATTATGTTTAATACATTTGTCATTATTTTACATTTGATTTCGCAGTTTATAATACACTGCAAAATCAAATAGGGCTGTGACAGATGTGACACAGGGGAGGAGGAACAAGATTCTTCCTCCCCTCTGTGACATCAGCGCCGGCGTATTCCCGTTGGAATTACGCATCGTCTGAACAGTGATGCGTAATTCCAGCGGTTATCATGGGGCCTATGGGAGAAGGCAAGCGCAAAAAGGCGGAAACAATGAACATGTCCATTCTTTTTACGCGCACGCTTTCTCCCATAAAAGCACAGCCCAAAATAGCACTGCGTATGAACAGCAAAAGTGAAAGTCCATTCACTTGTTGTGAAACGCAGACGAAGGTGTGCTTTGGGGGGAAAAGCGCGCACAAAAATGTGCGCAAAATACGCACTGTGTGAACGAGGCCTAAAGATGGAATAATAAACAGATTGAATGAGCATCACATTACTTAGCAGAATAGTATGCAACATACAGTGTATTAAGAATCACGAGAATTCTGGAATGAGATTTTTTTTGGGTGACACATTCTACTTTATGTCATTGTTAAATTTAGATTGATATGTTTGGCATTTATGTAAATATTGAAAATTTTACAATATGTTTTTAAAAATAGAAATTTGTAACTTTGTATGTTTATACCCTTTAGGGTACTTTTACACGCCGCTACAACAAGGTGGAAACAACCAGGTGCTTCACGTGCACGAGCACGCACCAACGGTTACAAACGGTACCCGCACCGTCTTTACACGCCGCTATAAGGTGCTTTACAGAAGGTTGAATCTATCTCTGGATGCAGCGCCGGGTGCCTAAAGTTACCTTCTGTAGAGCACCTTCCCTCATTTACACGCCGTAACAGAAGGTAATATGGGAGGACCTGGTGCAGCAGGGACAACACATAGGCGTGCCAGAATTGTGGATTACGATAATTTCGTACGCTGATAAGACAAAGCAATAGCATCATGATTGGCCAGCCAGCGCAGGAGGCTGACTAATACATGACGCTCGAGCAATTGTGTAGTGCGACTGGTCAGCTCCTTAAATATGCCGCCCTATGCAGCGACAACCAATCGTAACGCAGGAGCTTCCACCAATGATCGCTGAAGAGCTGCGGTTTCCCGGAGGCTGTGTGTCACGCTGGGAGTGGGGAAGACACCCAGCGTAGGATAACGACGGGGGGGGGAATCAGGAGTCCCTAATGCTAAGGGCACAAGAAGGAGATGGTGACCCCTAGACTTCCTAGAGCTGACCCTGTCTGCCCTAACGTCCCTATACAGTCTCCTCAACTGTCGCCGACCACGAACCTCGTCCCTCTCTGATCCTAGATCTATCCTATCTAAGGATCAAATGGAGAGGTTCACTAGACCCCTCCACTATCAACTAAAGACAAACACCAGGGAAGACAGACATTTGGGAAAAGGAAACACTTATCTGACAGCAGAACACAGCAACCTCCACAATCTCAGCTTCTGCTGGAGCAAGGATAAAGTGTGCACAAGGAACTATCACCTGCACCGAGGAAGGGTAATGAACCTCCTTATAAAGGTGGAAGGAGTCTGCTGGGTCCTAGTGACCTACAACATTGGTGGATAAAACCAGACCGAGCGCAAGACCTCCACAGCCGTCTCCCCATAATAGAGAGATCTCATCACACCTTCTCTCCATCAACACAGAAGGTAAATGCCCCTGAAAGAGACGGACCATCCTCCACCATTATGGCTGATGGGCCAAACGCTGGGATCGTCTGCGCGTGGCCTCCACCCTGTCATCCGTGCCACCCGTGACAGTACCCCCCCTCCTACGAGTGGCCCCCGGACACTCAGGACCAGGCTTATCCGGATGGGAACGGTGAAAAGCGCGGACCAGCCTTGCGGCGGACACCTCCGACGCCGGCACCCACATCCGCTCCTCAGGACCGTACCCCCTCCAGTGCACCAAATACTGAAGAGAACGGCGCAACATGCGAGAATCAACCACCCTCGAGATCTCGAATTCCAGATTCCCCGCCACACAGATGGGCTCAGGAGGCAAAGGAGATGGGTTAGACGACGGCACATACGGCTTGAGGAGCGACCTGTGAAACACATCGTGAATCTTAAGAGCAGGAGGCAACGCAAGACGAAACGCCACGGGATTGATAACGGCGGTTATCCTATAGGGGCCAATAAACCTGGGCCCCAACTTCCAAGAGGGCACCTTCAACTTCACATTCTTGGTAGACAACCACACGTAGTCATTCACACATAGGTCCGGACCTGGCGCACGCTTCCTGTCAGCCATACGTTTGTACCTGTCACCTAAGAGCTTCAAGCTACGCTGTACACCCCGCCAAACCGAGGAGAGGGACGAGGTAAAACGGTCCTCCTCCGGAACTCCGGAAGGACTCGTACCGCTAAAAGTACCAAACTGAGGATGAAACCCATATGCACCGAAGAACGGTGACTTGCCAGTGGACTCCTGAAGACGATTATTAAGGGCGAATTCGGCCAAGGGCAAATAATTTGCCCAAGTCTCCTGATGGTCAGAGACAAAACACCTCAGGTAAGTCTCCAAATTCTGATTCACACGTTCGGTTTGACCATTAGACTGAGGATGAAAAGCAGAAGAAAAGGACAACGTTATCCCCAAATGTGTACAAAAAGCCTTCCAAAATTTGGAGACGAACTGAGTACCGCGATCAGAAACCACATCGGAGGGAACCCCATGAAGTTTCACAATCTCACTTACGAACACCTGTGCCAGAGTCCGAGCATTAGGAAGTGCGGGCAGTGCCACAAAGCGAACCATCTTACTGAATCTATCTACTACTACCAGTACCACCGTCTTGCCCGCAGACGCCGGAAGATCGGTGATAAAATCCATTGACAAATGTGTCCATGGCCTCTCAGGAATAGACAATGGCACGAGAGACCCAGACGGACGGGTATGCGGAACCTTAGCACGTGCACACACACCACAGGCGGATACGAATTCCGCTACGTCCTTCCTCAACCCCGGCCACCAAAAGCGACGAGACAAGAGATCGAAAGTGGCCCTACCGCCCGGATGCCCCGCCAGTACAGAGTCGTGATGCTCTGACAGCACCCTGAGGCGCAAAGAGAACGGCACAAAAAGCCTCCCAGAAGGGCAGGAGGCAGGGGCGCCCCCCTGAACCTTCAACACCTCCCCCTCCAGATCAGGGCAAAGAGCAGAAACAACCACCCCCTCCTGCAAGATGGGGACGGGACTCTCATGAGTACTACCACCCGGAAAACTACGCGATAATGCATCCGCCTTCACATTCTGAACCCCCGGACGGTAGGTGACGGTAAAATTAAATCTCGTGAAAAACAAAGACCACCTGGCCTGCCGGGGATTGAGACGCCTGGCGGACTCAAGGTAAGACAGGTTCTTATGGTCGGTAATAACCGTGACGGGATGGACAGCCCCCTCCAGCCAGTGCCGCCATTCCTCAAAAGCCAACTTAATAGCCAACAGCTCCCTATTACCCACATCATAATTCCTCTCGGCCGAAGACAACTTCTTGGAGAAGAACGCACAGGGCACCCATCTCCCAGGCGAAGGGCCCTGCGACAACACAGCCCCCACCCCCACCTCAGACGTATCCACTTCCACAATGAAGGGCTGAGAAAGATCGGGCTGACAAAGAACAGGCGCGGAAGCAAAACAACGCTTCAGGGAGGAAAAAGCCTGGCGAGCAGAATCAGACCACTCAGAAAAATCCGTCCCCTTCCTAGTCATGTCCGTAAGAGGCGTCACCAGTACCGAATAGTTCTTAATAAATTTACGGTAAAAATTGGTAAACCCCAAAAAGCGTTGCAATGCCCGTAGATTGTCCGGCTGTTCCCAATCTAGCACCGCCCGGACCTTTTCCGGATCCATCCGGAAACCCAACGGCGACAAGAGGTACCCCAAAAAACGAACCTCCTGAACGGCGAAAACACATTTCTCGAGTTTGGCATACAGTTTGTTGTCCCGTAAGACCTGCAACACCTGTTTGACATGGGACTGATGCGTCTCCATATCGGGAGAATAGATCAAGATATCGTCCAAGTAAACAACTACAAATCTACCCACCAAATGATGGAAAATATCATTGACAAAATGTTGGAAAACCGCCGGGGCGTTAGTGAGCCCGAACGGCATTACGAGACTTTCAAAATGGCCGTCCGGGGTATTAAACGCAGTTTTCCATTCATCCCCCTCTCTGACCCTAATCAGGTTGTAGGCCCCCCTCAAATCCAACTTGGAGAACCATTTGGCACCCACAACCTGACTAAATAAATCAGGGATCAGAGGGAGGGGTATGGATCACGGACAGTAATCCGATTCAATTCCCGAAAATCCAAACAAGGACGGAGGCCCCCATCTTTTTTTTTCACAAAAAAGAAACCAGCCGCAACCGGCGACGTGGAGGGCCTAATGTGTCCCGTCTCCAGACTTTCAGAAATGAAATCCTTCATTGCTTGTCTTTCGGGTCCAGATATAGTAAACATCCTAGCTTTGGGCAGTTTAGCTCCGGGAACGAGGTTGATAGGGCAATCATATGCCCGATGAGGGGGCAAGTCTCGGCACCCCTTCTCTGAGAACACATCCTCATACTCCGATAGGAATGGGGGCAGAGATTCAGCAGATACCACCGAAAGGGATGTAGCCAAACAATTCTCTGAACAAAAATCACTCCATTCCACAATGTCCCTGGACTGCCAATCCACTACGGGATTATGTTTAATCAACCATGGCAAGCCCAGGACAATGGGAGCGGGGAGACCGTCTAAGACATAGCAAGATAACGTCTCCTGATGTTGGGATCCAACCGTTAACTTAATGTTATGTACGATATGTGTGAGACTACCCTGAGCAAGAGGGGCTGAGTCGATGGCATAGATACGGATGGGGCGAGACAATAAACAGCGGTTAAGCCCATGAGCGTGTACAAAACGAGCATCCACCATGCAGAACCCCGCACCACTATCCACAAACACAGAAATGCCTTCCGTTTTGCTCTCTAGCGCCACCTCTGCACTCAGGAGAAAATGGGAAGTACAAACGGAGGATACACACACCTCCCGCTCGACCACCTCCACCCCCCCCATAGTCACATGAGGTCCCGGCACCCTAGTCCGTTTAGGAGCGTAGGGACAGGCCCCGATAAAATGGTCTCCTTTCCCACAGAAAAAACAGACCCCCTTCTCCCTGCCCCGGGAGGCACCGGAGGAGAGCCTCGAGGCTGCCGCTCCTCCAAGCTGCATAGGTTCCTCCCCCCTCGGGAGAAATGACTCGCCCTCCGAGTGACCACCCGGCAACAAGGAACCACCATGAGAAGGGCTCCCAGTTGCAGGAGGTCTACCCCTCCGCTCCTGGAGGCGTCTATCCATGCGAATAGCCAACGACATAGCTGCCTCCAGGGACAGGGGGGTCTCATACACTGCCAGGGCATCCTTCAGTCTTTCTGAAAGACCCTGGCAAAAATGACTCCTGAGAGCCGGATCGTTCCACTTTGTGTCCATAGCCCACCTGCGGAACTCAGAACAATATGATTCCGCCGACCGAGTCCCCTGGTGGAGATGGCGCAATTTGGATTCAGCCAAAGAGACACGGTCAGGGTCATCATATATGAGGCCTAAGGCGTCAAAAAATCCATCCACAGACTGGAGACAAGTAGAGTCCTGTGGCAGAGAGAAAGCCCAGGATTGGGGATCCCCCTGCAGCAATGATATAATAATTCCTACCCGCTGCTGCTCATCACCAGTGGAATACGGCTTAAGCCTAAAGTATAATTTACAGGCCTCTTTGAACACAGTAAATTTGTCTCTGCCTCCTGAAAACCTGTCAGGGAGGGCAACCTTAGGTTCCGGTCTGGCCGGACCCACTGCTTGATTCCCCAAGACACCATTTTGCGGTTGTGGTCCCTGCAGAGCCGACCGAAGGTCCGCAACCTCCAAAGACAAGGTCTGCAGCTGCTGGGCCAAAGCAGACACAGGATCCATAAGGAAAGGAAGGAAAATCAAATCCTCCCCTTCCTTCACTTACAGTTATGGCAGGTGATAATGTCACGCTGGGAGTGGGGAAGACACCCAGCGTAGGATAACGACAGGGGGGGGAATCAGGAGTCCCTAATGCTAAGGGCACAAGAAGGAGACGGTGACCCCTAGACTTTCTAGAGCTGACCCTGTCTGCCCTAACGTCCCTATACAGTCTCCTCAACTGTCGCCGACCACGAAACTCGTCCCTCTCTGATCCTAGATCTATCCTATCTAAGGATCAGATGGAGAGGTTCACTAGACCCCTCCACTATCAACTAAAGACAAACACCAGGGAAGACAGACATTTGGGAAAAGGAAACACTTATCTGACAGCAGAACACAGCAACCTCCACAATCTCAGCTTCTGCTGGAGCAAGGATAAAGTGTGCACAAGGAACTATCACCTGCACCGAGGAAGGGTAATGAACCTCCTTATAAAGGTGGAAGGAGTCTGCTGGGTCCTAGTGACCTACAACATTGGTGGATAAAACCAGACCGAGCGCAAGACCTCCACAGCCGTCTCCCCATAATAGAGAGATCTCATCACACCTTCTCTCCATCAACACAGAAGGTAAATGCCCCTGAAAGAGACGGACCATCCTCCACCATTATGGCTGATGGGCCAAACGCTGGGATCGTCTGCGCGTGGCCTCCACCCTGTCATCCGTGCCACCCGTGACACTGTGTCACGCCCCGGGGAGTTAAATAGGTGACGAATAAACCTTACCCTACCGTAGTACACGCCATTACCACCGGGTTGAAATCAACCTGTTTTAGAGCTCTGTTTTGAAACAGGTGCCACAAGTGACGGGTGGAAACAACCGCCTTTACACGCCGCTACTTCGGGTTGATTTGGCGGTGCAAGATACATTTGTCTCATCAACCCGGTTGTTTCCACCATGCTGTAGCGGCGTGTAAAGGTACCCTAACTGATAGTTAAGAAACACTTTAAAAAGTTAATAAAAATAACATCTACCCCGTGTTTATTTTACAATAGCGTAATTTTTAAGTGTTGACTTATTATATTATATGACCTTTGCCATGGCAACTATTAGGACAACACAATCATAATCATAGCGCTTAGATGGAGTTAATTAGAGCGCCCTCTCCCTCTAACAATCTATGTGCCACTGTTGCCATTGACAGCAGCATCAAGGATCTTAAATTTCCATGTTGATAGAATCATAGAATAGAGTTGGAAGGGACCTTCTGGGTCATCTAGTCCAACCCCTTGCACAAAGCAGGATTCACTATATCATCCCAGACAGATGTCTCTTAAGCCTCTGTTTGAATGCTTCCATTAAAGTAGAACTCACCTCTTCTCGAGGCGACCTATTCCACTTATTAATCATCCTCACTGTCAAAAAGTTTTTTCTAATATCTAATATGTGTCTTCACCCATTAGGTTTCATACCATTCTGTCAGGAACATAATAGAAATATGTTTTCAATTGTCTCTGAGAGCTGACACAGCCTCAGAGACAGTGACCCTGTGTAAATGCTCACTTACCCAAGAGCTCACACTGTACCCTCACACACAACTCCCCCTCCATGGTGTAGTTAATAAAGTAAAAGTTAATTATATGGTCACGGTGAAGCCTAAAGAATACATTTTATGATGTGAAAATCAGGTTTTTCGAGGGAAAAAGGAATGCAAAATGTATTTATTCTCTCAGCTAGAGAACCTTTAAGTCAAATTTCATACACCACATTAAAATTAAAGACATGAAAATTATATTTTTAGAATCTGTGTGCAATGGCGAATGCAAAACAACATTTTGCTTTGCTGGACGTTAGCCAGAATGATAGCAAATGGATTTCTGCCTATTCAAGAATAACAGGTATGTTGCGTTTCCGTCTATTAAAAGATAAATTCACAATCGACAAGATGATATTAATATCTTTCATGCGCAATGTCCGTAGGCAAATATATGATGACAACTGGGATTGTAAAACCTAAACTACAATAAACTTACTGACCTCCCTTCTGGTGACCTCATATAGAGGCAGTCCCGGGATGTGATCAGACTTCAAATGCGTTAGTTTTGAGGCATTCAGACAATGGAGGAGCAGCCGGATATAAGCTGTGGTACTGAATCGTGTTTCTTCAAAGGAGTCCCTCCTTCCCTAAACTTGGATGCCATTTTCTGTGGCATCATTGTATTATATTTTGTCCCTTTTGTCAAACCCTGCATATTTTTGTAAAGACTACCTATTCTTTTGGATTATATACAGTATATATAAATTTAATAGCTTCATTCTTCTTGCTCTATGAAGTAAAAGCATGAACCCATGTAAGCCTCACATTACCAGTAATGGGTGTCCAATTGGTCAGATAAACAATTGATGGTGGCAGCGTATTTTGCTTGTGTCATTGTGGGTTTGGTAGTGAAGGGACTGAAATAGCTAGCTGGAACCGGTGATATATATACATCTCCTCATGGCAAGCACCTCAATAAATCACCATAATAGTAGAGCAGCCACACTTATTTTCTTATCTTGATAAGAACAGACGGCACTCACCAGTGTAGTTTTTCTTGCTTTTATTGATGGTATCGCATCACTTAGTGCAGGGAGGGGGACAGTGCTGAGGTGACATTTACCTGTTGGGCTGGCACCACAGTGGTCTGGACTGTGTGCTCCATTTTGTCTCTGCTCCCGTGAGCCGGCTGCTCCGGTGCCCCATTCCTGCTGTTGATTTTGACACTTATTTTCTTATTCTCAGTCCATTCCTGATTGTCCTGATGATAAGGGGGTGCCAGAGGGCTACTCATCCTGACACATTGCTTCTAGTGGTTTCTTGTGCAAATGTGAATAAAACTGATCCCTCTACAGTGTGAATGCCCTTGAGATACTATTAGACAGTGTGATGTAGTGGCTTACTGCATTGACAAAAATGTCTGCTGGGGGTGTATCCTGGTTGGCCACGTACGTCCCCATGGGTGTGTCACATCTCATATAGGTTGACTCCCTCCAGATCACATGGTCTCTGTGATGTAAGCAACGTCTTTGGGTGTGTTTAGAAGTTGCTGCAGACGCCATTTTCCTGGAGACACATGGTCAAGAGACTGTGTCTCTCTATGTTTGAGAGCAGGTGCATTCCTGGAAGGCACAAGAGCCACAGCTAGAAAACCTGGGATGGCTCTCTGAGTTCAGGGGGCTACAGTCCACTGAGGGTCTGGAACAGACAGGAGTCTGTGTATCCCAGAGATGCAGCTTCTTAAACAATAGACTAGAAGGTCAGTGAACACTATAATGGACTAAGTGTGATATGTCATGTGAGCACACCCGCCCTTGGAACAGATCAGTGGTCATAATAAGCTCTGTTGAGTTATATGAACTATGTTATAGTGGTTTATGAGGTCTTAAAAAACCAGCTGGACTGATTTAAACGTGAGACTGATCCTATGTGCTTTTCGTCTGCTGCCAAAAGTGTATCCCCCAACACGCTACCACTGAGAAAATCCCTAGAACAGCTATTAAATCTAATCCCAGTCTTCTCTTTTGCTAGGTAAACATTCGCAAATCCTGTAACCATTCCTCATAGAACATGGATTGCAGATTGGTCACCAGTTTGGTCGCTCTTCTCTCAACTTGCTCCAGTTGGTTGATGTCTTTTTCAAAATGTGGAGCCCAAAATTGGACACAGTATTCCAGATGAGGTCTGACCAATGAGGAGCAGAGGGTGATAATTACTTCATATGATCTATACTAAAAGGGGGGAAGGAAAAGCCCAAATAGGGTCTTATCTGTGGTAAAATCAACCCAATTATTGTGAAAAGAGGCTCACCTTGAGAGGTTGTGAGGAGTCACAACCTCTAAAAGCTTACAACAGCTGCCGCAGTCCCCAGTGGTAAAGTGTATAATCACCGGTGCAGAAACATATGTTGGTTGGTCCTGAGGAAGGGGTCCTGGAGCCCTGAAATGCGTTGACTAATAAACCACAGCCTATATATCCTATTTGATGTCCTCCGAAGTTTGATGTTCATTTGAATCGAGCAGCGCAGTCGTTAACCCTTTCTGCACCAGTGATTATACGCTTCACATGATCTACAACAAGGGTCTCAAACTCGGCTGGGTTGGTGGGCAGCACACAGAAAAAATTGATATTGGGGGACCGCATTGCTTGTAGGACTAAGTGACATTTTTAGTAATACCAGAATTTTTTGCTCAATGTGGTAATGTCCAAATCCTGATCCTCTTCAATGTCCCCACCATGGTTCCCTTCTTGTAGTTATGTCCCCATCCTATAGTAATATCCTACATCCTGGTCCCAATATTGTAGTAATGTCCCCATCCTGTAGTAATGTCCCCATCCTTGTCCCCATCTTGAAGTAATGTCCCCATTCTGGTCCCCATATTGTAGTAATGTCCCCATCCTGGTCCTCATCATGTAGTAATGTCCCCATCCTGGTCCCAATATTGTAGTAATGTCCCCATCCTGGTCCTCATCATGTAGTAATGTCACCATCCTGATCCCCTTCGTGTAGTAATGTTCTCTCCCTGGGCTTCATCTTGTAGTAATGTCCCCTTCCTGGTCCTCATGTAGTAATGTCCCCATCCTGGTTCCCTTGTTGTAGTAATGCCCTCTTCCTGATCCTCATATTGTAGTAATGCCCCATCCTGATCCCCTTTTGTAGAAATGTCCCCTTTCCCGGCCCTCTTCTTGTAGTAATGTTCCTCATCCTGGTCCCCTTCTTGTAGTAATGTCCTCATCCTGATCCCCATCTAGTAGTAATGCCCCCATCCTGGTCATCATATTGTAGTAATGTCACATATACTGATCCCCTTTTTGTAGTAACGTCCCCCATCCTGGTCCTCTTTTGCAGTGATGCCCCCATCCTGATTCCCCTTTTGTAGTAACGTCCCAAAACTGATCCTTTATGTAGTAATGTCCCCCATCCTGGTCCCTTTTAGTAGTAAGTCCCCATCCTGGACCCCTTTTGTAGTAATGTCCCCATCCTGGAACTCTTTTATAGTAATGTCCACATCCTGGCCCCCATAGTGTTGTAATGTGCCCCATGCTGGTCCCCTTTTGTACTGATGTCCCCAACCTGGTGTACCACCTTTTTACACACACACACACACACACACACACACACACATACACACACACACACTTATTCTCTCACACACTCACATTCACATTCTCACACACACACACACACACATCAGGAAACAGCATCAGCTGATTTCCAGGAGGTGCTGCAGCTGAACAGACGTGTCTGCAGAGGTATGTTTTTTTTTACTGATGACACATCAGATGATTATTTACCTGCAAACAATCAACTGATCTGTCATCTCATTTAGGTCCTTGAACCTGATATTGATCATCTGATCGTTTTTCAGGCCGGCAAACCGATCAGTTGATATTGGATCCGGATTGGACGTCGCAGGACCCTCGACCCTGGACTATGTTGGGGGGTTCTTTTCTTTAATAAAGATGGAGTCCCTAATTGTGCTTTGTTTTATTTCTAATAAAAAAAATTTCTGTGTTGTGTTTTTTTTTTTTGATTACTAGAAATTCATGGTGGTCATGTCTAATAACATGACCCCATGTATTTCGGGCTTAGGGCCAGCTGATAATACAAAGCTGGCCCTAACCCAACCCCTTTAATACCCAGTGAGCCACCACAACAGGGCCCTGGATGAGCCAGATACAGCGCCAGAAGAGTGCGATTCCATGAATGTGCCATTTCCTGGGGCGGCTGCGGACTACAATTTGCAGCAGTTCGTGGGCATAAAGCTTGTGCCACCCTGCGCTGCGGACTCCAGCCCACAGCTGTGCCTGGCTGGACACAAAAATAGGGCAAATCCCACACATTTTTAACACTCACTTTATGTGTTTGGGGTCTTATTTATATATATACTGTTGCGGCCAAAAGTATTGACACCCCTGCATTTCTGTCCGATAATACTCAGTTTCTTCCTGAAAATGATTGCAATCACAAATTCTTTGGTATTATTATCTTCATTTAATTTGTCTTCAATGAAACAGCACAAAAGAGAATGAAGCAAAAACAAAACATTGATCATTTCACACAAAACTCCAAAAATGGGCCAGACAAAAGTATTGGCACCCTCAGCCTAATACTTGGTTGCACAACCTTTAGCCAAAATAACTGCGATCAACAGCTTCCGGTAAGCATCAATGAGTTTCTTATAATGCTCTGCTGGAATTTTAGACCATTCTTCTTTGGCAAACTGCTCCAGGTCCCTGATATTTGAAGGGTACCTTCTCCAAACTGCCATTTTTAGATCTCTCCACAGGTGTTCTATGGGATTCAGGTCTGGACTCATTGCTGGCCACCTTAGAAGTCTCCAGTGCTTTCTCTCAAACCATTTTCTAGTGCTTTTTGAAGTGTGTTTTGGGTCATTGTCCTGCTGGTAGACCCATGACCTTTGAGGGAGATCCAGCTTTCTCACACTGGGCCCTACATTATGCTGCAAAATTTGTTGGTAGTCTTCAGACTTCATAATGCCAAGGACACGGTCAAGCAGTCCAGTGCCAGAGGCAGCAAAGCAACCCCAAAACATCAGGGAACCTCCGCCATGTTTGACTGTAGGGACCGTGCTCTTTCTTTGAATGCCTCTTTTTTTCTCCTGTAAACTCTATGTTGATGCCTTTGCCCAAAAAGCTCTACTTTTGTCTCATCTGACCAGAGAACATTCTTCCAAAACGTTTTAGGCTTTCTCAGGTAAGTTTTGGCAAACTCCAGCCTGACTTTTTATGTCTAGGGGTAAGAAGTGGGGTCTTCCTGGGTATCCTACCATACAGTCCCTTTTCATTCAGACGCCGACGGATAGTACGGGTTGACACTGTTGTACCCTCAGACTGCAGGGCAGCTTGAACTTGTTTGGATGTTAGTCGAGGTTCTTTATCCACCATCCGCACAATCTTGCATTAAAATCTCTTGTCAATTTTTCTTTTCTGTCCACATCTAGGGAGGTTAGCCACAGTGCCATAGGCTTTAAACTTCTTGATGACACTGCGCACGGTAGACACAGGAACATTCAGGTCTTTGGAGATGGACTTGTAGCCTTGAGATTGCTCATGCTTCCTCACAATTTGGTTTCTCAAGTCCTCAGACAGTTCTTTGTTCTTCTTTCTTTTCTCCATGCTCAATGTGGTACACACAAGGACACAGGACAGAGGTTGAGTCAACTTTAATCCATGTCAACTGGCTGCAAGTGTGATTTAATTATTGCCAACGCCTGTTAGGTGCCACAGGTAAGTTACAGGTGCTGTTAATTACACAAATTAGAGAAGCATCACATGATTTTTCTAACAGTGCCAATACTTTTGTCCACCCCTTTTTTTATGTTTGTGTGGAATTATATCCAATTTGGCTTTAGAACAATTATTTTTGTGTTTTTTCATTGCAGACAAATTAAATGAAGATAATAATACCAAAGAATTTGTGATTGCAATTATTTTCAGGAACAAACTGAGTATTATCTGACAAAATTGCAGGGGTGTCAATACTTTTGGCCAACACTGTATATATTTTTTTTAATGTTTAGAAAAAAAATAAAACTCAACGTGGACTTCACCCTATTTTTGTGTCCAACCAGGTACAACTAGGGAGCTGGGGGCTGGAATCCGCAGTGCAGGTTGGCCCAAGCTTTCTTGGCCTCACCCGCTGTGAAATGCAGTTCGCAACTGCTCCAGGAAATGGAGCCATCTTCTGGCGCTGTGCCTGACTCATCCAGGGCCCTAGTGCGGTTGCTCACTGGGTAATAAAGGGGTTAGGGCCAGCTTTGTATTATTAGCTGGCCCTAAGTCCGAAATTCATGGGGCCACGCCAATATTAGACATGACCACCATGAATTTCTAGTAATCATATAAAAAAAAACACAACACAGGGGAAAAGATTTTTATTAGAAATAAAACAGAACACAATTAGCGATTCCATCTTTATTAAAGAAAAGAACCCCTTCTCCGACGTAGTCCAGGGTCGAGGATTCTGCGAAGTCCAATCCGGATCCAATATCATCTGATCGGTTTGCCGGCCGGCAAACCGATCAGATGATCAATATCTGGTTCAAGGACTTGAATGAGATGACAGATCAGCTGATTGTTTACAGGTAAATAATCAGCTGATGTGTTATCAGTAAAAAAATACAACATACCTCTGCAGACACGTCCGATCACCTGAGGCACCTCCTGATAATCAGCTGATGCTGTCTCCTCACAGCATCAGCTGATCGTTAACTCCGGGGGTAAAAAGCCGGCTTTATCCCACTGATGTTGTGAGGAGAAAGCATCAGCTGATTCCCGGGAGGTGCTGCAGCTGATCGGACGTGTTTGTGGAGGGTGAGTATGAGGATTTTTTTTATTTTATTCTGCTCTTTTTTCATTTCGCTTAGCAGTGAATGTACAGGAGCCAGAAGCTGCCGCACATACGCTACTAAGCGAAAGTAACATGTCACACAAGTCACACAGAGGGAGGAACACAGGATTCTTTCTCCCCCCATGTGACATCACATATTGCTTCTCCTCCTGTGCCTGCCATTATACGCGCTGGAATTGCGCATTGTCTGAATGGTGAATGGGAGAAAGCGTGCAAAATAAGTGCCAACAATTGACATGTTGATTCTTTTTACGCTTGCGATTTCGCCCATAAAAGCGCGGCATATATTTACGCAGCGTCTGCACGGCAAAAGGGAAAGTCCATTCACTTTGCCGGCAGACGCAGATGCACTTTTGCGGAAAAGCGTAGTGTAAAAAAGCGCAAAAAAAGCACACAATATGAACGTAGCCACACACACATTCTCTCTCACACACACACATTTACATTCTCACACACACTAACACACTCACATACACACATTCTCACATACACACACACACACAAAAATACACATTCTTACATACACACACAAACACACTCTCACATACACACATTCTCTCACACACTCACACTTATTCATTCACACACTCTCACTTTCACACACACACATGCTTACATTCTCACATACACACTCTCACACACAGACACACACACTCTCACATATATTCTGTCACACACACTCATACTTAATCACAATCTCACACACTCATTCTCATATACACACACACACTCACAAACACTCTCACACTCACACACTCTCTCACTCACTCTCAAACACTCTCTTTCACACACTCACTCACTCTTCTCTAACCTTTAACCAGTGGTACAGTGCAGTAGAGAGCTGCGCTCCCCGCTGTGCTATATTTTCCGGCCGCGGCACTGATGAGGCTCTGCCACTCAGTAACATTAATGCAATCCATCGGCCAATGAGAGCCACGCAGCTGCCGTCGACGTATGACGTCACTTGTGGGCCTCTCATTGGCTGGCAGTTTTCATTGATGTTACTGAGCGGCATAGCCTTATCAATGCCGCGGCCGGAAAATATAGCACAGCGGGGAGCGCGGCTCCCTCCTGCACTGTACCGCCGGTGTGTCTGGCCACGGTTCTGCGGGCCACACAGTGAAGCCCCAGGGGCCGCATGTGGCCCGCGGGGCGTGTGTTTGAGACCCCTGATCTAGACTGTATGCTTCTGTTGTTACATCCCAGAATTGTGTTTGCCTTTTTTGCTGCTGCATCACACTGTTGACTTATATTCAGTCTGTGATGTATTAGTATACCAGTCTTTTTCACACGTGCTGTTGCTTAGCCCTACTTCCCTATTCTGTTTATGCTTATTTCATTTTTCTTACCCAGATGTAGGACTTTGCATTTCTCCCTGTTAAAAACCTTTCTGTTATTTACAAAATTTCAGGAATACTGAGTAGGAAAACAGCTGAGTTTTTGAAAACTTCATCATGTCAATTTTGAAATTGCTAAATGATTCAGATATCCAGTGGCATTGAGGTTTCCATTGATGAAGAATGGCCCCACTATCTTTGTACCCCATATACCACACCATACCATCAATTTTTGTGTTATAACAGTCGTGGAGGGATCTATCCACTGTGGGTTAGTGTCAGACCAATAGTGGTGGTTTTGTTTGTTAACTTCTCCATTCACAAAAACGTTTGCCTCATCCCTCATCTGAAGGCAATTGTCTATGCTGTGAAGATACGAGATGTGCAGCATCTGGAACAACAGATACTGGAAGCCTGTGCTAGCATTTCTTCTGCGGTGTTGCTATCAGTGTGTCAAGAGTGGGAGAAGAGAGTTGCATTGACAATCCACACAATGGGCAGCACTTTGATCACATTTTATAAGTGGTCATAAACTTTTAAATAAAGTTAAGTTAAAACCAAACACACCATTGTTTTTCTTATGAAATTCTCAATAAGTTTGATGTGTCACATGACCCTCTTCCGATTGAAAAAAATAAAGTTGGATCCTAAATGGCCGACTTCAAAATGGTCTCAAATGGTCTCCACCCGTCTGGAAAAGTTTTCCCCCTCCCATATATTAATGTGCAACAAACAGGAGGTTGACATCACCAACCATTCCCATTTTATTAAGGTGTATCCATATAAATGGCCCACCCTGTATATTACAGCAGTTATAATGTTGCCTAATGGGCCCCTACAATAATAATGTCACCAAACTCCTTTATAATCTAATAATCCCTCATCCGTAGTTCTTTATTTAATGTTTCCTATCCTGTAATAATGTTAAAGGAGTTGTCCTCTCTATAATGAAAACCCTGCAGTCACTCCGTATGCCACTCTGTATGACTGCAGAGTTGTGAATCCTAACAGCACATGCACTGTGCACTGAAAGGATTTGTATGCAATATTTCCTGCCAGAACCCGACTAGTAGACACAGGCTTGTTAAATGAAGTGTAGTCCCCTATAAACGTATTAGTTATCACATAGCCCCCCATATAGCAACCTATACACTGCATGAGCCACCGAATAGCCTCTCTACATACAGCATGAGCCCCAACATAGCCTCCTTTTCACAGCAGGAGCCCACTCACTGCCTCCCATGAACAGTATAAGCCACATAAAGCCTCCTATATAGAGTTTTGCTCAAAAGATTCCATATCCCGTTAGATTTTTTGCTTTCTTGGTCTTTTTTCAGTGAATATGAATGATAACCCTAAAACGTTTTTTTCCGTTCATGGTTAGTGGTTGGGTGAAGTCATTTATTGTCATACTACTGTGATTTATCTTTTTAAATCATAGTGGCTACCAACAACATCCAAGTGACCCTGATCTAAAGTTCACATAACTTGGTGATTTTGGCCTGATAAAATGCAAAGTTGATACAAATGGGTTTGAATGGCTAATAAAGATAGCGTGCTCACCTGTGACCTGTTTGCTTGTAATCAGTGTGTGTGCATAAAAGCTGAGTGAGTTTCTGGGATCCAGACAGACTCTTCCATCTTTCATCCAGCCATTGACGTTTCTGGATTGTGAGTCATGAGGAAGCAAAAGAATTGTCTACGGATCTATGGGGAAAGATAGTTTCACTGTATAAAACAGAAAAGGGATACAAAAAGATATCCAAGGAATTGATAATGCCAGTTAGCAGTGTTCAAAATGTGATTAACAACTGGAAAATTAGGGGTCCTGTAAAACCACGATCAGAAAGACCAACAAAAATTTTGGCCACAACTTCCAGGAAATTTGTTCAGGATGCAAGGAGAAACCCACAAACATCAGATGAAATACAGGACTCACTGAAAGCTAGTGGTGTGGATGTTTCAAGATGCACAATAAGGAGGCACTTGAAGAAAAATGGGCTGCATGGTACAGTCACCATAAGAAAGACATTACTGTGCAAATGTCACAAAGTATCTCTCCTTCAATACTCCAAACAGCACAGAGAAAGCCTCCAAACTTCTAGAACAAGGTAATTTGGAGTGATGAGACCAAAATCAAACTTTTTGAACACAACCACAAACATTACATTTAGAGAAGTGTCAACAAGGCCTATGATGAAAGGAACATCATTCCTACTGTAAAGCATGAAGGTGGTTTAGTGATGATGTAGGGATGTATGAGCTACAAAGGCACAAGAAACTTGGTCAGAGTTGAAGGAAAGATGAATGCAGCACTTTATCAGCCAATATTAGAGGCAAATTTGCGCTCTTCAGCCCAGAAGCTGCGCATGGGACATTTTGGACATTCCAACATGACAATGATCCAAAACACAAGGCCAAGTTGACCTGTCATTGGCTACAGCAGTACAAAGTGAAGGTTCTTTAGTGGCCATCTCAATCTTCTGACCTCAATATCATTGAGCCACTCTGGGGAGAACTCAAGCGCACAGTTCATGCAAGAAAGCCCAGGAATTTACAGGAGCTGGAGGCTTTTTGCCAAGAAGAATGGACAGCTTTACTATCTGAGAAAATAAAGAGCCTCAACCACAACTACCACTAAAGACTTCAAGCTGTCATTGATGTTAGAGGGGGCAATAAATGGCATTAAGAACTGGGGTATGTGAGCTTTTGATCAGGGTCATTTGGATTTGGTTGTGATTATGATCTAAAAATAGAAAACACAGTAGTTTAACGATAAATGACTTCACCCAACCACTAACAATTAATGGAAAAAAGGGTTTTGTGTTATCACTCTTGTCTCTGAAAAAAGGCCAAGAAAGCAAAAAAATCTGCTGGACTATGTAAACTTTTGTGCACAACTGTACTGCATGAACCCCCACAGTCTCCTATACACTGCAGGAGCCCTCACATAGCCTCCTATATACTGCATGAGACCCACATAGCCTCCTATATACAGCAGGAGCCCCATATAGCCACCTATATACTGCATGAGCTACCACATAGCCTCCTGTATACAGTATGAGCCCCCACATAGGATCCTATACACAGCAGGAGCCCCCGTATTGCTTCCTATATACAGCAAGAGCCCACATACATCGCATACATACATATGAAAAAAGAATTTATGCTCACCTAATCCTGGTTCCCTTCACTGCAGCCTCCATCTCTTCTTCTGTGGCAGGTCTGCAGAGGCAGCGTGATGCAATGACATCATTGTGATGCCTGGATGGGCCTGCATGGGCACCCTGAAGTCTCCTTAGCCGCAGATCTTTCACAGTCTTAGGAGATGGCTAGAGCTTGGAGCTTTTGCTTCATGTTCTATCACAGCATTGAACTGTATCAGTCAACATGATGCCAAAACAGTTATATGCAGTGGTCACAGGAGATCTGTGACTCCAGCCAAGAACTTCGGGGCCCAAGCCCTGAATCTTTCACCCTAGTGACGCCCCTGCCGGGCGGCCTCCTCTATGTTCAGCTGGGGTCCCACCAAAGATATGGCCCCACTTGGGAATCATGCGGTGTCCTGATGGGCCACATCGATGCTGCACTCATTCCACTTTTCTGGATGAGAACGGGGCCGATTGTTTTTATATCCAAATGTGAGCCAACCCTTAGGGAATAATATGCACTGACGTTTTGAAATAGGTCATGGAGGAAAGAACTGTTCCTTTATCCTTCTGTATTTCACTAGAAACCATTGGAATGTGTGAAGGGAACATTGTAGTATTTGCCAAGACATCTGAGTTTAACCGGATTGTCTCAAATGTGCTGGGCACACAGCTTGTCCTTCATCTGCTTGTTGTGTGCAGCAAAATGTTCCATTGTAAACCTCACTATAGAAAAGGAAGAAATGGAACAGAAAACACAGGTTATTTATGTAGGAGAAGAAGGCTGTTACTGAACAAAGTGTAAGAATAAATGTTCATTAAGAATCTAATGGTGCTATCTATGCAAAATTAAATGTACATTTTAGACTACTGTTGTCACATTTACTCTTACCTAAAATAATAATAGTACACACATAAATGACACAATATTTCACTTATGAATAGGATACTTATACTATAAATGGGCACTACTAGAGCACCTTGGGTATCAGGGAGTCCAGAGTCACATATGCATTGTTTTAGTCTAACATTACTACCGTATAAGGTTTCACAAATTAACTTCAATCAACTCCAAATGAGGTTGTGGGATCATTAGAGCTTATTATTGCGTCACCGCTGGATATTAAATGTGTTTTCCTTTCTTTTGGTGTATCAAGGGTTAATCTTAGTTTGCCTTGCTAGCAGCTTCTGATTACTTCCCCTCATGTGCATCTGATTGGTGACAACAGCCATCACTTTTAAGTAGTCCCATGTTCTACTAGAGTGCATCCATTCCTATACTAGCCACAGAGGAGGAAGATTGCTCTAGGAGCCACTAGAGCCTGGTTGCTGCTGGACGCCCTTGTTGTTGGTGCAGTCCAGCTTGATGAAGTCTGTGTAAATCTTTTGGTGTTTTCTCCTGTTTGTTTACCTTGCCTCATTTTTATTATTACAGGGGTAGGACTAGTGCTCTTGACAGTATTTCTCTAATGAAGGGTAATTTCAGAGCTAGCGAGTGACTAGGTATCCTGACGGGGTGGAAGAACCCATGCAAGGACATGAAGGAGCTTAAGGTACACGCTCAGGTCACTGCAGGAGGTGTCCCATCTTCCCTCTCCCTAGTGCTAGGGCCCACCATTGTTATTGTGTCCCTGGTGTACTCTTGGTTGTGGTAACACTCGAATGTAGGTTGCCTGATGGTTGAAGGAACCCTGATAGTCATACAGTGACACTACAGTAGGAATAGTAAAAAATAGTTACAAGTCTTACAGAGGGATGCAGCACTCTTGAAGTTGCTAAAATATGGGAGCGTGATTACAGAACCATAAGAAGGTAAAATATTCAACAGGGTTGCAAAAATGTGTTGGGAAAAAAATGCACATTAACTGCCAAAGATTTGAGAAGAATCAAATGTGAAGCGACCAGGAACCTACTATCATCCAGTGCTGTCATATTCCAGAACTACAGCCTCCCTGGAGCGCCCAGAAGTACAAGGTGTTCAATGCTCATGAGACATGACCAACGTACAGTATGTAAAGTTCAACCCCTTCATGACCAAGGAAGTAATAGTACATCCTTGGTCATGTCCTGCCCCCTGATGCAAGCTCCTCCTCCTCACATCTCAGCTGATCTCATCAGCTGAGATGTGTAGATAACACCACCGATTGGATCAGCAATCCGATCGGTGGTGTTAACCCTTTGGATCGCGCTATCAGTCACCGCGGCAGGGATCACACTGTTCCCCACAGTGATCAGAGGTCTGCTGATATGATCATGGGACTTACATGCTTTACCTGGACCGTCTGGCGTCCTGCGATGACCCTGGAAGCTGTCCTGAATCACTTCCTGCTGGCGATGACCCAGTAACGTTACCAGCAGAAAGTGATCATTTCTTCTGTCTTCAGATAAGCATCTGAAGACAAGAGATGCAATCGGACCGTGAGGCACTGAGGCCCCCTAATGGGCCATGTAAAATAAACAAAAAAAAAGTTTTTTTAAATATATAAAAAAAATCCTAAAAGTTCAAATCAAACCCTCATTTTGCCCCATTGATAATAAAACAATTAGAAAAAAATACATGTGTTAGGTATTGCTGCATTCAGAAATGCCCGCAAAATATAAAATCAAATAATCAGATCTGTAAACCGCGTAATGGAAAAAAAAATTCCAAATGTCAAAATTAAATTTTTTTGGTCACTGCAACACTGCGATAAAATGCAGTGACAGGTGATCAAAACAACGTATATACCCAAAAATGGTATAACTAAAAATGATTATTGAGAAGATAACCAGCACCAATATCCTTTAAAATGGTTATTCTTTATTCATGTTCACAATGACATACAGGGCACACAGGACCACTGACGCGTTTTGGAGGAACTTCTTAATCATAGGCTAATATAATGGACTTACAAACATCTATACAGTATATTCAATCTAAAACCCATACCACGTGAACACAATTAATCATACACATTGGCTTAATTGCAATTAACCTAGGAATACTACTGCCCTTGGGAGCTGTTCACTCTTAGACCGGCTTCACGCCACGAATTTCAGCTGTCAGGTTGTGTCCGGTGTTTTGCAGGATGCACTGGACACAACCCGACAGCCCCGAACGAGCAGAATCTGCTTTTTGCCGGCTTCATTTCTGCTGCTCTCTAGTGCTGAAACTTCAGCACCGCGAGTGCAAGGGAGCTGGCGTTGCTCTGTCCATGGTGCTGAATTAGCGCAGTTGCTTTTAACAGCCGCCACTCTTCAGTACCATGGATCCAAGAACCGGTCTGATTTTTTGTCGGATCCGGGGCGATCTGGTGCCCATAGACTCCCATGCTATGGGCACCAGATCCAGGAGGATCCAGGAGGATCTGGGAGGAACCGGTTTTGTCCAATTTTGCATCGGACACAAAAAATGCTGCAGACTCTGGTTTTGTGTCAGATGCAAAAATCAGAAATAAAACCGATCCTCCTGGAAAAGCCTCAAACCGGAGGCCAAATAAGGCCAATCCGGCACCATAGGGATTCATAGGGAACAAATTCGGATTCGGGTCTGTTAATACCGGACGGACCCGGACTTGAAAAACCGTGGTGTGAGGACGACCTTAGTACATATGTCACATGAATACGGTATATATAAACATAAATATCAGTATTGAGTTTCTTTCACATTTTAATACACATGTACACTTAATGCATCAATATATTCCAAAACTGTACATATATTATCCTATCATGTTCAAATTTATTATCATAGCGTAATCTAATAGAATATGCATATTCGGCCCCTTTCACATCAGCGGTTTTGCAGATTTACCGCATCTGCCACGTAACGGACAACTTGCGGCAAGAATGTAGAAAGCCCCCATTCATTCTCTATGGGGCAAATCCAGCCGTTGCGGCAGGTCAAAATGCCGTTGCTAGCTGAGTTTATTTGACCTGCTGCAATTGCTTGATTTGCTGGATTGCGGCAAAAAACACATTTGCGACACCTACTTTAAGTCCCATAGAGAATGAATAGGGGCTTTCTGCATTCTTGCCGCAAGACATCCGTTACGCGGCAGATGCTGCAGATGCAATAAATCTGCCGCAAATCAGCAAAAACGCTGATGTGAAAGAGGCCTAAGTTGAATAGAGATTTGTACCATAATTACATGGTCCTGATATATACAGCCAGAAGTGCATGAACGTGCCCCAACTTACATGAGCGCTCTTTTCTCATAATGATCAATAAATTGGCAATTTCGGGTAACCACGCTCAGCATCTGTACCATGCAGATAATGTTACTACAAAACATATTTCTAAAGGATGTTGAGATGTTAACTCACTGATGGTGATAGGCAATGTGTGGCCCATTCCATTATACTTACTATGGTTTCCTTTGTAAAAAAAACAAAAAGAAAAAAAATATATATTTTTTTTAAATAATAAAAAACAACAACATTTTTTACCTATCAAAACTGTTGTTTGTGCAAATTCACTGGACTTTACATTCGCTGTCAGAATCCAGAAACTGACTTGATTGAACAGGGCTCTGTTCAGATCCCCCAATGTGTTGATCTCCTCACTCTCTCTATCCCTCTATCCCCTTTACAGTTAAACTACTAGTGTCTCCATTGTGTTTCTCCAAAAAGTCTTTACATGTCATTGTTAATCGTTTAAACATGAATAAACAATAACCATTTTAAAGGATATCCGGTGCTGGCTATTTTCTGAATAATCGCTTGAGCAGCAACGTGGATGTCAGCCATAGTTGTGTACCGATGAACCCATCCAAGCCATAGAGTGAGCTTTTCCAACCCCCTCTTCCTGTTGTTACACACATCATTAAAACCGTTAGTTCAGGTCTCAAAAAATAAGCCATCACACAGCCCCAAATATCAAAAAATGAGAACGCTCTTGGAAAATGGCGCAAAAGTGCAATTCTTTTTTTTTTAAAGAACTTCTGAATTTTTTCACCACTTAGATAACTGTAAAAGTATACATGTTTGGTATCTACGAGCTCGTATCGACTTGAGGTATCATACCGACACATCAGTTTTACCATAAACTGAACATTGTGAATAAAAAAACTAAAACACTAACATGTAATTGCATTTTTTTTTGCAATTTCACCACAAACCATCGTGATAATGGAGTCCCAATCATGGCAACCTGAGGTCAAATAATGGTAGTCTGTGAGACCATGCCATTAGCATGGTCTAATGGGAATGTCACACGCGTCAATATCGTGTGCACGATCGCTGCTGCACATGACGTTGCAGCGATATTGACGTGTGTGACAGGGCGCATCAACCAGTGATAAATCGCTGGTTGATGGTCGCCAGGTTTTAGAACCTGCTCTAATACCTGGCGATGGTCGCCCGGTGGACACGCAGCATCGCTGTGTGAGACACCGGGAGACGCACGATCAGCCAGCTCCCAGCGATCAGCCAGCTCCCAGCGCCGCACAGCAAGCGCTGGGAGCTGGTATCCATGGTAAACAGCGGGTAACTAAGCGCCGCACGGCACTTAGTTACCTGCTTGTTTACATGGATACCAACACGCTCGCTGGTACTGATCGCTGGTGAGTCTGCCTGTGTGACAGCTCACCAGCAATCAGCCGTCAATGTTGTCAGCGATCAGATCGCTGACGACATTGACGCGTGTGACGGCCCCATAAAAGATGTTCTGTCAGTGTAACACAGGTATAATTTATTGCAATGTATGTGCCTTGCAATCCTTTACAGCAGTGTTCAGAGTAATAAAAGTTTAAATCCCATAGAGTGCATAAGTAAAAAAAGTAAAACAAAATAAAAAAAATAACCAGACAAAATAAACAACAAAAAAAATGAAAAATATTAGGTCAATAAATGTGTATTTTTCTGTAATACAAAAATGAAAAAAAAAATCCATATATTAGGTGTCAACATTATTAACTACTATTAACCTCTACAGGGCAGGCATAAAAAATTAATAAAAATGTGGCAAAAAAATACTTATCTCATCATACAAATGATAAAAAAGTGGAATAAAATGAGAACAATAAGTTGTATGGAAATAGAAATGGTGTTCCAAAAAACGTCATCTTGTCCTGCAAAAAACTCCATTAGTGTAAATACAGAAAAAAACTATAGCTGTCAGAATAGAGCGATGCCAAACAATTTACATTAAAGGGAACCTGTCACCAGGTTTTTGCAAACTAATCTGAGAATAGCATAATATAAGACCTGAGATCCTGATTCCAGCGATGTGTCACTTAGGCCGGCTTCACACCACGGTTTTGTGGTGTTAGGTTCTGTCCTCTTTGAACTGGACAGAACTTGATCCGGTTTTGGTCCCATGTATCCCTATGGTGGCGGATTGGCCTTATTTGGCCTCCAGTTTGGTGCTTTTCCGGGAGGATCCGGTTGTGTTCATTTTTTGCACCGGATACAAGATCAGAGTCTGCATCATTTTTTGTGTTCGGTGCAAAAAACTAATACAACTGGATCCTAATAATATGGGAGTCTATGGATGCCGGATCGCCCAGATTCCGGCAAACAAATCGGATCATTTTCTGGATGCCTTTTACTGAAGAGCAGCGGCTCTGAAATGCAGCAACGCTCATTCAGCAACATGGACAGAGCAGCATTTCAGAGTCGTCGTTGAAGTTCAGCACCATGGAGAGCTCCGTTGCTGAAATTTCAGCACTGAGGGCAGCTCCCCTGCACACACGGTGCTGCAATTTCAGCACTGGACAGCAGCAGGAATGAGCAGAAATGAAACCTGCAAAAAAACAGGATCGGAGGGCATATTTGCCCTTAGTTTCTGCTTGTCCGGGGCTGTCAGGTTCTGTCCAGTGCATCCTGCAAAACACCGGACAGAACCTGACAGCTCCAAACCATGGTGTGAAGCCGGCCTTACAGGGCTGCTCAGTGCAGTTTTAATAAAATCACTGTTTAATCAGCTAGAGATTATTATTAGAAGATTACTTGGCCTGCTGCCAGGTAGTCTGGAATCTTGGACTCTATTTCTACATTATGCTTTTCTTAGCTGGAATGGCAAAAATCTGGCAACAGTTTCCGTGTATTGTGGTACTGTAATCGTACTGACCCGAAGAATAAACTCTTATCAATTTTTTTGATACTGTGAATGCCATAAAGAAAAATCAAAAGCAAAAAACAATTCATAGGCCAGGGTCACATTTGCGGTTGGACCCTGGCCTGCCGGATTCCGGTTTCAACTTAGCAATTTTTCCATCACCGCATAGCGTTTCCGCTATGCGGTGCTGGAAACCGCAGTCCCTAGTTACCCGGTGTTTACCTGCACGACCTGTCACACAGGCAGCGGCTCGGAGGGCGTTTTACAGCGCCGCACAGGAAACCGTGTCTGCAACGGTTTCCTGTGCGGCGCTGTAAAACGCCCTCCGAGCCGCTGCCTGTGTGACAGGTCGTGCAGGTAAACACCGGGTAACTAGGGACTGCGGTTTCCAGCACCGCATAGCGGAAACGCTATGCGGTGATGGAAAAATTGCTAAGTTGAAACCGGAATCCGGCAGGCCAGGGTCCAACCGCAAATGTGACCCTGGCCATACTCAGTATTGAGTAGAATCACCCTTTTGAGCTAGTACAATCATGAGTCTTCTTGGGAATGATGTAAGTTTTTCACACCTGGTTTTGGGGATCCTCTGCCATTCTTCCTTGCAGATCCTCTCCAGGTTGGATGTGAACGTTGGTAGACAGCCATTTTTAGGTTTCTCCAGAGATGCTCAATTGGGTTTAGGTCAGGGCTCTGGCTGGGCCAGTCAAGAATGGTCACAGAGTTGTTCTGAAGCCACTCCTTTGTTATTTTAGCTGTGTGCTCAGGGTCATTGTCTTGTTGGAAGCTGAACTTTTGGCCAAGTCTGAAGTCCAGAGCACTCTGGAAGATGTTTTCATGCAGGATATCTCTATACTTGGCCGCGTTCATGTTTCCTTCAATTTCAACCTGTTGTCCTGTCCCTGCAGCTGAAAAACACCCCGATAGCATGATGTTTCCACCACCATGTTTCACTGTTGGGATTGTATTGGGCAGGTGATGAGCAGTGCTTGGTTTTCTCCACACATACCATAAGAATTATCATCAAAAAGTTCTATCTTTGTCTCATCAGGCCATAGAATCTTATTTCTCATAGTCTGGGAGTCCCTCATGTGTTTTTTTGCAAACTCTATGTGGGCTTTCATATGTCTTGCACTTAGGAGAGGCTTCCATCGGGCCACTCTGCCATGAAGGCCCGACTGGTAAAGGGGAGCAATGATAGTTGACTTTGTGGAACTCTCTCCCATCTCCCTACTGCATCTCTTTAGCTCAGCCACAGTGATCTTGGGGTTCTTCCTTACCTCTCTCACCAAGGCTCTTGCCCCATGATTGCTCAGTTTGGCTGGATGACTAGGTCTAGAAAAACATCTGGTGGTCCCAAACTTCTTCCATGTAAGGATTATGGAGGCCACTGTGCTCTTAGGAACCTTGAGTACTGCAGAAATTCTTTTGTAACCTTGGCCAGATCTATGCCTTGCCACAAATCTGTCTCTAAGGTCCTTGGACAGTTCCTTTGACCTCATGATTCGCATTTGGTCTGACATGCACTGTGAGCTGCGAGGTCTTATATAGACAGGTTTGTGCCTTTCCAAATCAAGTCCTATCAGTTTAATTAAACACACCTGGACTCCAATGAAGGAGTAGAACCATCTGAAGGAGGATCACAAGGAAATGTACAGAATAAGACTTAAATATGAGTGTCTGAGCAAAGGATCTGAGTACTTATTCCTTTTTAATAAGATTGTAAAAAAATCTACATTTCTTTTTTTCAGTCAAGAGAGAAGACCCAGTGAAGCAGGGACGCAAAGTTCACCAACACATTGACCCTGCATCTCCCAGCAGGGCCAGCGGACTGGAGACAATCACTAGCCAAGGGACACTTGCCACCATAAGAGAGCCCCATTAATTTATAGCAAGCAGGCAGGGGGACACCAGCCTCACCACCATAGATTCTAAAGGAGCCACACTGGAGGTAGAGCCCACTAATAAATTCTGGTGGACCGATTGAGCAGAGACTGGGACACAAGATGCTGGAAGGCTGGGCAGCCGGAATTCCATTGGAATAAAGACCAGACCTAAGGGGCTCCCGCTCCAGCATCAAGTGTCCCGGTGACCGGCACACTATATCACGGCACACTATATCACACATCTGTGAGGACCCTGCGGTGTGTATACAGACCCTCGCACCAATCCATTCAACCCTGCACCAGCACATAAACTGGGACTATACTCTCTCAGCAAGATAAAAAGTTCTTACAGCAGACTTGTTATTAGAGGCCCATCACTCTTCCCTCCCACCACTGCTGTAACTGGACGGGGGAACACAGGAGAGGTAACCAGAGCCCCCTGGGGCCGTTGGGCAGTACACACATGAGAGGGGTGGCCGGAACCCAGATGGCAGCAGCATATCCATTCCCCCCACTCTTCAGGCTGAGAGGCAAACCAACCGAAAACCCCTCAGACCCCATACTGCCAGTGTCATAGCTACCCAAATCATGCACCCCCCTTCCCCAACGGGTATGATTTGAGCACAGATCCTTATGGGGCAGAGGTGGAACGCCCACTACCTACTCTCCAGTTAATTGTCATCCAACAATGGACCAGTCAGCATAACTACGCAGCTCGCCCATCTCAAACCATGCGGGCATCTGATGACCCCTAGAATCGAAACCTCCCACCAGCAGGCCAGTAAGTCTGACCAGATCGTCTTCAATGGGTCTCCTCTGCGGATCTTCCCGGATGTCTCTGCCCACACCATGCACATGAGGCGTCTTCTCCATCCCCTACTAGTAAAGATCCTAGACGTTGGAGCGTCATATAGATTGGGGCACCCCTTCCATCTCATCGTCCGGAAGGAAGACACCACGTTCTACCTCCACACTCATACGATCTTCCTGATCTATTTGAGCTCCTAAATGTAGTCCCATTTACGAATCCAGACTGGTTGGCAATTGAGGACTTCCTTCCACCTCAGCAGAAGCCAAGACGAAGGGCCTGGCGTTCCCAGCAGCCCCCTCTGAAGCACATGGGTCTGGCTCCTCCGTGATGTGGTTTGGCTTCTCTCTGACCCCCTTTCTCTGGACTTAACTGGCCCCGGGTCCCTGCTCCCCCTCATGGACCTTCTTCTCCGGAGCGCTCTTTAAGCTCTGATCCCTTCCTTCTCCCTCCTCTCTCCCACTTCCCACCCCTTTTCCCCTATTCCTCCTCCTTCTCTCTCCCCCTACCCTCTGTCCCCTCCTCTCTTCCACTTCCCACCCCTTTTCCCCCATTCCTCCCCCTTCTATCCCCCTACCCCCTGTCCCATCCTCTCTACCCCTGCACACCCTCCCTCCCCCTCACTCTCCTCTCCCTTCCTCCCCTCCTTTTGGGGTGGCTTCTCCCCCCTTTTTTTATTTTTCCCCCTCACCCTTTCCCCTCCCCCTCATTCTCCAACCCCCTCACTTCCCTCCTCCTCCCCCTCAGTTATCACCCCCTTCCCCTTACTCCTCCCCTTGAACCCTTCCCACCTCCCCATCACTCTTCCACCCCCCTCCCTCCTCACTCTTCCACCTCTCACCCTTCCCCCCTCCCCCTGCACTCTTCCCCTACTCACTCTTCCTCCCTCTCATCTTCCCCCCCACCCCTTTGGGTTTTTTTCCCCCTCTTCCCCCCCTCTCAATCCCTCCCTCACTCTCCTCCCTCCCCCACATCTCTCTCCTCTTCCCCCTCCTCTGCCCAACCAGCTCCTCCCCCTTCATGTTTCCCCACTGGGGCCCGCCCCCCTGGTGCTTATGGTGCTTACACTTCTATTACGAGCACAGCAATAAAAGTGGCAGAGCCTTGGCAAGAGCCCTGAGATCCCAAAGGTCAATGCTCCAAGACCCTTTCAGGAATTGCAGATGCTTTTAAACACTACTATGAGGCACTCTATTCAGTTGATAAAGACATAGGAACAACGCAATATACCGATCTTGGAGACCAAATTTGAGAGAATATAAGAGATTCTGGCATGCCTGTTCTACCGAGGGGCGAGGCGAATGCTTTAGAACAACCGGTCTCAGAGGAAGAACTCTCAATAGCCAATAAAAACACTAAGTCGAGGAAGGCCCCTCTCCTATTATAGATCATTTCTACAAACCCTCTCCCGCACCTAGTCACATCCTGAACTCTATCCACTGGGGGATCGAGGTTACCAGTAAATTCTTTACGGGCCCACATATCTGTCTTCCACAAATCATGAAAAGCCCCCACCCTATGCCCAAATTACAGACCGATATCGCTCCTCAATGTTGATATTTTTGAATGTGAAAATGCTAGCCTCCAGACTGACCCCCTCCTTGCCGTCACTCATTCACCCTGACCAAGCAGGCTTCATGAGGGTCAGAGAGGCCAGAGATACTACCACTATGGCCTTGAACCTCATCTACAGTATAGAGCAAAATTATATATAAAGGGAAAAAAAAGAAAAAAAACGGCTTCATGATCGCGCTGTCCTCAAAGATAATAAATTCACGTGCCAATAGACTCCGAGCAACTCTTTATTCCACTGTAAACTCTACGCGTTTCGTGTACACACTGTACACTTCCTCAGGAGTTGAAGTTGAAGCGGTTTTTTCTTTTTTTTCCCTTTATATATGATCTGCTATACCGGTGGATTGCTGCAGTTCTGTGGATGATGTGGTTTTACTCTGAGGTGCTTATGGTTGTTGTGTCTTACACAACCAAACCAGGTGAGTGGATCCATATAGAAAATTGACTACATACAATTGAGATAAGACCCTATAGTGCGCTTTCTTCCCCTCTACTATAGAGCAAAATTGAAATCCCTGCCCCTGTTGTTGCTTTCCCCGGACACAGAAAAAGCATTCGACAGGGTGAATTGGACATTCATGTACGAGACTCTCTGTCAAATTGGTCTACGATCTAACATGCTTGCATTGATCTCTGCATTATACATGAGACCATCGGCCAGGGTGAAGTTGAACAGACTCCTTTCATCTGAGTTCCCTCTATTTAACGGAACAAGACAAGGATGCCCACTTTCCCCCCCTGATTTTCATACTCTCGCTGAAACCATTTATCCGGAGGATTAGGGCTAATAAGGACATACAGGGCCCAATGATTAAGGGTGCACCATATAAAATTTCGGCCTATGCCAATGATTTACTATTCTTCATCGGTAACCCCCTCTCCTCTATGCCGAACCTCATGACAGAATTTGAATTATATGGGAGTCTCTCCAACTTCAAAATCAACTTTTCGAAATCAGAGGCTCTAGATATCAATATCACCCACGGGGCCATGGCATCGTTGAAAAGCTCGTACAAATTTAATTGGGAAAGCTCATCAATTAGGTACCTAGGTATCGTACTCCCAAAGGATACTCACCTGACCTTCTCCCTTAATTTTCCCAAATTGCTACAGGCAATCCAGAATGACTGTTCGAAATGGAAGAGGAATGCTTTTATGTGGTTCGGGAGAATTGCAATCTTTACAATGAATATCCTCCCGAGGATCTTATATTTCTTCCAAACTCTCCTGATCGCTGTTCCCTCATCCTTTTTCAAAAGCCTCATGTCAATCCAATCCAAATTTATCTGGGGAGACAATCCATTGTGAATCAGCAAAACAACACTGTTCTGTGCCAAGACCGCTGGAGGGATCGCCCTTCCCAATTTCAGATCCTATTACTTCGCCACTCATCTCTCCAGAATACTGGATTGGTGCAGGAACGGCGAGATGAAGGCGAGGGTTGGAGTGGAGTAGGACTTCACAGAAGTCCCATTATTAGGCATTCCGTGGGTGGGTCCCAGCAGAGTAAGGCAATTGAGGGATCACCCCACGATAGGAGCAACTCTGGCATTCTGAGATAACCCATTCATTAGATCTCACATACTACCCTAATCATCCTTTTCCTGATTTTGGGAAACCCTCTTTTTCCCCAGGGATAGAGGATCCAGTTTTCTGCTGATTCACACAAGATGACTATTATAGGGTACTACACTTTAGCAAAGAGAACTCCTGGCTGACGAGGGAAGAACTCATGGATTCCCAAGCATCCTGTGCGCTCGACTTATGGAGAGCACACCAACTGACCCTGAAATCCTTGCCCCCCAGGACTCACTTATCAGGACCTACAAAACCCTTTGTAGAGGACTGTCTAGGTGCGGGCCCTATTAGACACACTCTCCAGAGCCTACCATTTAATTAACGAGCCCTCGAGAAGCACTAAACTTAAATCTCAAACACAGTGAGAGGAAGACCTCCAACTCCAGCTCTCAGAGAGGCAATGGAAATAGATATGCTCATTGACACATCAACCCTCCATCTCCTCACGAGTACAGGAGGTGAGTTTCAAGTTACTTACTAGATGATACAGGGTCCCAACCAGACTACATGCTATCTTCCCAGAGGTGAGCCCTTTATCCTGGAGATGCGGTGGAGATGAGGGTAGCCTGATACACATCTTCTGGTCGTGCAAATGCCTTGTCCCGTTTTGAGAGAATGTACAAAATGTGATCCATAAGGTTACTGAATTGACCACTGTCTTAGAACCGGCCCTCGTCCTTTTACACCACAGTGACATCCCAACGAAACGATACAAGAAATAGTTGCTACATCACTTAATTACCACAGCCAGAGCCTGTGTTCCCATCCTGTGGACCAAAAATACCCCTCCCATGATGACTATGTGGTTCGTAAGAATAAATGAAATGATGTTACTCGAAGACCTCACCTCTATTATCCACAATTCCAAAGACTGGTTCATTAGAACCTGGCATTACTGGTCAGAATTTAAAGGACTGTGACCTCTCCTAGATACCTGTCTCCCCCCCCCTCTGCTCTCTACATCGATCTACCCTGACCCCTTACCCCCCTTCCTCAACCTTCTTCTCGCTTTTCCTTCTTTCCGCCCATATCTCATTTTGTCACATTGAGTTTTTAACTCCTGCTTAAGTTCTAGCCCCCCCTTCAACCACCACACCAGGCTGGCAAAGACAAATTGCGTACATGAAGCCCTGCGACGCCCCTTGGCTAGCGAACGGCATTAGCACCAACGGTATGGGTGCAGTCCAGAATCTACAGTAGCTCCGATTGCTGATACATCATACTACGCATGCCTTAACGTGTTATTTGTCATTCTTGAATGTTCTGTACACTAATATGTTCACCTAACTGTTTTTTTTTATTTTTTCCTCTGTTATGTTTTGTAATTGATCTCAAGAAACTTCAATTTATACAAACAAAGTAAATTAATAGAGAGATACATCATCAAATTAGATGTGAAACACTACGGAATGGGGTATTGATATCAGAATATAGTGACTTGTGGCACTCAGGTTAAGGATACTGCATTATCACACTGGACCAGCAGGGGAATGACTGTAAGAACTGCATGGCTGTGAGGCCAAGAATAATTATTTATTATCATTCATGTGGTCAAGTCATTACCAAATAGCTGAAATAAGCACAGATGTATTATAATTATTGGCTTATAGCAAGATCAAAGTGTAATGTATTGTATGGGGCAGAGCTCTACTGCAGATAAGGGAGTGTAATACTCTACTGTGGGATGAAATATAAACATAATTTAGAATATGTACAGTATATGAATGTAAGTTCTATGAATCTATCAATGATATATAATTAATTACTAGATGGGGCCCCAATTCTATTGCATCGGGCGATACTAGAACATGTGCGATTATATATTAGTCCAATTACTAATCGCAGCACCACCTAAGAGGGTGGGGGAGCCCACTACTGCACTTGGTGGCTGTGGCTTGGAAGGTGCTGCTGCTCATCCCCCTGTTCGCGCTCTCATCCCTGTTTGTACTCTATTCCCTTTGTGTGCTCTCTCTCCCCTTGTGCCTTCTCTCCTTCCTGTGTGCTGTCTCTCCCTTTGTGCTGTCTCTCCCCCATGTGCCCTCTCCTCCTTTGCTGTCTCTCCACCCTGTGTGCTCTTTTTCCTCCTGTGCACTCTCTCTCACCTTGTGCTGTCTCTCCCTATGTGTTCTCTCTTCCCGCCTGTGCACTTTCTCCTCCCTGTGTGGTGATTCTGTGGTGAAGCTTACAAAATTCATCCTCACGCACAACTATTTTACATTTGACGACAACATATATTTACAGGAGACTGGCACAGCAATGGGAAGCAAATTGGCACCACAATATGCAATCTTTTCATGGCCAAGCTTGAAGGTGACTTTTTATTCTCTTGTCCTATCATGTCTCAGGCCCAGTACCATTAAATCGATGATATTTCAATCAACTAGACGGAGTCTGAGAAACAGCTGAAGATGTTCCATGAACACTTTAACCCCTTAATGAACAACGACAGCTATATCTGTCATGGTTTTGAACGGTCACTGGGTGTAAACTCTCTCTCTTTGGTCAAAGAAATGCAAAAAATATTGTCCTAAATTTACCACTAACATGAAGTCCAATATGTCATGAAAACAACATTATTGGAATCACTGGGATATGTTGACACGTTCCAGAGTTATTATCTCATAAAGTGATACTGGTCAGAATTGAAAAATAAGGCTCGGTCCTTAAGGGGTTAATCAGTTTCATCCCACCATCAACTTAACACTCAACTACTCCTGCACTAAAATCAGCTTTCTGGACAACATCATCAAGTTACGGAGCAATGTAGTACAGACATCCCTGTACAAGAAGCCAATTGACCGTCCAACATATCTTCAAGGGGACAGTTTTCATCTAAAACACATAAAAAATCTTATTGTGTACAGCCAGGCCATCAGATACAATCGGATATGTTCCAACCCTACTGAAAGAGACAATCACCTTGAGGACCTCAGAAAGACCTTTCTGAATCAGGCCTACCATCCAAGAGCAATTGAAAACCAGATTAGAGCCTCCAGAATATCCAGGAATCATCTCCTACATTACAAAACTAGAGAAGAAAACAGCCGAGTCCGTCTTGTAGTCGCCTAAAATCAAAATATGGAGGTGTTAAGAGGAGATACAAACTACTACAAAAAGATGCCCAACTAAAATCAATATTTCCAGACACCCCACTTCTGTGTTTTAGACAACCTCAGAATCGAAAAGGCATTATTGTCAGAAGCTTCCTGTCCTCTCCAACAGCAACAGGAACCTTTCCCTGTAACCACAACAGGTGCAAAACCTGTCCATTTATAATGACAACGGACAAGATAAAGACTCCTAGCACAGATCAGGACTACAAGATCCCAGGTAACTTCAGTTGCACCACAAGCAATGTGGTGTATTTAATTATATGTACCAAATGTCCAACAGGTGGCATGTACGTAGGGGAGACCGGACTACAATTCAGAACAAGAATGAATTCTCATCACCACACAATAAAAGAAAGACGTATAGACCTACCTGTAGCCAAGCATTTTTATAGCTCTGACCACCGTATAACAGACATGAGGCTGCTCGTTTATAAATAGTAACTTCAAATCTCAGAGAGAGAGAAGAATATGGGAATACAAATTGATAACGGCCTTTGACACATTCAAAGCAGGAATTAACTTTTCACATAGATTAATGTCTTTTGTGCATCAATTTAAAGGACATTTGAGGGTATCATATCTTTGAACAGACCTCAGTTAGAGGACAATAAAACTTTGACATCTCTTACGTGAACTGTTACCACAACCATTTTGTCTCATTCCTGTTCTTGGACCAACCACTAATCAAAGGACAATAAAACTGTCTGTGCTTCTGTCTGAGCTCTGATCTTACTGCCCCAGCTGTTCCTTCCCCCCACCCAACTGACCACTATATGCTTCACATCACCTGTGTTATGTATTGCATTATCCCACCCTGCATTTATATATATGTTGGGTTTCACTGTGTTTGAGTGCTTTAACTGGTGCCCGCAGTGTTATCCTCCACTGGTCTCCACAAGGTCAGTGGGTGCTTTGTGATGTCTGTCTATCAAGCATTGCTCCCACCCAGCCAGAATCCTGCGCCACACTGATGAGGGGCAACAACCCCGAAACAGCTGTCTGTGGTTGGATACCTAGTCCATGGTAAACCCCTGGCCATATCTTCAAGCTCGCAAGGGCTGGATAGTGACTTAAGGGCTACTAATACCCTGGGCTAGGTCCTTCCCTGGTGGGATAACTGGCTGGTGTCCATGTTGTAGACTCTTAACTGAGGCTCCATGGACTTCATCTGCATATTTATATATATATGTATATATATATATATATATATATATATATATATATGTTTCTCCAGAGGTTGTATCATTTTTAAGCCATGCAGAGGCCATAGTGTCCCGAAGGCTTGCCATCTTTTCAGTTAGCCATTAAAAGGTATCAACCACTGAGGTCACTCTGATTCCAATATTTTTCTATCTACTGGCTAACACATACAAACATTTTTTACTTTATAGAATAATGATGGTATTTCTCTATTTACATGATCAAAAATCTACTTTCATATAACATGCCATCCTAAAAGACGGAAATGTCTAGGAGGTAAATATGATGACTTGCTGGAAAAACCTGAGCATTATTACATTTCACAGCTTATGTTCTACAAGATATATAGAAATGTGCAATGTTTAGTTGGAAATTATCCCTCTCCAAAAAGTACAATGTAGTAAACATATTATGCTGATATGGAATAGTGTGAAGGATTCACTCTTGGTTATTACACAAACATTAGGCTACATTAATTTTTAAGGGGTTGCAGAGACACAAGTTACATAATAAGTCACAATAAGTAGACATAACATTCACCAGAATGTATCGGAGGACTCAGGGTAACATGGGGGCTGATGTTCCACAACAGCTACAGAAATCAGGATTGGGTGGGCTGGCCATTGTTATCACTACCACAAGCATGCAGGAGAAGGCATCTAGATGAACTTACTAAGAGCAGGATAGGGGTCATCGCCAACATTGCATTTCAAGTATTTCTCAGCTATGAACTTGTGATTGTTATCAATATAATGATCAAAAATATGATGTAAGACTATATAACAGATGTATTAAGGATAATCTGAATTCTTAAGGATAAAAGAATAACAATTCCATTGCAAAATTACTTACTAACACACTCATATGTTTCAATAGGAAGTGATCCAATTCTATAGTGGCCACGCTCCCCGTGGTAATGATTTTAAGAACTTCTTGTCCACAAAAAATTTTATTCCTCAAAACATGCGAGAATATAAAAAACGGATACAACGCGTTTCGGCGGAGACAACCGCCTTCCTCTCCTGATACCTGAGGAAGGCGGTTGTCTCCGCCGAAACGCGTTGTATCCGTTTTTTATATTCTCGCATGTTTTGAGGAATAAAATTTTTTGTGGACAAGAAGTTCTTAAAATCATTACCACGGGGAGCGTGGCCACTATAGAATTGGATCACTTCCTATTGAACCTTTATGCCTGTGGGAATCCGTGGCAGGACCCAATACAGGATCAATTCAAGGCGAGCAGCAGACCCGTATAAATATCCAAAGCGTGAGGAGGCTTTGGAAAAACCATATGCTTGAAGTTTTATGGCAAGAGGTGAGTGCATAAAACTTCTTTAAAAGGGCACCAGAGAGTTACATTGGTAACGCACTGAGATTGGCGCCGCATGTTTGTTTTTTATATATACCCTACAGGGAATCACCTTACACTCATATGTTTGGTTGGGGAACATCATGATCCTGCACTTTCATCTCTATTATAATTTTTAATGTAACAATGTCAAAACAAACTGAAAACAAAAACCAAGGGGTATCCAATCTTTATTATATCACTTATAACATCTTTATCTATTATATAATCGCGAATCGCAAAAGCGCCCCTCTCGGCGCTACTTCCGGCGCTACTTCCGGCGTGGTCATGTGGACACGCGCGAAGCATTGGCCGCGAAGCGGCCATTGCGAGCAGTTTTAAGCCGACTCGCAATGGCCGCCAATGCCGCCTCTGCTCCCCGCTACCCACAGCCCACCTCCGACTATGCAGCTGCCCCCTGTGCATCCCCCCCATCCCCGATCCACAGCCCAGCAACGCTCCCCACACCCGCACCGACCTCCAGCACCGCACACCCCCCCCTCACTGCCCGCACACCTCCGCCGCCAGCCCCCATCCACAGTCTAGCACAGCCCCCCCGCAATGTCCGCACAGCACCCCCCCCAATGTCCGCACAACACCCCCCCCAATGTCCGCACAACACACCCCCCACAATGTCCGCACAGCACCCCCCCACAATGTCCGCACAGCCCCTCCCCTCCAATCTCCGCACAGCCCCTCCCCCCAATGTCCGCACAGCCCCTCCCCCCCAATGTCCGCACAGCCCCTCCCCCCCAATGTCCGCACTGCACCTAAGCCCCTACCCCATAAGCCCCGCCGCACCTAAGCCCCTACCCTCTAAGCCCCGCCGCACCTAACCCCCTACCCCCTAAGACCCGCCGCACCTAAGCCCCTACCCCCTAAGCCCCACCGCACCTAAGCCCCTACCCTCTAAGCCCCGCCGCACCTAAGCCCCTACCCCCTAAGACCCGCCGCACCTAAGCCCCTACCCTCTAAGCCCCGCCGCACCTAACCCCCTACCCCCCCTACCCCCTAAGCCCCGCCGCACCCAAGCCCCTACCCTATAAGCCCCGCCGCATCTAAGCTCCTACCCTATAAGCCCCGCCGCATCTAAGCCCCTAACCCCTAAGTCCGTCGCACCTAAGCCCCTACACCCTAAGCACCGCCGCACCTAAGCCACGACCCGCCGCACCTAAGCCCCTACCCCCTAAGCCCCGCCGCACCTAAGCCCCTACCCTCTAAGCCCCGCCGCACCTAAGCCCCTACCCCCTAAGACCCGCCGCACCTAAGCCCCTACCCTCTAAGCCCCGCCGCACCTAACCCCCTACCCCCCCTACCCCCTAAGCCCCGCCGCACCCAAGCCCATACCCTATAAGCCCCGCCGCATCTAAGCTCCTACCCTATAAGCCCCGCCGCATCTAAGCCCCTAACCCCTAAGTCCGTCGCACCTAAGCCCCTACACCCTAAGCACCGCCGCACCTAAGCCACGACCCGCCGCACCTAAGCCCCTACCCCCTAAGCCCCACCGCACCTAAGCCCCGACCCGCCGCACCTAAGCCCCTACCCCTTAAGCCCCGCCGCACCTAAGCCCCTACCCCCTAAGCCCCGCCGCACCTAAGCCCCGACCCGCCGCACCTAAGCCCCTACCCCCTAAGTCTAAGTCCGCCGCACCTAAGCCCCGCCGCACCTAAGCCCCTATCCCCTAAGCCCCGCCGCCTCCTAAGCTCCCGCCGCTTTCCCCCGCCGCTGTCGCTAACACCTAAGGCCCTACACCCGAAGCCCCCGCCGTCCCCTAACCTAACGCCCCCGTCGATCACTTACATGCCTTCTTAGTCATCTGATCGTCCGTCCGATCCACAAGTCCTCCGTCCGGCCAGGCGTCCTCTTCCTCCGGCCCCGCCGGTCTTCTCTCTTCTTTCCGCCATCTCCGGCTCTTCGTCCGGCCCCCGGGGTCTTCTGTCTTCTTTCCGCCAACTTCCAGCTCCGACGTCCTCTTCACTTCTCATTAAGATAGAATGGACGAAAAATCCGCCATTCTATCTCTATGAGATGTGAGGCGCTCTTCTGATTGGTCGCTGTCTACTGCCCTCAGCCAATCAGAAGAGCACCTCATTTCCCATTGACATACATTAGCGGTGTGTCGGCGATTTTATGGCCACCCACCTGGTTCTATTTGTCGGCCCTAAAATCGCGGACACACCGCTAATGCATGTCTATGGGCAGTCAGCCCGATTTCTGATTGGTCGCTCTCTGCTGACGCCGACCAATCAGAATTCGACCTCACTCCCCATAGACATACATTAGCGGTGTGTCCGCGATTTTGGGGCCGACAAATAGAACCAGGGGCCCGGCCGTTAATTTGCCGACACACCGCTAATGTATGTCAACAAATAAATTTAATAATAAAAAAAATAATTAAAAAATAATTAAAAAATAAATAAAAAATAATAAATAATTAAATAAAAAATAATAATAAAAAAAAAAAATAGATGCTACTAATATGAGCCCTTTCGCGGACCTGAAGGAGAACTGTGTCTCAGCCTCAGGCTCATTTAAAATAACTAATAAATTTAATAATAAAAAAAATAATTAAAAAATAATAAAAAAATAATAAAAAAATAAATAAAAAATAATAAATAATTAAATAAAAAATAATAATAAAAAAAAAAAAATATGCTAATAATATGAGCCCTTTCAGCGGACCTGAAGGAGAACTGTGTCTCAGCCTCAGGCTCACTTAAAATAACTAATAAATTTAATAATAAAAAAAATAATTAAAAAATAATTAAAAAATAATAAAAAAATAAATAAAAAATAATAAATAATTAAATAAAAAATAATAATAATAAAAAAAAAAAATATGCTAATAATATGAGCCCTTTCAGCGGACCTGAAGGAGAACTGGGTCTCAGCCTCAGGCTCACTTAAAATAACTAATAAATTTAATAATAAAAAAAATAATTAAAAATAATTAAAAAATTATAAAAAAATAAATAAAAAATAATAAATAATTAAATAAAAAATAATAATTAAAAAAAAAAAAAATGCTAATAATATGAGCCCTTTCAGCGGACCTGAAGGAGAACTGTGTCTCAGGCTCACTTAAAATAACTAATAATAAATAAATTTAATAATAAAAAATTTAATAAAAAAAAAAAAAAAAAAAATAATAATAATAATAATAAAAACATAAAAAATAATAATAATAATAAAAAAAATCTAATAATAATGATATTACTGCTAATAATAATGCTATTAATGCTAATAATTATGCTATTAAAGGGATCCCGTCACCCCCAAAACACCTTTAAACCTATTAAAAGGTGTCCCTAGAGCATATTAACACTTTCCCTACACTCCTTTTAGCTCCTATATGCACATAATCAAAGTGTATAAAAACGTTTTATAAGTACCTCATTAGTGATGATAATGAGTGACTATGCTATTCATAGTCACTCATCCAGGCTGCCCCTCTTCATACTATGACGCCTCCATAGGCGTGATCTTCATGAGAGATTCAAATTGCAGCCTCCGTGCGCGCCTCCCCGCTGTGGCTTGTGTCGGCCGGGCTTCAGCGTGGGGCTGTATGACGTGATCCGCGTCATTCCCGGCGCCGGGTGACGTATTTACACCGGCGCCGCTGTTGGCTTCAAGTCCCTCACTGCGCATGCGCATGCGCAGTGCGCATTTTGAAGCTAACAGAGCGGCGCGGCTGTATACGTCACCCGGCGCCGGGAATGACGCGGATCGCGTCATACAGCCCCACGCTGAAGCCCGGCCGACACAAGCCACAGCGGGGAGGCGCGCACGGAGGCTGCAATTTGAATCTCTCATGAAGATCACGCCTATGGAGGCGTCATAGTATGAAGAGGGACAGCCTGGATGAGTGACTATGAATAGCATAGTCACTCAGTATTATCACTAATGAGGTACTTATAAAACGTTTTTATACACTTTGATTATGTGCATATAGGAGCTAAAAGGAGTGTAGGGAAAGTGTTAATATGCTCTAGGGACAGCTTTTAATAGGTTTAAAGGTGTTTTGGGGGTGACAGGATCCCTTTAAGGCTAATAATCATGTTATTTATGCTATTCAAAATGCTATTCATGCTAATAATATTGCTATTAATGCTCTTTATGGTAATACTAATGCCATTAATGAGATTTTTTATGCTATTAATTCTATTATTAATCCTATTAATGCTATTAATAATGCTATTCATGCTATTAATAATACTATTAATGCTATTAATGCTAATATTAATGCTATTAATTGTATTATTAATGCTATTAATAATGCTATTAATGCTAATAATAATGCTATTACTGCTAATAATAATGCTATTAATGCTAATAATTATGCTATTAATGCTATTAATAATGCTATTCATGCAATTAATAATACTATTAATGCTATTAATGCTAATATTAATGCTATTAATTGTATTATTAATTTTATTAATGCTATTAATAATGCTATTACTGCTAATAATAATGCTATTAATGCTAATAATAATGCTATTAATGCTAATAATTATGCTATTAATGCTAATAATTATGCTATTAATGCTAATAATTATGGTATTAATGCTAATAATTATGGTATTAATGGTAATAATAATGCTATTAATGCAAATAATATTGCTATTAATTCTATTATTAATGCTATTAATGATAATAATTATGCTAATAATGCTAATTATTATGCTATTAATGCTAATAATTAGGCTATTAATGGTAATAAGAATGCTATTAATGCAAATAATATTGCTATTAATGCTATTATTAATGCTATTAATATTAATAATTATGCTATTCATGCTAATAATTATGCTATTAATTGTAATAATAATGCTATTAATGCAAATAATATTGCTATTAATGCTATTATTAATGCTATTAATGTTAATAATTATGCTATTAATGCTAATAATTATGCTATTAATGGTAATAATAATGCTATTAATGCAAATAATATTGCTATTAATGCTAATATTTATGCTATTAATGCTAATAATTATGCTATTAATGCTAATATTTATGCTATTAATGCTAATAATTATGCTATTAATGCTAATATTTATGCTATTAATGCTAATAATTATGCTATTAATGGTAATCATAATGGTATTAATGCAAATAATATTGCTATTAATGCTATTAATGCTAATAATTATGCTATTAATGTTAATAATTATGCTATTAATGCTAATAATTATGCTATTAATGGTAATAATAATGCTATTAATGCAAATAATATTGCTATTAATGCTATTAATAATGCTATTAAGGCTAATAATCATGCTATTTATGCTATTCAAAATGCTATTAATGCTAATAATATTGCTATTAATGCTCTTTATGCTAATAGTAATGCTATTAATGCGATTAGTTATGCTATTAATTCTATTGTTTATGCTATTAATGCTATTAATAATGCTATTAATGCTATTAATGCTATTAATAATGTTATTCATGCTATTAATAATACTATTAATGCTAATATTAATGCTATTAATTGTATTATTAATGCTATTAATGCTAATAATAATGCTATTAATGCTAATAATTATGCTATTAATGCTAATATTAATGCTAATAATGCTAATAATAATCATATTAACGCTATTAATAATGCTATTAAGGCTAATAATCATGCTATTTATGCTATTCAAAATTCTATTAATGCTAATAATATTGCTATTAATGCTCTTTATGCTAATACTCATGCTATTAATGCGATTATTTATGCTATTAATTCTATTATTTAGGCTATTAATGCTATTAATAATGGTATTAATGTTATTAATAATGCTATTAATGCTATTCATGCTAATATTAATGCTATTAATTCTAATAATCATGCTATTAATCCTATTAATAATGCTATTAATGCTATTTTTAATTCTATTAATGCTATTAATAATTTTATTAATGCTAATAATGCTATTACTCCTCATAATAATGCTATTAACGCTATTATTAATGCTATTTATGGTAATAATGCTATTAATACTAATAACAATACTATTATTAGTACTATTATTGCTGTTAATAATGCTATTAATGCTAATAATAATGCTGTTAATGCTAATAATTTATGCTATTAATGGTAATAATAATGCTATTAATGCAAATAATATTGCCACGTTCTAGAATCCCGATGCATTTGCATCGGGCTCACAGCTAGTATTAGTATAATTACAATTATTCTCATAACAAAAGGCTTCACAATTGTATGTTATAATTGTATCACTAAAAACTCTGTGCCTTAATTATGAAAGTGTTTTCTCAAGGTTTCACAAAATTTTAGCAACTTTTGGTCGTTTTATGTCATTCCTGGCCGGATTTGCCAAAATAGTTGTTGTATGGGTGAGGAGACAGATTAATTCTACCAGTCTAAGTCATCAAAATGTATGTCACTTTATTTGCAAAAATTTCATAACCAATGTACTCTAGTGTCTGGCTGTAGTGCGCCTATTAAATCATGAATTAGGCGCATCTTATTCTAACGATCCCATTCAAAGCCAGTTTTTATGAATCAGACATTCATGTCAATAAGTTAGATAAAAAATGCAATACTAGATGTTTTAAGTCCTTGAATCTAGACGTATCAATTGTATCGATATGTTTAGAGCTCTTCTAGTACACATCTCTATTGCTATAGGCTAACCCTCATTTGTGTAGACTTTTACTATGGTTGCTTAGAATAAACCATAAGGCTCTGATCAAGTGTTTTGTTCTTCTGGTTTCACTGGAGTCATGACAGCTTTGATAAATATGTTTCAAAATTGATCCAGTGAACTTGTAATTGGTATGTCAGATTTCCATTCAGTTTCTGTTTTCTATGATGTTAACAATCATATAAACACTGGCGATCAAAACAATGTATGATCACTTGATTGTTTCAGACAGAATGTAATCTATATTGATCATCATTTGAAGGTTTTTGTGTACGGGATACTCCATGCTACTAGCACAGTGTTTCCCAAAATTACTAAAGTTTATCAACTTAAAACCGTTATTTTACACAAAACGTGATGATCATAATTAGAGAACAGCAATGACAGTAGCACAGAGAAAGTTTAAAACGAAATTTTGTGAAGGTTACAACAGTCACTAATCAGTAGGAAGTGTACTGGCCTTTGTTTTGTACAGGCCTTTGCTGTGAATGTTGTCAGCATATCTGTGGCCACAGAACATCTCTAGTCTCTCACACTGCTCTCAGGTGATTTTGGTCCACTCTTCTTCCAGTCTCTTCCACAGTTCTGTGACTGTTGTTGGTTTCTTGGTGATAACTTTGTCATCAATGATTTTATTGAGTTTAGATCAGGACTCTGGGCAGGCCATTTCATAGTTTTAGTGTTTTCTGTTTCAAGGACAGTGGGCATTGTCCTGCATGAAAATTGTTGGCTAATTGAGTGCTAAACAAGTAAGGAACCATGTGTTGTTGATGAATGCTCTGATACACACTTGCATTCACTCTGCCATTTAGTGGTTTTAGAGGTCCAGCCCTGCAGCAGAAAACATTCCCCAAACCATGTCACTTCCTCCACCTTTCACTTACTTCTTTACACACTGTGGGTTCAGTCTTTCCTCAGTTTGTTGACAAACATCATGTTTCCCATCAGCCCCAAATAAATAAACTTGCTTTCATCACTAAAATAAAATGTGGACCACTTCTCTGTCCAAATAACATGCTCCTCACCAAAGGTGAGTCTAGCTTTTTGAATCTTTCTGCTAATGAGAAGTTGGGTTACTGCAAAGTGGGTTTTCAATCCAAATACTCTTAGATATCGTGACATGATGAGACAGATCCTTACCCTGTTCAGTGCTGAACTGGTGAGCTATTCCAGCTGCAATGTAGAAACGGTTATCCAGGGTCATTCTCCGCATTGTCCTATCCTCTCTTGCATTTGTCTTTTGAGGACGACTGTCGTTCTTGGGAGATTTGAAAGAGTTTGTGATGTTGTAAAGATGCAATATTCTAGAAATCACAGACTTAGAACAACCAGCTTCTGTTGCTATGGCTGATAAGTTGACCCCTTTTCAAAACCAGGGATGGTGTGTGTACAGTCCGCGCTGCTTGAAATGATCACTCCAAAGTCTTGAATAAAAGACCCCCCTTCTTTATTATCCACCTACACGTTTCGATGCTACTCCAAGCACCGTCATCAGGGCATTACATTTGTCATACCTGATGTAATGCCCTAATGACGCTGCTTGGAGTAGCAGGTATGACAAATGTAATGCCCTGATGACGGTGCTTGGAGTAGCATCGAAACGTGTAGGTGGATAATAAAGAAGGGGGTCTTTTATTCAAGACTTTGGAGTGATCATTTCAAGCAGCGCAGACTGTACACACACCATCCCTGGTTTTGGATATTCTTACACGTGCTACGTGGTGGTGGAGGTCCTGCAGCAGCTTTTTAAACCACATATCTAATATACACTACTCAATACTGAAATTGTAACACCAGAAGGAAAAGTTGTGGAATTCTGGAAATCACAAAGATTGATATACATTCTAATGATATGAAAATTATGGAAAAATATAATTTTTTTTTTAAAGTGTAGAAATACAGGCACTTCCACAACTTGATTACTGTCAATGAGGTTATTAATGGTTGTCAAAAGAATTTTCATTCAGACTGAATGCACATGCAAAATCATCAAGATCCACTGCTGGCAGCTCTCTTGGCAACTACAAATGATGTCCCAGATGTGCCCAACTGTAATGAGTATCTTCAGTTATAAGGGAGACTTGTGACAGCTTGGAGATCTGGTTGATTTTAAATGTGATTATTTTATTTTGTACCAGCAAGGGTTAATGTCATTTTTCCTTGCTGGTAGCTTTTGGTCAGTTGTATCTCAGGGTGAAACAATTTGTGACTACTTCCCTTACCCTTTAGGCAATCACATGTTACAATACCTGTATATAGTACCCAAAGTAATGATAAAAGGAAACTGTATTATGATGCTGAGTTCAAAGTTTTTAATAAATCACAAATACATAGAATGCAAAGCACAGTACATTAAAAATCAAGGCAGAACAGGCTAAGCAAGCAGGAGAGAAAGACACAGTTAGTACGGTTTTTAGGCTGCTTTCACATCAGCGGTAACTTGTAATTGGCTGCAGATCCGGCAGATGTCACTGCACCTGCCGGATCTGCCACGTAACGGCCCATTTGTGGCGTGAATCTGGCAAGCCCCATTCATTCTCTATGGGACTTGCAGTAAGGTGCGGCAAGTGTGGTTTTGCCAGATCTGGCACTTGCGGCACTGCAAAAAACCCGCTGCTAGTAGCGGGTTTTTTTGCGCGGCCGAAAGTTCAGGATTTGCCGGATCCGGTAAAACCACACTAGCTGCACCTGACACAAGCCCCATAGAGAATGAATGGGATTGCCTGATTCGTGCCGCAAGTCGGTCGTTACATGGCAGATACGGCAGGTGCGGTGACATCTGCTGGATCTGCAGCAAATTACAAATTTACTTCTGATGTTAAAGCAGCCTTAGCGAACACGTTTACAAGTAATTTATGAATTTCAGCTGTAGTCACAACACTGGAATTATAACAGGAAAACCCATCAGTACAAATAGTCTCAGGTGGTGAGTACATATATAATGTTTTTCTAAGGAAACATCCCATACAAATCAAGTCTCGTGCTTATATTGTAACACACAGTCAGATCCATTACTGCTGAGATAAAACCTAACACACTACAGAGTCTGGTATAAGGGTTTTCCTAGCTCACAGTTATGACACAGTGCAGAGACAACACAGGGTTAAATGATCATACCCGTATAGCGTGTGGGAAGTACCAACCATGTCAGGGGGAAGCCTGGAATACAAATTAAAAATTTGAAAATTGCAAACTTTCCCAATTTTAACCAAAATTCCTTTTTTTTCACAATTAAATGCAAAAAATATTGTTCTAAATTTACCAATAATATGAAGTCCAAAATGTTATGAAAAAACAATCTTGGAATCACTGGGATCCATTGAGGCGTTCCAGAGTTATAACCCCATAAAGTGACACTGCTCAGAATTGTAAAATTTGGTCTGGTCATTAAGGCGCAAATTAGCTCCATCACTAATGGCCACTTTACACGCGGCAACAGGAAGATAGAAAACGGCAGGTGTCGGAGACAATTGTACCTTCTACCTTCAAAACACCTTGCAGATACCTGATTTACACGCAGCCACTTCAAGGTGTTTTGAAGGTAAAAGGTACAATTGTCTCCGACACCTGCCGTTTTCTATCTTCCTGTTGCCGTGTGTAAAGTGGCCATAAGGGGTTAAAGAGACGCTATCAGGTCAGTGAGAGCCAGAATGCTTGCCGGTGATCAAATACTTATTTCATGCAATAAAATGCAATTGAACGTGTTTGTACCAACAGGTCATTCTAATTTAATGTGTATGAGGGGCGCTAGGATCAGTACAAGGATGTTAATGCAATATATTTACAACAGGGGTCCCCAACTCCAGGCCTCAAGGGCCGTCAACAGTGCAGATTTCAGGATTTCCTAAAGGGGCCATCACACAATCAGCCATTGCTGCGATGTCGGAAGCGATGCTGCAGGAGCTGGGTTGCTTCCGACATCGCAGCCTTGTTGTCACACGGGCAGATGTTGCCGGTGACGGCACTGCGATGTGGACGCAGCCATTGTTCACTGGGCTGGGATCAACCCAATGATCGATCCGCACAGTATTGCACAGGGGTTGGAATCATCACCTGTGCAGATGATCACATTAACACCTGTGCAATACTAAAGGGGCCGTCACACACGTCAATATCGCTTGCAACATCGCTGATAAGTCACGTGTTCAGCGATGTTGCTGGCGATATTGCAAGTGGGTCGTGCTGTGCGACAGCATGATGCAACTGCGATAAATAGCTGGTTGCAGGTTGCCAGGTTTATGTACATGTTCATAAACCTGGCAATCTTGCCCCAGCGATTAGGCTGTATCGCGCCGTCTGACACCGCAATAGCGATGTTGGTGGCGATACAGCATATTCCACTCCATTGCTGCAGATCGTTTGCTGGGTTGATCCCAGCCCAGCGAGCAATGGCTGCGCCCACATCGCAGCGCCGTCACTGGCAACATCTGCCTGTGTGACACCAAGGCTGCGATGTCGGAAGCGACAGCGCTTCCGCGGCATCGCTTCCGATATCGCAGCCTTGGTTGCTGTGTGTGACGGCCCCTTAAGGAAATCCTGAAAACCCACCCTGTTGGCGGCCCCTGAGGCCTGGAGTTGGGGAACTCTGATTTAAAACATTAAAATGTTACATTACTTGTTTCTGGTAATGATATTTTTTTTACATAGAGGCTGTAGCATGGGATGATATGTTGTATTATCCTATAATCCTGTTGCAGTTTTGACTTTCACAGTAATAATAACAATAATTTCCTAACTTTGGCTTGTAACCGGCAGATTAAGGCTATGTAGGTACTAAACTGGTGGTTAGCCTATAATATATATGTATATCATTATCAATAAGGTGCATTCCTTGCCTAAATCATAGTCACCATTATCACATATGTGATTATCCTGTGCCTCTGTATGTCTGTTCTTAATCATTTATGAAATGTTTATGGCATTAAGAGCTTAAGTATCAGTCCACACCCTTCCCCAGATGTTTGGCTGAAGCGCTGTCTCTTGCCTTTACAAGTCACACGAGCAGTAATAACAGATCTGGACTAGGATTTTATTGCGCTCTTGTACCTGATATGTTCGATTCCTAACACCCTGATACTGCAATCTGTTTATACTTTATTTCTATGTTATCATCTGGTTTTGATATGACCCAGCATAAGTATTATTATCAGAGCTGAATCTTTACATATTTTACCAATTGTGTATAACTTTTACAAGATTTATAAGGGATTTGAATCACTGTTATTACAGATGTCACTGTGACTTTCTAACATTATTAGGAAATGTAGGGTAATGTGTATATATATATATATATATATATACTGCTTTTACTAAAAGGGAATGTATCCTCACATACATTGAAGGAAGTAATTATTTGATCCATTGCCTCAGAGTAACCTTTGACTCTGCTCTGTCCTTCAAACCACACATCCAAGCCCTTGCCACCTCCTGCCGCCTCCAACTCAAAAATATTTCCAGAATCCATCTGTGGTGCCCCGCACCGAGTGCGTCACAGGAGGGTATTGCAGCCACAAATGCAGCAGCAATATTCTCTGACCCAGCAGTCACACAGTTAACTCAGAGATCCATACCCTACATGCATCACCTAGCATAGAGGGCCAATCAGGTCCTGGTGGCGGAGTGTAAGGGTAGTGTGTAGTGGAAGTTTAGGACAATTAGTTAGTTAAGGAAAAGATTCCCCCTACCGCAACGTAGGAGGTGGAGAAAAAGAGAGCAAGCTCTGCAACCTAGGAGAGAGGGTTGCACAGTTCCGTGCGACCCCCTGGCCACCTTCTACCAGCCATCTCCCTACCGTCACCACGGTTGAGCACCATTACTCCCGATGCAGTACCAACCGAACTACGGGCATCAATATACGGGTCCAAAATGATCCCGTGCCCATTTACAGCCGGTTTGCTGGTACCGAAGCTAGCAGCAGTCCAGCTCTGCTATGCGAACCAGAAGAGTGGAGGGATCGCTTTACAGGAGCACCCCACCATCGCCAAATCCAGTTGTCTAACCAGCGGTGTACTCACCAAGGGACCCAAGGCTCCCCAAAGCATCCGGAACGTATACCCCGGATAGGGCATTCAAGCAGCCTCCCTGTACCCGATCTGGTATTCCTGGGCGACAACGGCACAGCACTTAGTTAGAATGGAGGAACACCGCGGTCACACTGGTCATTGCTGAGTCCACTCGGTCCACTACCTACTAACTGTATACCATGTACTGCCTACTGGTTACAGTAAAGAACCCGTTGCAGAGACTTACAGTGTCCGTGCCTTCTTATGAACTGTTTATCCGCATTTCAAGGTAACCGCAGCTGCCGCACAACATCTTCAGCAGCTCACGGATCCAGGGATCACCGCTCAGCCTGTGGGGAGCGTTCCATCTTGCTGCATTCCATCCCCCGGAGGCCCCGCAGCGTCGGTGCAGTTACCGAATCTCTCATAGGTGGCGTCACGACAAATTAACCCCTTAATCTGTTCCCTAATGACGTCTCATCTCGTTTTGATCTGCACTCGACCGGGCCCCACTACCGGCAGGCGCGGCAACCCGTGACAAGGAGGAAAGAAACGTCTGTCTAAACCGGAGTCCCGGCCACGGTGAGTCACATCCTTTCCTCAACCCCAATCTACTAAACTACTAGTGCATGCCCTCATAATCTCGACTATTGCAACCTCCTCCTCTGTGGCCTCCCTGCTAACACTCTTGCACCTCTCCAATCTGTCCTTAACTCTGCTGCCTGACTAATCCACCTCTCTCCTCACTGCTCCTCCACTTCTCCCCTCTGCAAATTCCTCCACTGGCTCCTAATTCAGCAAGGTATCCAATTCAAACTACAAACACTGACTTACAAAGCCGTCCACAATCTGTCCCCCAATATATCTCTGAACTAATCTTACGATAATATCCAACTTGTAATCTTTGATCCTCCCAAGACCTCCTCCACACTTGTACGTTCCTCATCTAACTGCCTGCAAGACTTCACCCGAGCATCCCCCATTCTCTGGAATTCTGCATCCCAAAGCATCCGACTGTCCCCCACACTCAGAACCTTCAAGCGGAACCTGAAAACCCATCTCTTCAGAGCAGCCTACAGCCTGCAATGACCACAGTGCCACCTCACCACCACTGGACCCAGTGCTCCACCACCACTGGAACTGGCGCTCCACTACCACCAGGCCCACCCTCCACCACCACGAGACCAGACCCAACCTACTGTTTCCCTCCCCATTGCCCTGTAAAATGTTAGCCGCAAGGGCAGGGTCCTCTCTCCCCTCTGTATCGGTCTGTTGATGTTAGTTTGTTCATTGTATTTTTAACTTGTTTATATGTAACCCTTTCTCATGTACAGCACCATGGAATCAATGGTGCTCTATAAATAAATAAATAATAATAATTATTTGATCCCTTGCTGATTTTGTAAGTTTGCCCACTGACAAAGACATTACCAGTCTATCATTTTAAGGGTAGGTTAATTTTAACTGTGAGAGGTAGAATATTGAAAATAAAACCCCAAATAATCACATTGTCTAAATTATATAAATGGATTTTCATTTTGAAGAGAGAAATAAGTATTTGATCCCCTACCAACCATAAGGAGTTTTGGCTCCTACAGACCAGTTAGACGCTCCTAAGCAACTCGTTAACTGCATCAAAGGGGAACTCGAGTGAGAGAAAACCTTTTAGTGCAGTTCCTGCCCTCCTACATGATGAAGCAGAGCTGTACACTGCAGTTCTAGGATCTATAGATCTCTTATAAATCATTAAAATCATACCTGCTTCTTTGCTCTCCCCCCTTCCTTATGGGATGGAAAATTGAGAGCTTCATGCAACAGCAGAAAAGAGAAGGGGTTTCAGGGGTGTGGACCCTGGGAGCTGCAGGATCATCCTACATTCCAGTGAGTGATGATGATGATCCATTGAAAGTTGGAGGGATAGGAAGATACCATATAGAGTGGGAGAAGGGAGAGGGATTACAGCTCACCGATCTTAATACTCCAGGCTCCTAGGAGTGATTCTGCATGCCATGATTAAGACATCTGCGTCGAAACGCGTTGGCTTTTGTTCTTAGCACTTGACTGCCTGTTTATGTAAGTCTTTTAAAATAAAGAAATATCGCTATGTGAAAAGGATTTAATTTTGCTGGATTTCTTACACCTGTATAGGAAGATACCATATTCCTATGGAAAGGGGAGACCATGAGCTAAATTTATCAGTGTAATGCTTTGCCTGTGTTCCTAGCCTCACAATAACAGTACACGTTATGCATCATACAGCAGAGGATCACAGTATGTATTTCTATCTGCTTGGTGACATGATTGCTATTTCAAGCCTGGACCCCCCTTTCACATAGGATAGTATATCAGGGACAGGATTGTATGTGTGAGCATAGGGCTGGTGGCCATGCCCCCTGCCATGCCTCCTCCCTATATAGAAATGTGAGTGGGCTGAAAAGTAGGATGATCCTGCAGCTCCCAGCATCCACGCCCCCGACACACCTCCTCTTCTCACCAGCAGCATGATACGAATCAGGCTGAAAATTCTCTGTCCCCTGAGGTGGGGGTCAGAGCTGAGGAGCAGGTATGATTTTATTGATTTATAAGAGATCTATAGATCTTAGACTGCAGTGTACAGCTCTGCTTCATCATGTAGCAGGTCAGGAATTGTACTAAATAGTTTTCTCTCACTGGAGTTCCCCTTTAAAGACAGTTATCTTAAATTATCACCTGTATAAAAGACTCCTGTCTATACGCTCAATTAATCAGCCAGACTCTAACCTCTACAACATGAGCAAGACTAAAGAGCTTTCTAAGGATGTCAGGAAAAAGATCCTAGACCTGCACAAGGCTGGAATGGGCTACAAAACATAAAGTAAGAGGCTGGGTGAGAAGGACACAACTGTCGGTGCAATAGTAAGGAAATGCACCCAAAAATATCCTGAACATTCAGCACTACCCAGCTTAAAGGGATCCTGTCACCTCCAAAACGCCTCCTAAGCTATCAAAATATGTCCCTGCAGCATCCCATCACTAATCTCACACTTCTTTTGTCTCCTAAAAGCATCCTGTGAAAGTGCATAAAAACGTTTTAATACTCACTCATTAGTGATTATAATTAGCAGCGACTATACTCTTTCGTCACCAAGGCGGGCTGTTTTGCAGCTCCAGGATCCACCCTGTCTCTGTGTGTTCTGCTGTGATGTGCAGGCATTGCCCTCCCCTCTCTCTATCACTCACAGAATGCAAATCATTAGTCCTGCCTTCAGTTTCAGTTTCACAGCAGCACAGACAGAGAGAGAGGGCTGGATCCTGGAACTACTAAACACCACGCCCTGGTGACTAAAGAATATGGCACTGCTAATTATAATCACTAATGAGTGAGTATTAAAACGTTTTTCTCCACTTTCACAGGATGCTTTTAGGAGACAAAAGAAGTGTGAGATTAGTGATAGGATGGTGCAGGGACATGTTTTGATAGCTTAGGAGGCGTTTTGGAGGTGACAGGATCCCTTTAACTCCAACGAATCACTTGGGATGAAAAACGAAAATTGTCAAGGCAGTGCAAGATGCCATTTGACTGAACCATAAACTCCCCAATGTAAAAGTAACGCAGAAGCTGTTTTTGATGAGATTGTTGAAGGGATGAAAATTATTGACAAAGGATAAACGTGGATGAACAGGTCGAGAAGTGGTCGCAAATCGTGTCCGTGGTGCAGCTATTGAAGGGGGGTATCCCCTATCAATAAATCTACGTGTCATATCTACATGTCGCTGTACTCTCAGTAACGGGTCGGAGACAATCTTGCCAATGCGAACTTGCTGGGAATGAGGTAAAGACTCTTTTAAATGAGAAGGATGACTACTACTGAATAATAAAAGGCTATTTTCATCAGTAGACTTAGGGTATGTGCACATTGGAAGTTTTGTGAGCTGTTTTTTAGCGTTTTCCGCTGGCGTTTTCCGCTGGGTTTTATGTAAATTTATGTTAATCCTAACCACCGGTTGGATTAACATGCTAGTCTATGGATTTCAGAAAACGCTGTTTACATTAGAACGTTTTTTTTTTTCTCCTTTCCTCTTTCTTCACCGGTTTTCCACCGGATTTCAAAGATTGAGCTTGTGACTTCTTTTGAGCGTTTAGCCAGCGTATCTAGCAAGATTAGGACTCATTGGTGGCATTGGAGATGTGCCAGGCTGCTGCTAAACCGTCGTGAAATCGCAGACCGGCGTTTTAGCGATGGTTTGACAACAGAGAATGGGAGGAGGCAGACCCAGGAAGCAGGAAGCAGGAAGCTGTGTCCTGAACAACAACAAACCGGCACGAGGATGGCGTGGTATCGCAGGATGCAGATCAATGTGCCCCGTCTTCTCACTCTGGTAAGTATGGTCCACATCATCACACAAAGCAGGGGGGGCAGGGGGCAGGACTGTATGGATGGACCCGGACCCACAGCAGCACAGAGTGTGTCAGCCCTGCTGGAGTGCAGGGTGAGGGGCAGGACTGTATGTATGGAGCATGACCCACAGCAGCACAGAGTGTTTCAGCCCTGATGGAGTGCAGGGTGAGGGGGCAGGACTGTATGTATGGAGCATGACCAACAGCAGCACAGAGTGTGTCAGCCCTGCTGGAGTGCAGGGTGAGGGGGCAGGACTGTATGTATGGAGCATGACCAACAGCAGCACAGAGTGTGTCAGCCCTGATGGAGTGCAGGGTGAGGGGGCAGGACTGTATGTATGGAGCATGACCAACAGCAGCACAGAGTGTGTCAGCCCTGCTGGAGTGCAGGGTGAGGGGGCAGGACTGTATGTATGGAGCATGAGCCACAGCAGCACAGAGTGTTTCATCCCTGATGGAGTGCAGGGTGAGGGGGCAGGACTGTATGGTTGGAGCAGGGGCCACAGCAGCACAGAGTGTGTCAGCCCTGATGGAGTGCAGGGTGAGGGGGCAGGACTGTATGTATGGAGCATGACCAACAGCAGCACAGAGTGTGTCAGCCCTGCTGGAGTGCAGGGTGAGGGGGCAGGACTGTATGTATGGAGCATGACCAACAGCAGCACAGAGTGTGTCAGCCCTGATGGAGTGCAGGGTGAGGGGGCAGGACTGTATGTATGGAGCATGACCAACAGCAGCACAGAGTGTGTCAGCCCTGCTGGAGTGCAGGGTGAGGGGGCAGGACTGTATGTATGGAGCATGAGCCACAGCAGCACAGAGTGTTTCATCCCTGATGGAGTGCAGGGTGAAGGGGCAGGACTGTATGGTTGGAGCAGGGGCCACAGCAGCACAGAGTGTGTCAGCCCTGATGGAGTGCAGGGTGAGGGGGCAGGACTATATGGATGGAGCAGGGGCCACAGCAGCAACTTTGTACAATCCTGCATAGCTGTGTTTAGTTTTAAATTACTTTAATTTGTCCCTTTGTCTATTGTAGATTGAAGCACACCCAGAAATCTGGGATACCGCGTGTTCAGGTTACAGTGACAGACAAATGAAATCTCAAGCCTGGACATCCATCTGTCGTCAATTATATGTGGAATTTGACGAGGCAGATCGTGACCTAAAAAATATAATAGGTATGTAATATGTAATATAATAGGTATGTTATTGTCAGGTTTTCAAAAACACATACAGTATATTTTGGTTTGTGATGCCAAATGACGAGCTGTCTTCTTTCCTTACTAGAAGAGGATATCAAAAAATGATGGAAGTCCGTGCGAGACGCGTTCACAAAATTTCTCTCGAAGGCAGAAAAAAGTGGCTTATCACCACCGAAGAAAATATGTCCATTTTACAATGAACTACTCTTCACCCTCACCAGTCGCACTCTGCGCTCATAAGTACTTTAATTTCAACAGGAGTAGAAATAGTCCACAGGCAATAGCCGCAGGAGAGGCGTGAGCCAATGAGTGGTGTTTGTGCCGGAGTACAAAACACGCTTTTGTCATTTCTCGGTGTTGACAGTGCCGAGAACATAACGAGCGGGATTTTAATCAGCCGCCTATAGTGCTGACTGGTAGCTGACGCCAACCACTTTTCTAAGGGACTGAACAACAACATGTCTTATCTTTAAAAAGGGTTCATGTACTGCCAATTAAATAAGTGTTCTCGTGCTCCGTCCCGTGTCTCTGCACCTGCCCTGTGTCTCTTTCCTGCGCATAGGGCCTTGTTCTGTCATGCTGTCCTCTGTCTAGCGGGCCGGTACTGCTGCAATGGGCTGAGACCGTCCTCCACTCATAGGCCCGGTTCTCCCCTTGCATGGTGTTCATTCCATTGCAGTCTTCCGGCTAAACCATGCACGCACACAGAGCTAGAGTGTTAGTTGGCGGGTCACGGATCCAGCCAGGATTATGTGACGTCAATCAGCACTCTCACACGAGCCGCCTTGACAAAAATCTGTCTGTGTGGTGAAGGCAGCAGCCTGCAATGGTAATTACACCAGGTATGGTGAGAAGAGAGCAGCCAGGAGCAGCAAGGGGGGAGGACAGAGCAGCGGAGGAGGAGGAGAATGTGGCCTTCCCCGGGCGCTGCTGTGGCGTCTGTGAGTCCAAATATGACGGAGGCGCACTACCTGTGCAACACAGATTTTTAAAGGAATGTAGACATAAGCCGCGAAGTCAGTGAGACAAATAACGTGATCTTGTTTTTTTTTGTTTTTTTACATATCCCACATGTTAAGCACATGTCATAGCATTCCAATACTAATCAAAGGTTGATTATTGCTGTTAAGCACTGTATCTCATCCGCCCTTCAGACTGAAAGTATGATATTGATAGCTATGTTACATGTCATCATTTTAAATCGAGCTCTGAAGATTTAATCACTCACTCAAGAATTTTCTTTATTTTTGCAGAACGGAGGGAAATATAACTAGGCCTAGCAATGTTGGAGAAGGTTCCGTCACGCAAACAGAAGATGAGCAACCTGTGGGTAATTTGAGTGTCTTTCAGTCCAATACATCTCCAAATCTTTCTATTGAACAGGATGGGGGCATTCAAAGTTCATCTTCCGTTTCTGGAAACTCGGGTGCAACATCTACTCGTGAATCCTCAATGAAAATGCGATCACCGACCCCAACCCAGCCAGCATACACACGTAGGGGCCAAAACCACAACAAGGTAGACAGCCCTCGTCCCATTTTGCTCAGGAGGCCATGAGTATGTTGAGACGAGCGGAGGAAGATCGCTTTGATCATGTGGGGGCACATGTGGCAGATTGTATCCGGGAAATGGCGACAGAGCGTGAGGCATTCTTTTTGGCTGTTTTGTACGCCTTGATAGATGAATACCGCTCAAAGCAGCCGATTCCAAGTGTGTCCAATATCATACATGGGATCTACCAAGTTTTTCACCCTGAAAGGGATAGTAGTAGAGGGAACACTCCTGGCCCATCTAATGTAGTTCACCCGCAAGTGTCCTTGATGCATCAGGATACACATGGATTTCGGCCCCGGCAGCAGGTTCGAGCAGACAACTTCACTTCTTATACGGCCCAATTAAGCTCGGACGACAGCTCTGCAAGTCTCGAAATGTCCGGACCCTGTATGTTTGGAGGTGATTTGGGAACTCGTCATTTTACCCCCTTGAATTGAGTGTCATTTTGTTTAGGGGATTTGTCATGTGCCATCCTTTGACGTGGTTTGACATTCCTTCCAGTTACAAACCTCAGGTTTCACAGAGGCATTACTATGCAAAATACGGTCTGCTGTGTCTTATTATGTATAATGCATGATCTTGGCCTGTTTTGGTTTAGTTTAATTTTGTTATTTTTTATATGTCAGAAATGTGTGTTAGTCACCAGACTCATTCTATTGTAAAGAAATAAAACAAGCTGTGTAGCGTTTGGTCCACTCACGGGTCAATATTTGGATCTGAGCTAGCTATTTTAATTTTTTTTTATTTTTTATTCTACTTTTCAAAAACAATGGACAGGTCAATCTTTAGCTACGATGTATCCCTTTCTGGAAGTGCTTTCCTTTTTTTTGTAGTAATCTTACAAATAGAACATTTTGAGCCACTGTGGCAAATAGGACCACTGCTGCTTTGCTACTGCTCAGGACAGCAGATAATGTTTTGTCTTCTATAAATGTAAGGTCTTTCTATAATACGCTCCAGATACATACCAAGGCCAATATTAAAAAGTCACGTGGTGAGCCAAAAGGTCGTTTTTTTTTTTTTTTTTTTTTTTTGCATTTTTAGTAAAGAATAATTTAACAAAATTGTGAGTGACTAGACAGCACAGCTTTTTTTTTTTCTATTTGTTTAAGGTTTTTTTGTTTACTTTTCTAGACGTGAAAGTACATTTCACAATATATCCATTCACACAGATGCTCAAGCTACAAAAGACTGTTCTTGTTTGAATCCTCTTCAATTCTCATTATTGTCGTACTCGGATGCTAAATACGTAAAGAATTTTAAATTTAGGGTAGGTGTTGCACATGGCTAGAGGTGTACTGCCAGGACACGGCACCTTCAGGTGTCATGAAGTAGTCAGCAAAGGTGTCTCTCACAGCCAAGGCAGAATTATGCGGACGACCCGAACCCCATTTGATAGCTGTGTTGAATAAAGGTAGCTGCAAACCTTCCATGTGATCCGTTGCATAGCTGCGGGCAAAATTATGAAGGACGCAGCATGCCTTTATTACAGCATCAATTGTGGTTTGGGATAGCTGAATGGCTGAATGAAAGACCCTCCATTGATTAGTCATGATACCGAAGGTGCATTCCACGGTTCTGCGTGCCCGGCTTAGTTGAAGACCCTACGCCGGTCATCCAGTCCCCTACGTGGGTATGGGCGCAGCAGGTTCAGCATCAAAGGAAAAGCCTCATCCGATACCATCACGTAGGGGACTGGATGCGTGGAACCGGGCAAAGGGCTATCGGCAGGTAAGGTGTTGTGATCTTGGAGCACTTGCATACCAATTTGTGAGTTTCTCAACACACGAGAATCCCCTGTACTACCATAGGCACCAACATCGTTGCAACAAACCGGTAATGAGCATCAGCCACCGCCATCAGGACCACTGAAAAATACTTCTTGTAATTATTGAAGCGGGATCCTGATCGAGGAGGCTGTTGCACACGGATATGTTTCCCATCGACTTCACCTATGCAGTTAGGGAAGTTGGTCACAGACTGAAAGCCTGCCGCTACCTGCAACCAAGTCTCCTCGTTTGGAGAAGGCATCACTAAGGGCTGCAACTGCTCCCAGATGACAATGCACGTCACCTTTACAATATTCGATATTGTGCTTTTTCCCACCCTAAACTGTAGATGGAGCGAACCATAGCTCTCACCAGTAGCCAGGAATCTGAACAAAAAAAAAAACATTAGAAAACAAGCAAACATTGAGGGGTCATATTACATATTTAATCCCGCAGCCATATGATTATTGTACATACGATACATGATTTTAAGGCGTGGAAGCCGATTAAGTAGGCATAAGAATTGGGTTGCAGAATTACCCCATTATATATCACGCAAATTATACACCCAATTACGTTGTGTCTTCTAACTCAAGACATGTATTCTGCATCCCCCCTTTCATCGGCAGTAGGTGTATGCAGGGCATTAAGTTTCTAGGACCCCTCCAGGTGCCACTCGTCACCACAAACACATTTGTGAGGCAACCCCTGCTGACATAGATTCAATCTTACCATCCACGGCCTTCTGGCAGCAACATACCCATCCTCCCGTTATAACAAAAATCACAGGTGATGTTACAGTGCACTTTCATTACTGATTAGAAGAATCTCAGAAACTGCTGTCTCACAACTGAAGTTCCACAGGTATTAAAAGACAGAGTGAGAACAGGCACAGCGCAATTGCACAAGAACAACATTGAAGGTAAGATTGGAGGCGAAAATCGATGAGGGTGCCATCCGAAATGCTGGGATGTCTCAACCCTGTGTCACAGACATCAGGTCCCTGCATACCCTGTGTCACTCACTCATGGGGCCTGTATACCTGTGCTGTAGGCTTTTAGACCCACTGACCTGCGGAATTACCCACACTGATATTGTACGTCATAACATTTTTTTTTTTTTTTTTTGTGAAAAATATTACCTTGAGAAAAATATCCAACGCTGACCTCTGAAAACACCAGATTTTGAACGTTGGTCAGCCATTTTTTTTTTTTCATCTTAAATTTAATACACAGTATGTATAGGAGCTTTAAAAACACAAGCCATCTGAGCCTGCAATGCCCAACAGACGCGGAAGTAACAAGGTCATAATTGTTATTTGTTTAGTTTGAAAAAAAAAAAAAAGATGGATGACACAAAGTTACGTATATCAACGCGATGATAGCGACCCCTTAGGCTGGGGTCACACATAAGCCCTCAGTCCGTTTTTGGCTTCAGTTTTGTTAATTTTTTTTTCTAAGTCCAAAAACTGACAGAAAAACGCATTGGGTGTAATAAACACCCTGTGCGTTTTTCTCTGGAGCTCAAAACATTGCCCTGTCCGTTTTTGAGCCAAAAACGCAGTAAACAGCGTTTTTGGCATCAGTTAAAAAACGCATGCGTTAACGCATGCTTTTTTTTAACAAGGGGCCCTATGGGAAACGCATGCGTTAACGCATAGCACATATAGGCATCTGCGTTAACGCATGCGTTAACGCATATGCGTTTTTCATGAAAAAATGACTAAGTCCCAAAAACGTTCAGAAGTGCAGGAGGCTCAAAAAGCACCCCAAAAAAAACGGACTGGTGATGAAAAGGACTTCCAAAAACGGATTTCTATGTGTAACTCTGGCCTTACCGTAATGTGATGAGCAGCCTTTCTTCCGCTCCAATTGCGTTATGGAAGGCCGTGTTTTGTAGGGTGAGCTTGTCCCGCAAAAGCTGGAGTAGGTCATCAAAGGCAGCGATGCTCAGCCGGCAGAACGAAACAAATTTCTCAGGATATCTACAAAAAAATTTTTACAATCATTTACATCTGTCCAAAATAACGGGATATAACAATCACATACAATTATAATAGCATAGACGAAATTATTTTTATGTATTGATGGTACCTTCGTAAATCTTAATATACCTGGTAAAAGTGACCCTTGGTTTCCCTGCTCTGGAGGAGGGGATGCACCCACATTCTTGGGGTTTCCTGCACCTGTGTAAAAGGAAAGCGAGCGAAAAAGCTTAGAAGGCAGCGTGATACATACTACGCCCCACAATGAAACATCAAAGGCCCCTGTGACATCATCATTTTGGCATAACACATCGACTTAGGGGGTGACTACACAAAACTGCTGCATCTGCCAACTATCATACAACCAGGGCCACACATTGTGTCAACCACCATGCTTGGGTATGTGGCTTGTCGTAGAGGAGCAGCAGTTGCTGATGCGGAAAGTACTAAAAGAAGGCACCCCCTGACAATAAAACATGGCGCTTCTCTGGTTCAAAAAATTAATAGACGCTGTCTTTTTTTCAGGGAAACCGGGTATATAGATTTGAAATATAATATTATATATATATAGAGAAGACTAGATATATAATATATTACAGCACGGGAAGAATCAGGCGGCTGAAATACATGTTTCTGGGTAGTCACATACATATTTCTTACCTCATTCTCCTCCTCTTCCTCACATTGTAGCCAGTGGAGTATGGTTAGCAGCAAGAGCTGTTTGTATGGCCTCCGCAGGCGCAAACGACGTATGGGTGGCATGGTAGACAGCACTCTGATGGCCGAATGTACACGACAGGCTCGAGATGATTGCTCTCCAAAATTTTTTTTTTTGGATTGTGTGACAGGAAATGATGCGAGAATGTAGTTTTTTTTTTTTTTTTTGTGTTTACATCAACTTTATGTCCAAACTTTAAGCTTACAAGTGCACAAAAAACAGTCTTAAAAATGGCAAGAAAACCGCCAGAAAACCGCCAAGAAAACCGCTGTATAAACGCTACTAAACCGCACACAAAACGTCAAAAAAACGCTAAAAAAACGATGGACACTGCTGAGGTCAGGAATTTCAGCTCCTGATATTCTACACCGGTTTTCTGACGGTCTGCAATGATGGAGAACCGTCCAATGTGCACATACCCTTATGATACAGGTCTGTACTCAAGAGACCATCACTAGATTTCAAAACTAGAGTATCCAAGAAGTTAATCTGAATAGTGTCAAAATGAAGTGTGAATGTCAGGCCTGGTGTTAAAGAATTAAGATTATTATGGAATGTATATAAATCATCTACAGAGCCGGTCCACACCATAAAAACATCGTCAATATAACGATACCATGCCAGACAATATTGAGGCATAACAGAAACCTGATTAAAAAATGTATCCTCAAAAAACGTCATAAACACATTGGCGTATGAAGGGGCAACGTTACTCCCCATCGCTGTACCCTTTACTTGAGCAAAAAATTGATCCTGAAACATAAAGAAATTTTTTGTGAGAATAATTTCCAGAAAATCAAGGCACAGGTTACGTTGTAAGATAGACAAAGTAGAGAACTTGGTTAAAAACCAATTCATGGCCAATAAACCTTCATCATGTTTTATACTTGTGTATAAATTGTTAACGTCAAGTGTTATTAACAGACTATGTAGAGGTCTTCTACCCAATGCTCTCAATTTTGAAAGAAAATCAGCTATATACCTGATATAAGATGGGATTTGTGGAATTAAGAGGGCAATGATTTTATCGACCAGAATGGCTAAAGGAGACAAGAGTGAATCAGTAAGAGCCACTATGGGACGGCCAGGAGGGTTGTATAAATCTTTGTGCACTTTTGGCAATACATAAAAGACAGGGATTGAACAATGTGAAGGTTGCAAAAATTCAGCAATCTTTGAATCGATCACTGAATTCGTCAAATAATGATCAACTTTTTCCTTAACTAAAGCTTTAATGGAATGGGAAGGATCCCGTGCCAAAAGTAAATAAGTACTAGTGTCTTGCAATTGACGTTCAATCTCTGCTATGTATTTAGTGCGATCCATCACCACGATGGCCCCACCCTTGTCAGCTGATTTTATTTCAATTGATTTGTTCAGTCTCAACTGGCGTATCGCCTGAGATTCTAATGTAGATAAATTATGTTTTATCCTATAAGTGCCACCCTCAATATCAGACCAAAGTTTCTCTGTATCATTAAGAACGTCTCAACTGCGTGGTATGAACGTGGAGGACAGAAATTACTCGGGAGTCGTAAGTTTAAACCTTTGAGTACAAACCCATGTGAAGGTGTAGAAGGGGTAGAGGACAAATTTGCAGGTGATCCATTCTGTTTGTCAAAGTGAACTTTCAATCTCAATTTCCGAAAAAATCGTCTAAGATCTTGATCAACAGAAAAAGCGTCATAATTAGGTGTTGGACTGAACGACAGTCCTTTCTGAAGCACTTGGAGATCAATAGGTGATAAATTATATGAAGATATATTAAAGACTATGTTCTCCGTACCTGAGATCTCAGTTGCATTGGGTGCCACCCTGCTCTTTGTCCTCTTCCCCCTCCTCATCTTCCTCTGAAATATCTCCGAGGTGGGCCTAAAAAACGACCCTGATTCAAATATGCAAAATCAATGCTATCCAGGCTACTGCCTGAGCCATATGGATCATATCTAGGTGGATAGAAAGGTATTTGTGGTTCAGGGTTACGCCATCTGTATATAGAGTTCTTAGAGTAGTCCTCTAGATCCCGGTTAAACTTCCTCCTCTTCCATTCTTGTACATTCTTTCGGAACTCCCCCATTGTTGTATTCATCCTAGATTTTAAGGTAGTAAACTCACTAGAAGACATAGAATCTTTTAACTGGTCTTCTAACGACTTGATATTCTCCTTAATGGTGGTGACCTCATTATGCAAAAAATCTATAGTAAGTGTGATCAGGTCTAGAGAGCATTTGTTTAAGATGCCCTCAAACCGATCACAAAAAACCGTAGGACGGAGATTTACACGCAGTCCCCTGGGGATCTTTTTTTGTCTCAAGTATTCTGACAGCTAAGCCAGATGTAAGACCAACGCTATGTGGCATCTCATCTCTTTTTCAGAATCTTTGTTCTGTATATCTTCAGGTGAAAGATTAAGGAATTGAGTAGATGAGGTAACTTTTGCTAGTATCGCTGAGGTTTCACTGTCATCATAGGATACCAAAGGAAACACCATGATGCTTAGAAAATGGGAGCTCAAGCAAAAATAGCTAGTAATGACACGTAGAATGCTTGAGCCAAGCACTCTACGTGCCAGAGTCTAGATAGGCTGTTTCAGAGAACCACACCTTTCCGAACATCACCTGTATGGATATAGTTAGTGGGGAAGAGAAATCATTTTCACCTAGGGAGGCCTCTCTTACATGTCCTAGGTGGAAGAGTTTCTCTGGCCTCTCGGTCCCACAGCATTGGCTGAAAGCGGAGCATCCACCATATTGTAACATAGTAACATAGTTTTTAAGGTTGAAAGAAGACTTTAAATCTATCTAGTTCAACCCATAGCCTAACATGTTGATCCAGAGGAAGGCAAAAAAAATAATGTTGCAACACTTAGCTCCACATTGGGGAAAAAAATTCCTTCCTGACTCCACATACGGCAATCAGATTAGTTCGCTGGATCAACGCCCTATCAAAGAATCTAGTATATATAACTGGTAATATTACAGTTTTCAAGAAGGGCATCTAGGCCCTTCTTCTTAAATGTTAGTAGTGACTCACTCATATTACAACATCATGTGGCAGAGAGTTCCATAGTCTCTCCGCTCTTACAGTAATTAATCCGCGTCTGTGATTATGATTAAACCTTCCTTCCTCCAGACGTAGAGGATGTGGATGATGCAGATTCTTACGAGCTTCTCCTCCTGTTGGTTCCTCTTTACCTTTACATGGTGGAGCTCTATGGGTTCATCCTCAAAGACCGGAGCGGGACAAAGCGGAAACCGAGGTTTCGGTGAAAAAGATGCCCGACAGAGAAATCGCTTCTTTAGAATCCTCTCTCTGGAGCTCTCCTAAAGATGCATGTCAATCCAAATGGCAAGGAATATGATACCATCCAGGGTCTCGGGTGAGTCCCTCACTGTCAATTCGTACTTGATTTCCCCACATAAACCTCGCCGGAAGGCTTCGACCAGAGGCTCATTGGTCCACTGGAGCTCCGAAGCCAGGGTGTGGAAACAAATAGTATATTGACTGACAGTGAGAGAGCCCTGTTGCAACTTGAAGAGAGACTCCATGGTAGATGTTGCACGACCAGGCTCATCGAATATCTTGCGGAACGTGTCCATGAATTCCTGCAGGTCAGACACGAGGGAATCATTCAGCTCCATTAGGGGGTTGAACCAGGGTAAAGCCTCTCTCCAGGTGAGAGGCAAGGAAAGCCACCTTGGCCATGTCAGTTGGATAATGCTGAGGCAGTAAATGAAAATGCAGCAAGTATTCGTTGAGAAAACCTCTGCACAACTTGGGGTCACCATCGTATCGAGGTGGCTTGCAGAGACGATGACAGGGTTCTGTAGTGGGCATAACCAATGGATGCTGTAGCGGCAGGGCTGTATTTCCCATTAGGCACCCGTAGGCACATGCCTGGGGTGCCAGGTGTCAGGGGGGTGGCACCAGAAGCAAGTTAAAAAAAAACTTTTCTTTTTTTTACATTTCCCTCCTCCAAACTCTTTATTAAATCCGCAGTGTTTTTGGAGCAGGGAGGGGGCGCAGCATTCATTTGCAATCGTGCCTTTAAGACATGATTGCAAATAAATGCGATCGCCCTGCACTTCTGGAGTCAGTGGAGTCCATTCGGCTCCCTGCCCCAACATCCAGTTGCGCGCTCCTGCAGCATTACAGTTCTCAGCAGCAGGTGATGAGTCACCACACTGCCGTACGGCATCTGCTGAGCACGGGAGAGGAGAGAAGGACGTCGCTGGATCTGCCGAAGCGTGCATTGGGTAAAGCGCTTTAGAGCCAAAGAAGAGGAGGGGTGGGGTGTCAAGGGGGAGAGCGGCATGGAGAAGAGGGGCTAATGGAAACCAGCAGACTGGGACATATGTGAGATGGGGGGAACGATCAAGCTAGATCATATGGGGGAGGGAGGAATGAGCAGACTGAGACATATGGGGGAGGGGGGAAACAAGCAGCCTGGGTCATATGGGGGAGGGGGGGAAACAAGCAGCCAGGGTCATATGGGGGAGGGGGGGAGCGAGCAGCCTGGGTCATATGGGGAAGGGTGGAGCCAGCAGCCTGGGTCATATGGGGGAGGGGGGGAAGGAGCAGCCTGGGTCATATGGGGGAGGCTGCCGGGGTGCCTGGTGCCTGCCGAGTACCTGAATCCAGGATGCCGGGTGCCGGATGCCTGGTGCTGGGGTGCCAGGATGCCTGATGCCAGGGTGCATGGTGCTGGATGCCAGGATGCCTGGTGCCTGATGCCAGGGTGCCTTATGCTGGGTGCCGGGTGTTTGGTGCTGCAGGGTGCCCGAGATCAGGAGTCACAGAGGAAGAAGCTGCTCGGTGCCGGGTACCTGGTGCCAGAGGCTGGGAGCCGCAGAGTAAGAAGCTGCCAGATACCTGGGACCGGAGACCAGGAGCCTCAGAGGAAGAAGCTGCCGGGTGCCTGGTGCCGGGTACCTGGTGCCGGAGAACAAGAGCCACAGAGGAAGAAGGTACCGGGTAACTGGTGCTGGTGAGGGGGAGCTGCAGAGGAAGAAGCTGCCGGGTACCTGGTGCCGGAGATTGGGAGCTGCAGAGGAAGAATCTCTGGGTTGACATCTGGATCCTGAATGCTGAAGTTGTCTTCAACAGCAGTCTCTTCGCACTGGTTGTGAAGGAACCTTGGTCCATTTAACCAAAAAGAGTTTGCGAAGGCACCAACAGACACTGGTCTGGTAGCAAGGCCCGCAAGGTTCAGATGGGATGGAACGTGCTGCCATTGCTGCGGTTTAGAGGATCTCTTCTTGAAGGGTAAGGGAGCAACCCAGAGGCCAGATTCATTATTGAGGAATCCAGTATCCATTATTTTAAGAAACTCCTTGTCTTCTATGGATAAGGCGACCTTGTCATCCTTTGATGTGTAAAACACTGTCCTCCCTAAGCAGTCGCCGTAGGAGGTGGGAATGATGTCAGGTTCCTGGATGCAATCTGAGAACCTTTCTTATAATTCAAGTGATTAGGGCATGGCTTAAAGTGAGCTTCGCGACCATTTTGGAGCACATACGTTTTGCAGGCGTTTACTTCGGATGCCTCGTGACTTCTTTCCAGACATATGTCCACGATTACCCAGCCTAGATCGAGTCTTTGGGCATAAAGAGCATCATCTGGGCTGTTGCATTGTTGGCGCACCTTGTGGACCTTCAGAATGTCCCTTCCGAGTAGGATTAGGAGTTCAGCATTCGTGTCCAAAGAAGGAATTTCATCAGCTAGGTGCCTCAAATGACGATGATGAAGGCGGCTTCCGGAGTGGGAATCTCCTCCCTGTTATCAGGTATTTGGTCACATTCGATTAGGGTTGGCAAGGGTATATGAACATTTCCTTTGAATGAAGAGATTATGCACCCAGAGGCTCTCCTACCAGAAGTCTCGACCCGACCAAAGCAGGTGTTGAGGGTATATGGAGTCGTTTGTCCTATTTATGTTGAAGATCTCAAAGAGTTTGGGCCTTGCTAGAGACCGGTTACTTTGTCCATCTATTATGGCATACATTTTGGAGGCCTTGTCGGGTTGTCGTTCTGGATAGACCTTAACCAGACATACCTTGGCACAGCATTTAGGTCCAGTCCCTTTTCCACAAACCTGAATGCATGAGGAGGTAACGGCAGTTGCAATTGGGTTAGGAACCTGTGGCTCCCTGCCATGCTTTTCAGCAGGGTTGGATGTGGAAGGTTGTGGGTTGTGTGGAGCTGGCGTGGGATGCATAGATGCAATGTGTTTGTCACTACTGCATTCAGTGCACTTAATGACAGCCTTGCAGTCCTTAGCGCGGTGGTCTGAAGAGGCGCAACACTTATAACAAATCCCAAGCTCCTTGAGGGTATCTTTATGCTCCTGCAAAGTCTTTGCCCTGAATTGACGGCATTCCTTTAGTGGGTGAGGCCTTTTGTGGATAGGGTACATACAGTTATTGTCCATAACTGTAGGAGTAACATAATTTGTTTTAGTGGAGGCTGGATCAATAGGTGGAACGTCGGTCTTTCTCTCAGACACTGTGTTCCTTGACTCTTCTCGTTTGGCGATGTTGTCATACCTTGTAGAAGATGATGATGCTGGTGGAGTAGGTTCAGTGAAGTCGAAGCTGGGATCATTCTTCTTCCGAGCTTGGTCACTGATAAACCTGGAATAATGCGAAAAGGGTGAAAAGGACACATTATGCTGCCTTTTATACCGTGAGACATTGGTCTGCCCTTTTATCTTCCATGCCGTGTGGTAACTTGGACACTATTGGATTAAAACCATGAGCAGTATCTAGGTAGCTCAGTCCTGAAAGACGAGGGTCTAATTTTGCCAATTCTATTTCCTTTAGCAGGTTGCTCAGATCTTGAAGTTTTCTATTGTCCTTGTTTGTTATCCTTGGGAATGTTTGCAGTCTCTTGAATTAGGCACATTCTATGGCTTCTGAGCTGCCGTAGGTTTCTTCCAGTCTCTCCCAGGCTGCAATAAGTCCTGCATCTGAATAGTCCACATGAACTGCCCTTATTGTCTTGATGCGCTCTGCTGATTCCGGGCCTAACAAGTTAACAAGCAAATCCAGTTGTTCCTTCCCAGTGAGGTTAAAATCTTGGATCACTGCTTGAAAGGTTGATTTCCAGGCTCTGTAATTCTCGGCACAATCATCAAACTTAGAGAGACTGATGTTTATTAATTCCCGGCGAATCATGTATCTGGCGAAGTCAGACATGTCCGATCTCCCAGCCATTGCTGCAGGATGAACTTGTGATATCCGTGGGGGATGTAAGTTCTCTGGTTTATATGACTTGTCAGCAGTAGGTGGCGACATCTTTTGGCTTGTCGGTGCATCCGTGTTAGAAAACAGAGGTGGTGCTGGTGCAGATGTTAAATGTCTTAGCACATAGTCAGTAGTGCGTTCAACTGAGTCCTCCATTTCTCCTGGAATAAGACAGTCCGAATTATGATCTTGTCCTAGTGCTTGTTCAAGGACCTTCCGTTTAGCAAGGGCTGTTGCTTCTTCCTTTTCTGCTTGGAGTATTTTTAATTTCCTTTGAGGGTTGGATGTGGAAGGTTGTGGGTTGTACGGAGCTGGCGTGGGATGCATAGATGCAATATGTTTGTCACTACTGCATTCAGTGCACTTAATGACAGCCTTGCAGTCCTTAGTGCGGTGGTCTGAAGAGGCTCAACACTTATAACAAATCCCAAGCTCCTTGAGGGTATCTTTATGCTCCTGCAAAGTCCTTGCCCTGAATCGACGGCATTCCTTTAGTGGGTGAGGCCTTTTGTGGATAGGGCACATACAGTTATTGTCCATAACTGTAGGAGTAACATAATTTGTTTTAGTGGAGGCTGGATCAATAGGTGGAACGTCGGTCTTTCTCACAGACACTGTGTTCCTTGACACTTCTCGTTTAGCGATGTTGTCATACCTTGTAGAAGATGATGATGCTGGTGAAGTAGGTTCAGTGAAGTCAAAGCTGGGGTCATTCTTCTTCCGAGCTTGGTCACTGATAAACCTGGAACAATGCGAAAAGGGGGGAAAGGACACATTATGCTGCCTTTTATACCCTTTCATCTTGTTCTGCTGGGTCATTTTCCACGTCATAGGTACTCAAGAACGTGACGTACTTTGCAGACAGTCTCTGGTAGCGATCATAGGCGGCAGATAAATGATTCAATGTGGTGGTTAACTGTGGTGTCACTGTTAGAGCGTGGAATAGCTGCTTAATAGTGATAGACTTTGCCCCATAAATGTTCTAGGTTATCATGGAACTCGTCTCTAGTAGTTTCAAGGTTCTCTCTGACCTTTTGTGTCGGCTTGGTTAAACGTTTGGATCGTACGTCCTGCTCTGCAGTAAGTGTGGACTCTGCTCCTGCAGCATCATGATGCGCTTCACTTGCCAAAGGGTCCGCGGTGCTTTTCGTGGACATGTTTTAGCTGAAATGGTGGGCGGTGAAGACTTGCTAGCAGACAATGTATACAAACACTGAAGGCTTAGGTCTCTTGTTACTATTCTGCCACCGATATATGTGGGTGAGATGTGTCTGAGAGATGTGATCACTGATCTCTATATAAACAATGGCGGATAGCGTTACTCACTAATCGGTGCTCCTAGGTCTTATCAGCTGCGCGGATGTCCGGAAGGATCATGAAGTGATAAGTTAATAGTCTTTATTTACAATACCTTGAAGAGATGAGATGCCAGGGAAGACGAAGGGATGAAGATGAGGTAGGAGTTAGCACTGTAGATTAGAGCTGTTATAGATGCACCAGATTACAGGTAACAAGAGAATCCTTCCTCCAGTCCTGAAGAATGAGGTTCCAAGAATGATGAAGAAAGACAAAGCAGGAAGAGAAGCATCCACGAAGAGGAGTTACAGACAGAAAAGAATTATGGGAAAGTAATAACATACAGTGCAATGCTCAATGACCAGTAGATGGCAGCAAAGGATAGCAGATGCATAGATTATACAATTAACCTTCCTAGCGTTATTCCCGAGCCTGACTCGGGATTAACATTCACTACCAGAAGCGTTAACCCCGAGTCAGGCTCGGGCTTACCCACGTTCGTGGCAGATGCGGTAAAAAAACCGCATCTGCCGCACTTGCCGCACTTGCCGCACTTGCGCCGCACTTGCGCCGCACTTGCGGCGCGGTTGCGGCGCGGTTGCGGTAATCTGCATAGTAAAGGGAACCAACCACCTCGGATGACCCTCATACACTGATAATATGTGCCCCTGCAGCCTAGTAAACCATTAGCAGCACTGTTTTTGTGTGATCTTATAAACTTACATGCCTGCGTACTTGAGGGCGTCTCCCTGTGTGTGCTGGCACTTGTGAGCTGTGCTCGTCATGCCTGCTCTCCCCTCCCTTATGCACGCCCCCTCTCAGCCTGCTATAGTGATGTGAGGCTGATTGCGTCATAAAGGGGCGGGGCTACCGGGATGCGCGATTTAGCCCCGCCCCTTTATGACGCAATCAGCCTCACATCACTATAGCAGGCTGAGAGGGGGCGTGCATAAGGGAGGGGAGAGCAGACATGATGAGCACAGCCCACAAGTGCCAGCACACACAGGGAGACGCCCTCAAGTACGCAGGCATGTAAGTTTATAAGATCACACAAAAACAGTGCTGCAAATGGTTTACTAGGCTGCAGGGGCACATATTACACAGGTCAACAAAAAAAAATTTTTTTTCTGGTGTCCAAAATATTTTAATGAATTTGGGGTATTTTTGGGGTGCTGATTCTGAATATGCTATCAGTTTTGCCAGATTGGCTCAAGTTTTTGAGATTTTTGGTATCTTATTTATAGCACTTGTTGGTAAATGCGACGCATCATCTCATTAATTTCTTTGGATTAGTACTTGAACTGAGCAGTTCTCAATATAGTTTTGTGTTAATTAGTGTTCTAAAAGTTTGTTCATAGCTTGATTTTTGCACTAACTTTATGTTGTTGTCTGTTTTCCAGTGAAAAGCATGAACTCATCAAGAAGAAGTTGTCTTAACGATCCAGACTCATTCTGTTACATTTGTGGTGAATATACACTGACAAAACATAGAAGAAACATAACAGACTTCGTTAAAAAAGTGTATTTTGCCTATTTTGGGGTTATGCTTGGGGACCAAGACAAGTTTTGGGCACCACACATAGTGTGCAAAGCATGTATCGAATTATTACGAAAATGGAGCAAAGGACAAAGAACAAGCTTCAAATTTGGTGTTCCAATGGTGTGGAGAGAGCAAAAAAATCATCATGATGACTGTTATTTCTGTGCAGTGCAAGTACAAGGATTCAATAAGCATAAGAAACGAAAATGGGAGTATCCTAACATGGAATCTGCAAGAAGGCCTGTCCCTCATTGTGAAGATGTGCCTGTACCTGTGTTTACCATGTTACCTGACCTTCCCCCACCTGATGATGATGATGAAATGCAGGGTATGGAGCTAAGCATTAGTTCTGGAAGTGAACTAGAATATGAAGGAAGTTTCAGAACACCTACGCAATTTACCCAAGGAGAGCTCAACGATCTAATAAGAGACCTCAACCTCTCAAAAAGTGCATCCGAACTTTTAGCTTCAAGGCTAAGTGAAAAAAATTGTCTGACGCCTGGAACTAAAATTACATCTTACAGGACCAGAGAAGAAGCACTTCTTCCATTTTTCTGTGAAGATGACCTACTTGTATATTGTAAGGATATTCCTGGCCTGATGCTGCAAATGGGTTTACAAGTATATCGTCCTGTAGACTGGAGGCTTTTCATAGATAGTTCTAAAAGGAGTTTGAAATGTGTTTTGTTGAACAATGGCAATCAGTGTGCATCTCTTCCAGTAGCTCACTCAACTAAACTTGCAGAACAATACCAAAATGTCAAAATGGTCTTGGAGAAACTGTGCTACCATGAACATTCGTGGCTGATATGTGTTGATTTAAAAATGGTCAACTTTTTACTTGGACAGCAAAGTGGATACACAAAGTATCCTTGCTTCATCTGCATGTGGGATAGTAGAGCAAAACATCAGCACTGGGAGAAACTGAATTGGCCTCCAAGGGACACCTTGACAGTAGGAGCATCAAACATTGTGAACGAACCTTTGGTGGACAGGGAAAAAATCATTCTACCACCACTTCACATAAAGTTAGGATTAATGAAGCAGTTCGTCAAGGCATTAGACAAAGATGGTAATTGCTTCATGTACATCTGCAGATCTTTCCCTGGTCTTAGTAGCGAAAAACTGAAGGCAGGAATCTTTGATGGTCCTCAAATTCGGAAACTCATTAAAGATTCAAATTTTCCTAAGGAAATGAATGACATTGAAGCTGCTGCATGGTGTAGTT